>VXBX01001698.1:1608136-1745380 GCA_013400415.1 Scytalopus superciliaris | reverse complement strand
TTTTTTTTTTTTTTTTTTAAACAAATTGAGAAACTCGATCATTGCTTAAAAAGCAGCCACTGTTTTCATCCTGTACACAGGAAGTCAGTTTTTAGGCGGTCTGTAATAAGCCACATGCTTTGTGGAAGTGGTTTTGTTATAAATTAGATGTTGGTTTCTACCTGGGTTTTATGAAAAGAGGAAATGTTAGGGCAGGATTTGTGGGCTCGAAGGCCGTATCAGAGCCCAGCAGAAGTTTGAAGTACAGTTTTGTTTCCTTTTCTCCTCTAGTTGATGAAATCAATGGCGAGGAAGCTTCAGGNGCAGCCCCAGCAGGGTGGGCTGGGTGGGGACTGATGCACTCACTGCAGGTAAACGTGCTGAGGTGAGGTCGTGCTCCATCACCTGCCGTAGGTGCAGCTCTGGGATCTCAGCTCCTGGGAGTCTAAAGGCAGGGCTTGCATCCTTGGGTTGTAGTTACAGTTATTTTAAGATAATTCTTAAATGCTTTTATTTTTTTTGGCCTTCGGTCACGGCCAGTGCCCTAACTTCTGCCTCATGTTCTTCAGTAATAGCAGGGGAGCAGTGTTGATCCTGAGCTTGCGGGGTGTGATACACATTGGCTACTTAGAATTGTGGCAAGAGCCTGAGTGAAATCAGTCATTAATCTGGGGCCGTGTTTGGGGGGAGAAAAGTTATATGAAAATATTCATGTTTCCTCCTCCAGTGTGTGTGAATGTTTTTTGTGTGTCTTAGTGTCAGTTTTACAACTGAACCAAACCCATGGAAATTATCTATATCCTTTTAGAGAACCCAAGAAATTCAAGTTTGTTTTTCACCCCTGCTTTTATTTTATACAAATGCAATAGGCTATAAAAAAAAATCCCTAACAAATTGAGTTAATCATGTTTGGTAACAGTTTTACATTATCCCTGGAGCATTCTTGGATTCAGTCCCAGTGTGGATGAGTGGGGTTGTAGGTGTAGAACTTCCCTGAAAGGAGATAATTGGGTTTTGCAGCGCTTTGGTGGCATCTCTGAGCCCTGTCTGGGCCCACAGGTCTGGCTGCAAGAGGAGCTCTGCCCCAGCAAACTGCCTCAAAAGCAGAAGATGGTGGTGTTAAACCATAGCAGTAGGAACCAGTTAAAATGTTCTGATGGATGTTTTCAATATCTGCTGTGAAATTACATCAGATTCCACTTTGGCACTTGTCTGGAAGTGCAGCCTCCCGGATGCTCCCAAAGTTATTTATAAGTATAGGTGCTGCTCCTGCCTTCCATCCACCTGTTCTCAGAGCATTGCTGGCTTTTGAGAAGCTACAGCTGAGGGGGACCAAGGCTTGGCCTTGGGAAAGCCCACGTTTTAACATCGATTTGCTAATGAAAAATCAGCAGCAGTTATTTAAAACTTTGTGTGGTGTAATTGAAACCTGCACTCTCCTGCTCACAGATTTGGGGAAGGCTCACAGCTGAAGTGAGCTGGTTAAAACATAATTGATTGGAGAGTCAGCGTTTGATCATTGGCATCATCCTAAACAATGGATACTCTGGCATTGAGTGATGGGATGTGAAACGTGAGGGTGTTGTAAATGCATCTCTGAGTCTGCCATGGAGAAAAGGGCTTTTAAAAGTACCCAGGAGGAACTTCATAGATACTGTTCCAAATATGGAAAAGAGCACACGCTACTAGAAGCAGGTGTAATAATCCTTTTCCATGTGGAAATAAATGGCCATATTGGTCAGTCCTAGAGGTGAAATACCTGAGGTTTGTTCGCACATGGAATATTGAGGTGAGATCAGTTTAATTAAACTTGTGTTAGTTCTGCAAAGGTAAAATGTGAAATTCATTTGACATCCATCACACACGTCTGTCTCTGTTAGGAACACTTAATATTTTATTTTCTTAGGAAAGAAATGTGCCTGAGCATATTTGGGTAGAAGTGGAGTGGTGGCCAAGCATGACTCAACACCAGACCTATCAATAGTCATCGCTCCTGGTGATACCTGCCAGCCCAGAGAGAGGGAGAGGTGTGTGTGTGTGTGGTACAGTATTTGTATTTATAAATATAACTCCAGTAATGGGGACAAGGGCAAAGTAGCTCAAATGAAGAGCCAATTAAGATAATCTAAGCAGAATGAGGATTAACTGCCTCTTAATCTGAAGGGTACCCAAAATGCATGTGGTCAGTTTAGCTCAAACAAGTGTTGTCTGTGTCAGGGACATGCACAAGGGGTTTGGGATAAGTAGGAATGAACATGGCGTGTTCATCCCACTGTCCAGGGCACAGTGTTGTTGGAATAGTGATCCAGGTTCTGATGGTGTGTGTCACAGAATGAATCTCTGTGATACAGTGTCATTGCCATGGAAGTGTGAAGGAGTAACAGTATTGGATATGTTGTAAAGAAATGTTTGCTTGTAGAAAAGAAGTTCGTGTTTTGCCATTTCTCTTTTTCCAGAGTTAAGAGCACTCATAAGTGTGTCAGGGAAGAAGCTGCATTTTCTCTTTAAAAATGAGTTGCCAGTGCCAATTATGGCCTTTGTTGCTGCTCCCAGCACTGAGAAAGGCTGATCCAGTGAGGCACATGCATGTGCTGGTGGTGGGGCAAGGGGATCACACTTGCAACCCTGCTCCAGGACTTTGATTTTAAAGCCCAGCAAACACGAGCAGGATTAGGATTCCACTTTGAGCATCCTCTTATTTTAACACGGGCCTGACAGCGTTGTGGGGGTGTGGTGTCTGAAGGTGTGGTGCTGTGGGCTCGTTCCAGGTGTGTGTTGGGATGGAGGGGATGCACAGACCTTGCAGTGGCGATGCCCCGTTTCTGGGGAACTTGCTGCGCAAGCAACTCCTAAGGAGAAGGTGCCTGGGTTGACTCCATTACTCTGATGAGTGGTTTAGCGAGTTCAGATCGGTGCCATGTTAATTGTCAGGACTGGGAGGGTGGGAGCAGATTTCACCGGGGGCAATGGAAGAGATCCAATGAATTTCCGCTCCGTTTCACTGCTTGGCAAACCAGCACTTACTGTCACTTTGCATAAATAGGTTTATTTCAGAGGGTCAGCCGTCACCACTCCCCCCTTCCCCTCCCGGCCCACCCTCCCCTGAAGGAGAGGAGGCCGACGAGCATTTAATTTCCCCAGCAGCAGGTGCTTGTCATCCATCTGAAGAAAGCTGCCAACATCTGGTGCAATTGCCTCGGCAAACGCAGTAACAAGGCGCCTGCAGTTCAAACGCAGAGAGAGCATTGCCTCTTTAATGATAACAAGCTGTTGGCTTCCCCTCTGAGATGAATTCATCTCACAGATGTTTGTCTAGTTTTGGCAATCTTATCACTATAGCTTTGGTGATTATGCTCAACTGGAGACTATTACTATAAAAGAAGTTTGAACTTGTTCCATTTTTGCATTATTTATTTATTTAGTCATTTATTTCTCTGCTTTCTGGATATAATTTGTATCAACAACTGTACTGTTGGTCCCATTACCCGAGTGCCCTCACGATTTTTATTGCATCTGCTGAACAGTAGCTCGCTACTTGACTCCCACCGCTGGCAAATGTCTTTCAGCCACACTGACGTTTTTAACATTCCCCATCAACAGCTTTGTGGTTTGAACCCTCTATTTAACACTACATTTTCTGGGATTACTTGGCGCTCGCTCTGTCTGTTCTCTCTAATAACTGCAATATACTCACTATTTCTGCAAAGTGCGAGGTGCCAAGAATATTCTGGATGCTCGGTTTGGACGGCAGCACTCTGGTGACCTTGGCAGGGGTTTGTAATGACAACGTACAGCCATCTTCATTGTTGGATCTTAAACGTTTCCAGCCTCTCCGTGATCGTACGAAACATGGAGACCTGCAGGCTGAGGACTTCAGTGCTTGTTTGCTCTTGTTTGCTTTTCTAACATGCCTGTTTTTTTTGAAGAAGATATTTTCTCCTGAACGCGTGGAATTTAATTCTGGTAAATAGGATTTATTTTTGGAAACATGCTTGTGAATAGGTGACTCATGCCTGAATGAAGATGTGTCACTGTTGGTGGGGACACCATGTATATAATTTCTTAGGCTATAAATAGATGTCAGTCCAAGTACTGGTGACATGGTGATGCTTCGCACTGACTCGTTAGCTGCAGCCTGGCTGCTGAGGAGAGTGTTTAGAGTGTCAGTCTCTCCCGCTGGAGCAACAATTTCTGCTGATGCTTATGGAATAGACATCAATAGATTTGTGAAATCCTGGGAGTACGTTAATTGGCACAACAGAAATCAGAATTGAGGCACATTTCCATGCTGCTGTCATGGGGTGTACTCATGTTTCGTCTCTCGTTGTGGAGGTGGAGAAACTGAGTTCTGGAGTCTTTGGGTGCTTGTGAAGGCCAAGGCTATCAAGGCAGGGCCCTGAAACGTAGAAACTGGGTTTACTCATTCGCTTCTGTTACTGAGTAGATTTTAAGCTAAACACTCAGGATTAGAGCTCACTCCCATTTTCAGATCCTGGAAGTAGCAGTTCCTTTTTCCTGTCGCTGGTGCTGAACTAGTTCCATGTTGTTGATGTTTGCTCAACACCGTTTACCCACCAACACAGCACATATGGTTTAATGGCTGTCTTTTTTTTCTGCTTCTGCTGTAGTTACAGTATTATTAAAAATCCATTAAATTTTGATGTACATCATAAAGTATGTGCTCCTGCGAATGCGAGCACGGATAATTATTTCTGATGAATAAACCAAAAGGAGAAGTATGTAAGAAGTTCATCCTGCAGCTTTCAATTTTCATTATATACATCTCCTGCAGGGGCAATCGTTGTGATGTTGCAGCTGGTTATTTCCATGGCCTGGCTCTCCCTGGAGATGGATGATGACAGTGCAAACTTGAACTAGCACAAGTGCCAATGCTTTTGCAGGCATATTTGTAGATAAATGGTTAAGGAGGGGAGGTAACTCTCAGGAAGGCAGAGGGTGTGAAAAGACTGCGACATAGCAGCAACTTTCTTGGTGTTGGTTCATTTGTGGCTTTGCGGAATCTTGGAAAGTAACCCAATTATTTCTCATTAAAGTAACCCAGAAACAAGGTGTCGTTGCTGAAACACCACCAGGAAGCTGGTCAAGCTCTTCTTGGTGTCCAGGGCCTGAAGGAGGCAAAGGAATAATGAAAAATAATGCCTTACAGTGTTCATAAAGTTTCCTGCAGTATATAATGGCCCACAGGGGCCTCACCTAGTTTTCAATATATGATACATACATAGTGGTTACAGCATCTCATTAACTTTTCCATAACACCAAATACATTTCTCTTGAACACCCCTTTCAGGCTTCATGGTTTTTACCAAGCAATTCCTAATAAGCAGGAACTTTAGTATTTATCATGCTTGCCTTCTGACCCCACCTGGCTAAAGAACTGGTTGGCCTCTCTCCTGCCCCTTTAATTTCCTATTCCTGAATGCTTCTGGGCAAACCCAGCTCTGGCAGCAACCAGTCCTCTTGCTGAGAGAACTTACCTCAGTTTTCACTGCTCTGGTTTTAAGAGTCCCTCTGGTATTTCATGTGTTGAAGAGCATTGTCTGCACCCAGAGTTTAGTGTTGGTGTGGCCCATAAACTCTTGCAGGAACTTTGGTCTTAGCAGCATCGCACAGCCTTTAGCTATCCCAGATAAGAAAGCCAAATTATCCCAAGTCCCAGAGATCCTACCAAATCCTTTGTACCTGTGGTTTGTTTGCACTCGGGTGTTAGTGCTGAATCTTCTCAGCACTTGATGGATTCTGGGCGGTGATTCGGTTGTTCTTTGCCCTGGAGAGGCTCTTTCAGGGTTTAGCTGATTTCAGGCAAACTGGTACGTGGTAGATGGTGGTGTGAGCTGGTGTAGCTGTCAGAAGAGCCCAGGCATAAAGAGAAGGATGGAGTTACGCTCGTGCTGGGACCATGGTTTAGGAGTTGAGCTCTGCAGACGTGGCACTGATTTGCTGTGTTATTTTGGTCTTATTCAGGTCTCTGTCCAAAATCTGGGACTAATAGTGTGGCTTTCCTCTTGCTGCCGTAACTGCAGGCGGTTCCGAGGGGGAGCAAGCCTGTCTGTGTGCAGCACCTTGCCGTGACCTTGATCAAAGTCACAGTGCTGCTGTGATACCAAATGATGACAAATAAATTCACCTTCGCTCAGTTTAGTCTAGCTGGCTTTGTTCCTTCATCCCTCATCCTCCCTGCTAAGGGTTTTGTTTACTTTCCCTGAAATGGAAGAGGCCCTGGTACATAGTCCTCTTTCAAAAATAAACCTCTGAAAAGGAAAACAAAAGAAAGGAACAAAAATCAGACTTGTCCGATTACACAGAGCAGATCCTGATTTTGAGTTCCAGGCGGCTCAAGCCAGAGATTTGTTTAAGCGTAACACAAATTCTACCATTTTTGGATGGTTTGAAACTCTACTCTCCCTCCTGTACTTTCAGAAAGCAATCGAAAAAGAGAACTGCAGTGAAATTCTGGAAGTAACAGCTATTGATTTTTTTTCGTTGCCTCCCCACCATCTTTTTCAGTCAAATTTACTCTCCAGAGTTCCCAAAGTCAGTCCGGTGTGCTGGAAAAGATGTGTTTCGTTTGACCTTCTGACTGTATTTTGACTTTAAGAAAGTAAAAGTACCTGGTAAAGACCAGGTTGCGTCAGTTCTGAGCCCAACAACAAATTCTCCAACTGGGATAAAGAAAAGGAGTGAGAGAGAGAACCCCCTACCAGCTGCCAAAGGGTCCATAGAGCTGTAGTGGCCCACCTGTGGGGTTCCCCTATACACCATGCCTGTGCCCCTGCCAGCTCCCCATCCTGCACTTCGGGTGTGCTGCTGAGTTCACCAAGTTTCTTGTTGTATTTATTTACTCACTGGCCACTTGAAATGTCTTATTCCTGTTTGGAGCTTGGAGAGCCCAGCTGTCAGAATGGAAGTGAGCTCTCAGTGGTGGGCGACGTGGGAGTGAGCTGTGCTGGCTGGCGATGGAATCTGGATTCATTTACTTGATGGACTCCTCAGGCTGTGCTGACTCCAGAGGAGCCCATAGTGTCAAAAGAGAGGAGCTGCAGAGATTAAATACCCAGCAATGGTGAAAGCGAGTGAATTGACACAAACATCTCCTGCCTTTCTGCTCTGCTTCCCTGAGGGTGACCTTGGCTGTTGGAGCTGTGGGTCCCTGGTGCCAGCCAGGGTGGGTGTGCAGGGATGAGCGTCCCACTGCTGCCCCCCTTGCTGAGAGCTGTCTGTCCTGGGGCTGGGGCTGTGTCTGTGGGAGCAGCTTTCTGGGGAGAGGGGTGGGTGGGGTCTCGAGTAGTGAAGAGTTCTGCTGTTTCTTCCTGCAGATTGAGTGAGGCTGTGTGTTGGATCCATAACAGTAAAGCAGGAATGAGCAGCGAGAGTCATAGCTGAAGGAAAGATGGCCTCTGCTTTGCTGCTGTTTGATGTTTCAGAGCACACCGTGCAGCACATGGTGCATATGGTGAGTCAGGGAGGCTGATGTTGGCCTGTGAGGATTCCCAGGAGCAGAGTTCCTTATAACCATTTCCTGTGCTGGGAAATGGGATGGAGCTCAGGAGTGTGCATGTGAGTGTGCTGACTAACTAGGTCGTACGTGGGCATGCTGGGACGGCTGGAGTCTGTTTGGGTGGCTGCAGGCTCTTCTCTGACCCCACAGCTGCTGGCAGCTGGCCGAGGCCAGGCACGAGGCTTCGTGGCTGGGATCAGTTGGCACATGAGCCTCTTCAGTACCACTGGCTTAAATACCTTGGTGGCATCAGCAGGTGCATCTTTAGCAGTTTGTGGTCACTTTCCTGAAGTAAATAAGCCCAAATGTTGGCTTCTCCCCACCCCCAAAAGGGTTGAAGAGGATAAATGAAAACCTCTGTAATGCCAGAGCTGTGCTTGGTTCATCAATAATTAGGATCCGGGTTCCTGGTGGGAAGTAAGCTTTGTGCTTGGTTGACTTGTAGGTCATGTTTTCCATTTCTTTTCTCTTTAAGTGGAGAGGTTTATATACTATTCCTTGACCTGAAAATTTCCTCTGTAGAAGGTACAGAAGGTGCTGGCTGAAATAATGCATCTTTTGGGACTGGAAGCTCGCTTCTGACCTCTGTTTACATGATGTAAATCAAACTGGAGTAGAGTTGTGCAAACAGGCTAGAGCACCTCGTGCATTAGGGGCTGTTCAGCCCTGTCATGCTGGTAAATGCAAATGCCCCAGTGGTTGTGCCATGGCCTGTGGGGGTCAGGGAGGGGGTCTTAAAATAAAAGAATTAGAGCTAACTGATGACTTGAGCCAGATCAGTTGTGGATGTGAACTGAGAAAACTCCCCAGGATGAGAGGAGCTGTGCTGCTTTGCACAGAGAGGGTGTGAGTGAATGTGGTCCAGGCGTCAGCAGGGCTGGGGCTGCGCTGGTCTACAGGAGCTGCGAGTTGGATGCTTGGTTTTGAACAGTGTGGGGTAGGAAAACCATCTTTAGGAAGAAATTCTTTACTTTGAGGGTGGTGAGGTATGGGCAGAGGTTGCCCAGAGAATGTTCAAAGCCAGGTTGGAGCAACCTGGTCTAGTGGAAAGTGTCCCTGCCCGTGATAGAGAATGGAAAGAGAGATGAGCTCTAAGGTCCCTTACAGTCCAAGCTATTCTATGGTTCTGTTGCCAGTCAGTGAAGGGTCTGGCTATGCTTTTCTGTGTCCTGTTCTTCTCAGATTCTTTGTGGCCTCTACAAGCAGAAGTGTCAATGTTGGCACACGTAGCCACTAGCACGTGGAGCCTCTGGGCACGGGTGCCTGTTTGTTTTACAGCCTGGGCAGGATTCCCTTCACTTGCTTAGAGTGCTGCTGAAATATTAATGCAGAACAAATCATCTGGTTTAAACTGAACATCAGACCAAGGAGAGAGCAGTGGTGTGTGATGTTCACCGTAGTTTGTACGGAGAAGTGTGCCTCTGCTGTGGCTGGTTCTTCTTGGCAGAGTGCCCTGTGCCAGGTGGGCAGGAGAATCTGTAGTAGCCTGATTCTCTAAGTGGTAAAAGTTTTGGTTTTTAACCCTTCCCATGGCTCCTGGGGAGTTAAGGTGAAATGAGAAAAGAAACATTGCTGTTTTGCATCATCTGTGAGTGATTGGGAGGGTATTTGGAAAAAGTGAACTGCTCTTGGGACTTTTTCAGACAGACTGTTTAAAGCAGTTATTTTTCCCAGATGGTAAATCTAGCAGACTTCCTCGGCAGCCTGGTAGTAATAATAATACTTACATGGCACTTTACATTTTCCAAGTACTGTCCAAGTAGCTGATCTGTCTTTTGCAGCAATATGTAGTTAAATTTGAAGGATATTGGCCTGAATTTGTAGCTGTTTATCAGCCATGTCTGTGAGTGAATTTACTTTTCTGCTGGTTTGTAAACTCATTTCTCCTGTGTATCTTGACATTAATTTTAGTCTTTCATCTTGGTAGTGGAGATGATCTTTAAGCAGAGCAGAGAAGAAGGATGATTTTCTGCCTATTGCTCTACCAAAAAGATGAGCACAGCTTTAGAGAAAGTTTCCCTGTGGAATGATCTCCTTAACGTACTGGACGTTGTTGTGCCATGCCCTGCCAGCCCATCCCTGACTGGCACATGGGTGGCCATTGCATCTCTTATGTAATCTCTCCAAGATTTTCTTCAAAGGTGTTTTCAAGTAGCATTAGTTGTGGGCAGAGGGAACAGGTTTGCACACCTGTCTGCAATAAAGGAGTTTGTTTTTATTCTCCTTTATCTTTTATGACTGTCCCAAGGACAGTCTGTGCCATGTGGAGTTGTTGTTAAGCCAAGTGCATAATGCTGGGTGGTGCTCTACATCCAGCCCTGCTGATCCTTCTTGGTGTCACCTGTGCTCCTGCTCCCAACCTCGGGCAAGTGGGAGCCCAGGACCAAGCAGAGCCAAGGGCTGGGAAGGCAGGAGATGCAGTGTGGAGCCACAGGGTCTGGGTGGGGGAGTGGAGGAAGGAAAATATCCGTAGTGAGAAGGGCCAGGGAGAGAGCCAAGTTCCTCGAAAGAGGACCTTGGAAGGAACGTGCAGATGACATGAAAAAGTAATTAAAAGGAAAGCCCTAATGGGACGTTAGGGGGAGATGCAGCTGGAACTTGAATAAGCAAATGTAAAGAGGGAATTAAGTTTGTAAGCTTTCCTCTGAGGAACTGCTGGGAAAAACACAGCAACAGCCTCTGCTGATGTAAATCAGCATCGAGCCTGTTGTTGAAGAGCTTCAGCCTGTGAGTGTGGCTCATCTGATATTTGCTAGTCCTAAACCTGGAAAACACATGGGGAAAGAGGCTGTGGTGTTCTGCAGAGGTGATGTGAAGGACACTTGATTCCAAAGCAAAGAATATCGACTACAAAATGAAGGGAAACTGTTGGTAATGTAGCTTCCCTGGGGCAGATTGGTAGTTTGCAATAAGTAATATTAATTTTAAGTGTATAATGCTTTAAATTATCTGGATAAATTTTAATCTATGTGATTTTAAAGAAATGATTTATCAGCTCTGATCTTGAGTAAAAATAAAATAAACCAAATGAAACAAAACCCGTCAATTAAATATTAGCACTTTCACTCTGGAGAGTAATATACAGCGGAGAGGTTTATTTTTAGCAGTGAAGAATTTGCATGTGTGTTTCCAGATGTATTCTCAGACTTGGTGCTGCTTAAAATTCAGCTACGTAGATCCCAATTTTCTTTTCTGTAGCATTTTGTCTCTGCCACTGTGGATATAATTTTTTTTTTCCTTTTCTACTTCTTTTTGCTCTTTTTTCCCCAGCAGAGGTGGTGGAGGGGGGTGTGATGATTAAGGCAGCCGGTAAGTCTCTTAGCTTCCTCTGAACTTTACTCCCTCTATGAGGAGTGACCTATTTAGATGAGGCCCTTTGATGCAGTTGGGGAGGTCAGGTGAGGTCAGAGCACTGGCCGTGCCAGAAATCCCACAGATGCAGGAAGCCAGGAACTTCTGGAGGATGCAGGCTGAACAGGCAGTTGTTTCAGTATGTTCTTTCTCTGCGTGTGCATTTGTTCTCTCACTAAATCCCTGAAACAGAGAGGGACGGGTCCTCTGCTGTGCAGGGAGCAGCCTCTGCGTTTGCAGGCGGGTGACAGGTCCCCACTGAGTGTGGAAGGGCTGGGTGTGGACACCACGGCAATCACAGTGCTGGAACTGGATTCTGCCTCTGCTCCCTCTCAGTGGATCACTCAGTGCTTATGCAGATGCTGATTGCAGCCCTGCCTCCCCAGCTCCTCCTTCCCAGACCCATCAGGGCTCATGTCCTCGCAGCCTTCTGAATGAGGGGCTGCACAGATGTGTGAAATTCTCCAGCCTCTTTAATTTCTCTAATTGCCACGTGGAAGAAAGAGGAGGAAGAATGCTCCTCTCAGCTTGGTTGTCCTAAAGTAAAATCCCAGCTGAGCAGCTTAAAATAGATGGTCAGCTGGTTTTGAGGGCTGGAACTAGCCTGGAGAGCATGGCATCTGTCTCCTAGGAATGCTGCCTGGTCATCAGGCTGGATAAATTAGAACTAGTACTGGTCCGTGTGTGTGAGAGAGACTGACTGTCCTGGGGATGGGGAGCTGCCCTGGATGTCAGCGAGGCTGGTGTGCTCCAGTCCTCTGACATCTGCCAGAGAATCAATAACTCACTGATCGTGGACATGGCAGGTCAGAAGGTGGATGTGGCGGTGCTGCTGCCTGTCCCGCTGCCCAAGTCTGCTCTGGAAATCTCTGACTGTGAAGCCACTTTTAATGGCACATCTAATAACTGATCCAGCTTAAAAAAGGGGGGGAAAAAAAAAGATTATGCCAGTGATATCAGCACAATGACCAAGTCTGTTTTACCTTCTGTGCTTTCCTCCACATGCCTCCCTCCCTCCCGGGCTGGATCCAGTGGCAGTGCTGCTTTTCCTCGGATGCAGCACAAAACAGATTTTTCTAGTGGCTGAATTTAATCACTTAGATGCAGAACACTGATAGACTGAATCAATTTAATTCCTATTGCTCATGACTGGGAGGGTAGAGAGGGGAGGAGGAAGGTCATAACAATTTAGCAAACAACAACTTGGCTTAAAAATGTAACCAATAGGTCAGTCTTGGATTTGTTGGTGTTGGTGTTTTTGTTTTTTGGGGGGGTTTATTTGTTTGGTTTTTTTTCCTAAACCTGCCCGGGCCAGTAAATATGGCCATCTTAGGAAGTGGGGAGTGCTGGGCTGTGCAAGGTGAGAGAGGTCGTTTGTTGGTGTGTGAGGCCTGAAGTGCTGGGGCTGCCACAGAGCTGTGGGATCGTCTCCTTTTAGGGAGGAATGTTGATGCTCCCCCTACCTTTTTTTTTTTTTTTTTTTTTGAGGGAGCTGCTGGAAAAGGCATCTCTTCGTTGGGCTGTGGATGTCTGGAATGGCACGTGGTGTCTGAGCATTTGGCATTGCATACATTTGCTTCAGAGCATCTCTGCTGCTGCAGCAGGCACTAAGCTGCGGGGTGCCAGGATGGTGCCAGAGCTCTTTGGGAGACTCTAGTTACCTGCTGTGGCACAGTCCTGCTCAAAGAACAGAAGGATTTAATTGGAAATGGAGCAGTCTGTGAGTCTCCTTGTAGTATAAGGCCCTGCTCCCCCTTGTGTTTCAGTTACAGTGTGTGTGCCCCTTCCATATGAAGCCTAAAGCATGTGTTGGCAGGGCTCTTGTGGTGCCTGCTCCAGGGCGATTGGCTCTGTGGAGTACAGACTCTGCAGGTGTCTGTACAGCCCCATGCCTGGTGCTTTTGGGCACTCCGGCAATTTCAGCAATCCCAGGAGACTAAGTTCCTGTGAAGAGGTCCCCAGGATTCACCCAGGTAAGCTGTTGACATTGGATTCATCTCTTACAATCATCCAGCCATCCCAACAGAAGCCTCAGGTGTGTCATCCTGAGTCCAAGCCCCGAGCAGCATTTCAGAAGGATCTTGGACAGTGTCTCACCCAGGCAGGTGCTGCAGGGCATGGGTGAGACTGTCACCTCTTCTGTGGCCATGGGTAGATCAGCTCAGCTTTGCAAGGAACTGCCTCTCTCCCGGGGCCTCCCGAGGTGCCATCCAGCTGGACAGGCAGGGCTGCACAGCCCTCATCCAACTGCTGCCATCGCCCGGGAGCAGCCGCTGTTCTTGAGCGAGACACACAGCAATGGGGAAAGTAATGAAAGCAAACTTGGCCAGCCTGACAGCAAACTTGGTCGCCTGCCATAGCCATTGGCCCATATGCACAGTGGTAAATAAAAGCTGGAGTTGAATTTCTGTCAAGTTTTATATAATATTCACCACAATATGGATGGAGAGGGGAATCCCTCTTCTAAGTAGTTCTACCAAAAAAGAAATCCAGACTTCTCTTCTGTTCAGGGGCTGTGCATCAGGGCAGTGACCGTGGTTGCAGAAGAGAGAGAGCTCTGTGTTCATCACAGCCTCCCTGCTGCTGTGTGAGGCCGTGGGACCTTCACAAACAGCCCCAGCCCTTCTCTGAGCTGGGCTTTTGTGGGCTGGTGTTCACTGAAAGGCTTTTGGTGGAGGCACGGTGAGGCAGTGGGAGCTTCCAGAGGGAGAGCAGAGCTGGTATCCAGGCAGTTAACTCGGAGGCGTTTGCTGCCTGCGCTGCTCCGGTCCGGAGCCTGGCACTGCGTGCGCAGCTGAGCAAGGACGTGAACCAGAGCAATGACAGTGGGAGCAGAAGGGGAGGAAGTTCGGCTGCGCTAAGCGATGGTCAACTTAAAAATAGACCAGTCTATTTATAGCGTTGGCAGCCCGATTGCCCCCCCGAGTGGTACAGCCTGTCTGCAGTCGCGTCTCATATATATATATACACACACACACACATATATATATATATACGCACACATCTTTGGGCAGAGAGGATGATGTGTGTACTTCAACCCACTCCTCTGCTGCAGGGGGGCAGCTCTCCCTGTGGGACAAGGTTGTGATTTTTTTAATACGCATTTAAAAAGCAAAGAAAAAGAAAGAAAGTGTGTCTGGGGACTGTTTCTGTTGAGATCTTCTGTCCTGCACTGAGGACTGTACTATTCGTTATCTGCACATTTATGATCAGTTTAATTCTAGGATCTGTCAGACAGGGCTGATGTTTTTGGTTTTCACTTGCACAATCACTTGCATATTCAGGCCTGACCTATAAGTGGTGTTTCTGCAATGGAAATAATCAGCAGAATGGTGTAGAACAATGCCATCTGATGGATGGCACTTTTAGCCATAAAAGCCAGCACCCGTGGGAATAACAGTGGTTTTTAGGAGGGATTGGAATAGAGAGGATGATCCGGCACTTGGGAAGCTCAAGTTTTCCTATTGCAGAGAGGGCAGGAAAAGCTGTGTTGGAGGGTGAACTCCTGTCACTGTTTTGGGACCAGGGTGTGCCTGCAGTGTTGGAGGATGAACTGCTGTTACTGGACTGGGGTGTTGGAGTGGTGTGGTCCAGAGTGCAGGTTCATTGTGGAGCAGTAGTGCTCCAGCCTCCCAGCAAATGCTGACTCTCTGCCTAAATGCATTTGTACCTAAAGGGCCCTTTGTCTAAATTAGAAATGAAGTTGAGTAACATTTTGTGAGGGAGCTTCTTGTACTTGAAATGAAACCAACTGGTTTTATTCCAAGGAGCATATTGAGAGGAGATTAATGTCTTTCCATAGACAGTTGCTACATGGGCAGTTGTGGGTTCGTTTTGGTTTTATTTTAATGGAAGAGTGATTTTATTTTAATGTTTCAGCTTTGGGCTGCCGGTTTGGGTTTGAAAGCTGAAGCTGTTTCCCTCAGTAGTACACACTTATGGGTGGAATTTCTGCTTTAGTTTTCAATCTCTTGTGCTTTTGTCATTTTTTTTTATCACAACCTTATGTGTTCTTTAAACACTTTTTTATTTAATCATTTATTCTTTTAAGTGGGCTTAATTGTATAAAGATTATCATGCATAAAGAGACATCTATAATTAGAAGGGGGGATTGGTGCTATTAAACAGTGTTTTAGTAAGGAAAATTACAGTGTTCATAAACTGTTTGGAGAATGGAGGCAGCATATATTAACACTCAACAGGTTTTATGTAGTTTTAACAGAGGATTGACTCTCGCTCACTTGGGTGAGTTCGGACTACTCCAGTAATTTTTTTCCCAAGCTTAGTGCCCCCCTCTCTTCCTTCTCTTCCTCCTGGCGGGCAAGTGGAAACAGTCCTGTCTCTGCTTTTCTCTTTTCCTTGAAAGCAGGAATTGAGTATAATAGTTGACAGCTTTGTATCAGTTGGGCTGCGAAGGGATTTGCCTTTGGCTGCTGTGCTGGCCTGTGCTTTCCTGCCCCTTGCTTGTGCCCAGGGGGCAACCTGTCACCATTCAGATGGGTGTGCCCTTGGGACAATCCAGGTGATTTCCAGCTCCAAGGATTCAGCAGTGGAATGAGCACAAGGTGGTTTAAGGCCTCCTGGGATTCTCCCACACTGAGTTCTGAGCCAGCTCTCCTGAAAAGAACATGTCACCACTGCTGTTTTTTTCACTAGTGCCTCCTGTTACAGTGTGCATGTGCAAAAGTACCAATAAACAAAGCTATTGTGATGCTCCATTCCAGGTAGGGAATTTATTGGGAACAATTACCCTGCACATCATTTGTGAGCTGAAAGGAGCAGGAGAAGTCGATGTGTGCCATGGCTTGGCAGCCTGCCTGCAGTCCTGTATTGTCAGAATTTCTTCTCCCTCCATCTCCTCCCCTTTCCCATTGAAATGACATGGTTGCGGGGGACCATTGATTTCTGCTCTCCACGTTGTAAATGAAAAATTCCTTGTTGGCTCCTAGTTCTCTCAATCCTTTGAGACAGCTGCAGCAGTTTAGATACTTCAGGAGCAAACATGCCAGGCTGGGTGATGTACAACTTGGTGAACTTTGAAGGGACAAAAGGGCTGGCTTTTGTTGCCCATAAACCAGAGCGAGACTTTTGCGTGGGTTTATTGCATTTTCTGCAGCTGGTTTGAGCATATTTTGATAGCTCAGTGCACAGTTTCCCTCTCCGATGGCATATGAGATTTATTGTGTCTCTTAATTCTTAATAATTTTATTTTGAAGTTTAGTGTCAGCCAAATAAGAGCTGTGAGTCTTGATGATGCTAAATAAAGGCTTCTCATAGGTTTCCTAGGACTCCACATGTGGTCCTCGTTTCCTTCGCTGCTGCCTATTGCTTTGCCAAGTTCAAGCCATTAATTCTGAGGGAAGGGAAGTATTACTTTAGATCACCTTGTAATGCTTTGTTGCCACATTTTATGTTCCTGGACAGCATGGCAGTGGAACGCTCTCCCTTTATGAAGTGCAAGGTGCAGATGGCAACTCATTAAAACTTTAGTGATAATCACCCTTCCTATGGAATTACCACTTAAATCTGGTTAGTGGAGGAGGAGGAGCAGTGTCACAGAAACATGCTGCTTCTGGGTGATTTAAAAGCATATGGGATTGAGTGTTTTATGTGTACCCCTTGTCAGGAGCCCTCAGAGCAGATTGCCAGAATTGTTGAGGAGTTACAGTTTAATGGAGGTACAGGAGCTTTTGCTCTTGATCCCTTTGACAGTTAAGCTGTCGTCTCCAAGTGCATTTGGAAAAAAACCCAGGTCTTTTAAATACAGCTTTTTTTGCAGAATAAATGGAGGCAGGAATAAGTATGTGAGGCAGCTGGTGAGGAGCTTTCTGGTCATTTCAAGGTTGGGAAGCGTTCTTTGGGGAGAGATGCATCATTGTTACACAGCCTCAAAGCAAAAAAGGTACTTGCTTGTTTGTCCTCACTTGTGCAGATGGTAAGAGGAATGGTCCCAAGGGCCAACTGAGAGCTTGGAAGTGCCTGGCAGTTAGAAAAAATATTTGGATTCAAGTGTCAACACTGTTAGAGATTTTTCTCTGGGACTGGGAGCAAGCCACCTATTTCTTCTCTGCCTCAGTTTCCCACCTGTGGAGTTTGTGGAAGGGGTCACTACCTTTGCTGTAGCAAAGCATTAGAGGTGATGAAGTATTTGAGTGTGAGCAGGACTGAATATTAACTGTGGGTAGAGAGAGTCTTGACATGTATTTTGAGACAGAGGTGTTGAGTGTAAGTAATGAAGTGATTTCCAGAGGCAGATAACAATGTCTCCTTTTCCAGGCAGCTGCATCCAGGCCCCATGACAGAGGGTACCAAGCAGCATCTTGAATGTACCAACAGATTTCAGCCTAGAGGTGCCTGAAAAGCTCCCCAAATAAATTGCCTGTGTTAAACATGTCACTGTTTTCCTGTAAAATACTGTTTTCAAATGGATCTCAAGGGGTTGGGTTGTGCAAGCCTGGATTAGGCATTCTGGATTCCTAGGCAGTGACATCCTAGGCCTTTTTGTTCTTTTTGTCACCTGAGCATCCTTTGTTATTTGTGGATTTACTGAGAAGAGGGCTTTTTATCTCATGCTAAACTGCTTTGAGTAGGCAGAGAGGATGAGTGATGCTTTCTGGCATCCCCTGTTCTTTCCTGTCCTCTGTTTTAACAAGTGCAGTGTCTCCAGAGGTGACTCTGTGCTCCAAAAGGCCGTGGTGAACAGGCTGGCGAGGTCAGCTCAGCTCTGCACGGAGCTGTCAAGCTACAGCACTGGGAGCAGTCGGGCCCAACTTGAAGCAGACCAGCAGATTATCCCTTACAGTAACCAGGTGATGTGCCTTGCCTGAGTAACACAGGTGCAGGAAGGTTGGGGACCCTTTTTTACCCTTCCAAGGACTTGTGCTGAAGTGTCCCCATGTCCGCTCTCTGCGTGTGTCTTTCCATGAATTTCCCTGGAGGGCAGCCAGTGGCTGGGCTGTGCTCGCTGCTCCTGGCTGCAGGTCTGCTGGCGTGTGGTGGAGTGAGCCACCAGCCAAAATTTGGCTACTATTTCCTCTGAGTCACATCTGTCTAGTCTTCCTAAAGCAAACAGAGAAGCTTTCCTGCTTTTTTGGTACTTCAGAGCCAAGCACCGTGCTCAGGTCTAATTCCTGCTTGGCTCCTGCCGGGTGGGCAGGCTGTGCCTGGAGCAGAGCCAGCCAGGGGCTTGGATTTGTGTGCCAGGTAGGTGGGATGCTTGGGAGACAAAACCTGTGTTTTCAACAGTATCCTGCCTTCAGTCAGTTATGTGGGAAAGCCTTGATCCAAGGAGGGACACAAGATCTCTTAAATATGGCCTTTTCTCCTCATTAGAGAGTTGTATTTGAGTGATAATTGTCTGTTTAGTGCACTTAAATGAATTCTTGATTATGTCCTTGTGTCTGGCAGCCTGACTGTGGCTCAGTCCCTGCCTCACATTGCCCTGTCACTTGGCCCCTTGTTGGGGCTGAACTTAGGTGCTTTTAGGTGCTTTTTGCTTATCTCCCAGGTGGGATTTTGTCTGGTTGTCAGCAGTCAGAGCCTTGAGGAGCCTGAGCCTGTCCCGTGACAGCACTGATGGGGCTGAGGGACAGCAGAGGTGACCAGGGCATCCTCAGTCCCTCTGGCATCGCTGCAGTGACATGCTCAGGTTCTGGAGAGGAGCTTTGGCTCTGGCCATGGTCTGAGAGCAGGATCTGGAGCTGGTGGGTCAGTGCTGCCCACGGTGGAGGGGCTCCCCTTGCTTTGGGATCAGCCTCATTTGCTCGGGGCTCACATATGAGCCTGTCTGCTTTGGATTTTACAGCTGCATTTTCAAAAGGTCTTTTTTTCTCTCTCATCTCCTCTTTAAAAAGCACTTGAGCTGTGGGGGACACTGAACACATGTTTATTGTGTGTTCCACTGCAAATCACAGGAGAGTTACTTGGAAGTGCTTGAAAACAACTGACTGTAGCTTCACCTCAGCTCCCTTCATACCTCACACAACCTCACTTTCATGTTCAGCACCCTAAAATTTAAATGCACATCATGTATGAGTGAGTTCTTGCAGGACTCCAGATGTAAGTAGAACTGATGGATGTTGAGTGCTCAGCATCATATGAACCTGGAGGAAGCAGATTTTAACAAGAGTTTTTTTCTGCTGCGTCTATCTGTATGCAGGGCAGTGAAGAAAAGAAGATCCCACCCTCCTGGAAGGATATCATCTTTTAAACAAGGCACATTTGAAAAAGAATACACTAACATTTGTGTGCATTTGTTCCAGTATAAACACACGTGCTCCTCTGCGGGGGCCGTGGGGCTGCAGCGAGGGCAGCCGAGGAGCTGGGCTGAGCTGCTGTGTGCGTGCTGGAAGTACTTAGTTCTGCTTTATTACCACCCCTACCCCAAAAAAAGGAAAGAGAAAAGAACATCTGCTAATGCATAGCTCAGAAAAAAAGCTGCAGAGGAAAGGCCACTCGCTTCGCTGCCGCTGAACTCGGTGAGAAGTTCAGGGAAGGCGTCGGAGCGGCGGGCGGGCGTGGGGAGCGCTCGCTCACACCCCGGTGTAGCTGTGGCTCTGTATGTTGGGGGTTATCCTTGATAATTTCTATGTAATAATAGCAAGTACAGATTAATTTTTAATAGAAATCCATAACAGCTCGTGATGCTGAAATATGGTGTGTCTGTCGGCAACTGCTATTTTTGGTGGAAGCAAACCCTGAGGCCGTTGCAGTGCTGCTGTGTGTTTATACTCTGCTGTCTGCAGAGGGGAAATGGGGTTTGTAGCAGCTCCATCAGGAAAGGGATTCTTCTCTCTGATTTAATGGAAGACTTCAAGGTTGAGTGTTTGGTCTGGTGATTGCAGTAGTTGGCTATTAAGTTCTTTTTGCTCTCCTCATCTTTTTAGTATATTTGGCTCCTAAGTGCACAGATACTGAGGATGGAGCAATTTAAGCAGTGACCATCCCCTTGCTTTTGGGTGCTTGCTCCAGCGAAAGCTCCACTGTGAAATACTGGTCTTGGAATGTGTCCAGGAATGCTCTGAGGACTGTGAGCATAGCATTTTGTTTGGTTTTTCAAAGGAAGCTCCATTTACCTTTAATTGTTTTGTGCATATTTCCAACAGATGCAGTTTATTTTCTTGTCAGTGGCTGTCCGTGGTGGGAATGTGGGAAACTGGGAATGAGGCAGGCTGGGTGCTTCCATGTCCTAGGTCAGAGCAAGACCTGCTTTCTCCCAGCACCTTCCCAAATGGCTGGTCCCTATCATTAGCCTGTTTCATGCCTCACTGTTAATTGCTTTAGAAATCATCACTTTACAGCTCTTAATGTGGAATTTTTGGTTTTTATGAGGTTGGTTTGTGGAGAGCAAGAAACTTTGATGTAGTTGCAGCACGTTGGTACCAGGTGCTGGCTATTGCCTTATGCTCCTGTTTGTTCTCAGGTGCCCAGAGCCACCTGTCCCCATCACCTCCTGTTTGTACCGCCTTTCTCAATGGTCTTTGTGGATTCTGAGGTACTTTTATTCTCCCAGGAGCATGATATGTGTGGGCTTATGGGACATTTTGGGGGTGCAGCTGTTGTAGGGAGACAGGGGTGATGTGCTCTCAGCCACCATCAGTGTATGGACCAAAACCCAGTACAGAACTCTTCTTTGAGACCAAATAATTGTTACTCAGCATGGTAACCAGCAACTGGGCTGGGGAAAGGAAAGTCCTTGTCAGGCTCAGCAGTGAGGTGGAGTGAACAGTTTAAGGGGGCATCATGAAGTCCAGCAACTTCTCCTTAAGGTGCCTAAACCGTTGATGCATCTTATATGGAAGAAACTGCGTATAAATCCTTTTTTGAGCTGTGGTGGTGACTGGAGTTAGGGTGGCAGGCAGAGAAAGGGTTTTCGTCTGGCTGGCCGGGGCTGGGTGGGAGCAGCTCCATTAAGGGTTCCCATGTTTCTGTTCTTTCTCCCCAGGTGACCACAATAAGTAGGCACACATGTTATTTATGCATTCAGTAATTACATCTTCTTTTGCCTTTCCATCTCCCAGCTTCTCCTGTGTTTCAGTGATTTGTTCTCTTTGCCTGGGGATGAGAATTCCTCTTAGCTGTTTTTCTAGGAATTGTTTTTTCCTTCTTCCTGATGACAGTGCAGAAGCTGCTGGAGGTCGATACCTCTGGATAAAGGCTGTTTCCAGACACTTGTCACTGCAGCAGTTGCTGCACAGTTCTTTGGTTTCTGCTGGGTCTGCACAGGTCCAGCTTTTATTTTCACCCTGACAGAACTCTGTGGGTCCCTCCCCAAGTGCCAGGAGCTGGTGCCAATAGCCACAGTTATTCTGCTTTTCCTTGTGGCAGGGTTTGGATCTCCAGGGTTCTTGGAGAGAAAGGCTGGCACAGGAATAACAGTTGTTTCATGGTGAAGGTGAAGTTTGCAAGTACCCCGTGTGCGTGTAGCTGCGGCTGTCATTTATTAGTCTATCAAGAGGGTTTGTTTTCCCAAATAACCCTCTGAATTATTCTGTGTAATTAACTCATGAACTTATTTAAAATGATAACGGGGTAGGGAGGAGGAGAGGAAGCGTTGTGGAGCTTAGTAAACCGATAGTATTGCATCACTTTTCCCCACTGATCGCAAGGTCGTCTCCAACAGCTGTTCCGGCGTAATTACCCAGCCCAGGCTTCATGGTTGGAACAATTGAAAAATTACAGGGGTCACTGGCTCGGTGTCTTAAATTTTAATAAGTACATAAAAACAAAGTGCTGAGTTATTAAAAATTAATCCTGCTAAGCGGTTGTTTAGGCTCTTTGGAGATGGAAAGCCTTGAGGGTGTCCATTTGTCCACTGGGGCTGGAGGAGTGCGGGTGGTTATCTCTCCGGCCTGTGCTGCTCTCCGGCAGCAGTTTAATGGGAACGTTAAGTTTGATTATTAATTTAATCAAGGTCGTATTTTGTTTATGCAGAAGTGGAGTGAACTGTGGCCCTCCGTAATCCTTTCTCTCCTCGCTAGCTCAGCCTTTGTAATTCCTATAAGCTGCTCATACGAGCAGAGTTGGGATATTCACACAGTCAAGTGGATATTGTGCGAGTGTTGATTATCGCACGCAGCTCCGTCTCCTCCTAAGCACAGAGATGTTCTATTAACACAGAACGTAAATCTGGCAGCATTAACATTATAAGCCTAATTTTTTTTCCCCCCCATTTGAGGCTTTGAATCCTGGTTATAAAACTTGGATCAGAGCTGAGTGCTTTCTGCTCTCCACGCATTCTTCAAAGAGCATTCAGCCGTGGCACTGGTACAGGAGCACGTTTGGGAACTCCTGCTCGGATTCTGCAGCTTTGTGTGAGTGCTGCTCTGTAAACCCATGAGAACTTGCCACAAAAGAACCCCTTTCCTGACCCACCTGTCATTGTTTTCTGTGGCAATTAAATATAAACAGCATGCAAAGCAGGGAGGATAGGCTGAGCCTGGGGGTGGGCTTTGGAATGAGACATTTATTTCCTTAAGTTGTGTGCAAGAATTTGTAAAGGAATCCAGTAAGAATATTGACTTTTATTTAAACGTAAATAGAGAAGATGCAGGCTATCAGTTGCCTCAGGGATCGCTAGAGAAAATCATGAGGTGCATTAGACATATAATCTGAATCTTCAGATAGCTGAAGATAGGATATTGGATCTTTTTTCTCCATCCTGACCCACAGGCCTTTGAGTTAGCCAAGGTTATTGCTGGCCAGCTTTCCAGCCTGCATAATGTGACTTTTTTTATATAGTAGGTCTAAAACTCTGCTAAACAACAGCTCCAGTGAAAACTTTGGAGACCTGTGGGGCAAGCTGCCCCTTGGAGGAGGAGAGCACTGTGGAGAAGGGTGTCCTGTGGCTGGAGCTTCACTTCACAGCTCTGCTGTGCTCCCTCCCAGTGTGACCTTGAGCTGCTGAAATCCAGGAATATTAAGATTAAACTGATGCTGATTTTCGTTTTCTGTAACTCACTGAGCTGTAATTTATGGCTGTAACTCACAGCTGAGCAGTGGCCACGTGAGTGTTCTGAGAGCCAAATGGGGGGGTGCTCACAGCCAGCCCCCAACAGCCACTGGGCTGGACCCTGTAGCCCCCCTGTGTCACCCCTCATCCTCTGCAGACCATGTCCCTCCCCACAGCAGGGTGGTGGGTGCAAGTGCCAGGGAGGTCTGGGGTATGTGAGTGCTGTGGTAAATGAGGTGTTCCATGTACCAGCATCTGGCTGTGGGGACAAGAGGTGCTGTATCTCCAGACCTCTTTTTCCACATCTCAGTGAAACTGTGGTGGGATTTTTTCCCCCCTAACTCTTTAGTTAGGACTAGAGGGCAGGGCTGTATGGAGAGACTGTTGTTAGCATGTGGTCCTTGGGGTGCTGCCAAGGGGTGATTTAGGGGTGATCGCATCCCTCCAGAGCTGGGTGACATGGACCATCCCCTCCTCCCTGGCATTACTGCTCCCCTTGGCTGCCTTTCACTGTCTCCCCTTTTGTGAGCAGCAAGGTGAAAGAATAGCAAGAGCCTTATTAAGATGTTTTTAGATAACGTTTGCTCAGCTGCGAGACGGCAAAAGATTTTTCAGAGTCTATTAGGCAGCCAGTGCTATGGAATCGTAAGGTTGATTTGAAAAATTGGCACCTAATGGTTTACAACTGGAATAAATTTCCAGAAATTGGACCATGGAGAGAAACTTCTGTATCTGTATGTGCAGCGTGGTGAGCCCATGCCCTGGTGAGGGGCAGGCGCTCCCTCCCATCACCAGCCGGGATTTTTCCCTTCTAATTAGGAGTTCAGATCAGCTTCTATTCATTTCTGTATTTTGACAGAGCTGTTTGATGGGGAGAGGGCTGCTGGGGGGAGACTGTGCTCCTGCCTGGAGTCTCTTTCTCCCCTTCCTTCCTCCTGCCGGGCTTTGTAAAGGCCAAAGCCTGAGAATCCCTGAAAAATTAATGGGGCCTCAATAGGTGCTTTGCACCGGCTGCTCCCCCCTGTCGGCACCCACGGCGGGTCACTGCTGAGCTGTCTGCAGCAGAATAGCTCCCAGCAGCTGCTCTTTTGTATGTAAATCTGACCTAAAGCAGTGTGGGGACCCCCTCAGTTGCCCCAACTAGGGGCTCCGGTCTCGGAGACGCTCCACCAAGATGCTGCAAATGTCAGTGGCAGCTGTATCCCCATCCTGCTCCGGGGGTGCCACCATCCAGCACCAAACTTCATCACCAGGCTGCTGAATAATTGAAAGAGCTGCCTCAGAGGAGCTGGGCACGGAGGGAAGGTCTCTGCCTTCAGAAAACATCAAGTCTCTCATTTTGGTGTTTGAAATATTCAAAAGGATCCTGGAGGGCTCTGAACCCATGAGGACCTGCCTTTTTGTCATTATAGGGAAGTCCTGTGTGGTTCTCATCACTGTTGTTATTATTATTGTGCAATTTCCAGTTAGCTGGTGCTTTTCTTCCAGACTGGCTTTAGGCTGAGAGTTTCTGGAAGGCTTAATTTTTAGGTTGGACGTGGCTGTGTAAGTCATCTGTCTTCCTAGTCTGTCTCCTGAGGTCTTGGGCTCTATCTCCACTACCAGAACAGGGACACTTGCTTTTCTGACCGGGTTTGTTGCCTAGTTGAGAGTGCTTAAGACTTTTCCTTGAAAACTTAAAAAATTCCCAGTTTGCTGTAGCAATGACTTGTTTCATCCAAAAAGCCCCCAGAAGAGCAAAAGCCCAAACCTGAGTGCTAAGCCATGTTCGTTTTCCTGTGCCTCACATGCCTGGGATGGGACGTGTGGGCTGTGGCCCTGCATCTCCTGGGCTTCCCTGCCCTTGACCTTCAGGATTCCCAGTGAAGGTCAAAGGCTTCCCTTTTTCCCTAAGTAGGCTGGGGTTGTTTTTATTCCCCTTGTTAATAGAACACCCTCCAAAGGAAAAAAACAAAGTAAAGTGAGAAGTCTTCTCCATTTGGCAGTGTTTAAAGGCTGTTTAAAGCTAAACAAGAAAACCAATTATTTTTCTAACTGCTTTACTCCTTCAAATCTTTCACTGTAATGGAGATTTAGAATCCATCACTGTTTAGCTATTATTTCTGTGTAAAGAGTCATGCCCTATTGCACCAAGCAAACAGTCAATTTTTTCCATTATACTTAGCTGCAAATAACAAGGGTATGGAATAAATGACCCGTTTTGGAGCAGATTTTTCTCTGTGCGGTGCCTGTGTCCCTGGAGGAGGGTGAGGAAGGGTTAAGGCATTCCTGAGCTTTGCATGGCCATGCTCCTCCTCCCTGGCTTGTGCCCAGCAGAAGGGGCTGCAGGGAGGGTGAGGGTGGTCCCCGTGGTGCTGCTGCCTGGGAGCTGGGGTGACAGACCATACACAGATCACAGTGCCCGTGTTCTGGCTGGAGCAGCCTCCAGGTCTAGATTTGGTCCAGGAGCTTTTGAGCCCTTCTGTGAAGGTGAACTTGAGCAGTCAACAGTGGCACAGTGATCAAACCCACAACCCTCCAAAAGCAAAGATGTCTCATGGTGAGGAGCTGGATGTCCACAGGCAGTTGTCACCCCCCGCTGGTTGTCTTCTGCTGTTGTCTCTGTTGGTGGGAGATGCCACAGGCAGGGTCTGCTGCCCACACCCTCTTAGAACCATAGAATTGTTCAGGTTGGGAAAGCTCTCTGAGACTGTCAAGTCCAACCATTCCCCCAGCACTGCCAAGGCCACCACTAACCTGTGTCCCCAAGTTACATCCCTCCAGGGATGGGGACTCCACCACTGCCCTGAGCAACCTGTTCTAGTGCTTGACAATCCTTTTGGTCAAGAAGTTTTTCCGTATATCCAACCTGAACCTCCCCTGGCGCAGTTCTTCACTGACCAGAGTCAGAACACTTCAAGAGGCGTTGGAGGCAGCATGGACATGGTGCCTGTGTCCCTTGGGAGGGTTTCCCTGGCTGACTTGGGAGCAGCTAGGGATGATAGGGAAGGCGATTTTTCATTCTCCTGGTGGTTGTCTGACTTTTATTTAAATGCAGGAGACTCGCAGGCGGGTGTGTGTTGTGTGAAAGTGTACTGCGCAAATATGTAGCCAGCAGCTGCTTTTTTAAAATTAAACAGACACTGGAGGCTAAAAAATCCCCAAGTTCAATGTAAACTTCCTTCTGTGCTATTAAGTTTGGATCACATCCAAAAACTCGATAATTTTATTTTATGTCATTGAGTCTGTTTGTTTACATTTTGCATTTCATTCACATTTCAGTGTTGGATTTTGCTTCCGAGCTCAGCCTTCGGTGCTGGGGAGCAGCGCTTGCATTGGAGCTTTCGGAGGGGGGGGCATGATACAAGCCCAAAAACTTGTTTTAATTTTATGATATTTTTCTTTAATGCATTTTAATGTAAGCAGTACCTTTGGCAGCTGTGCAGGGCTGGGCAGTGACCGTGGGTGTCTGGGGCACTGGCTGGCTACTGGTGCTGGGGGCTCTGGTGACTCGGAGCCGCGGAGCATCGTTGGTGCAGTGGAGGATCCGACAGTCTCACAGGACCAGCTGGAAATGACAGTGAAGGCTGAAATAGGAAAGTGTGATAAATTAATGGACTAAAACACCGTAAGGGACTCGTTAAAAGAAATAGCTTTAGGAGAAGCTGTGAGGAGGATTGGAGTGTGAAGGGGAACGGGCTCTGCCAAAGGCTCGGGTGTTTCTGGGAAAGAAAGGGAAGGGCTGGTGCTTTTACACTTGATCTTTAGGAGAGATAGACCCTAATTGGGAAGTTACAGCTTTTAAGGTGGTTGAGGGAAAAGGGAGAAAGCTGAAAGTGTGTTTTAGGCTGGTAAAAGAATGGGGCAATGCCTCTCTGGAGTGTCTTGGGGTTCAGCTCCTGCAGAGGATTATTTGACCAAGGAGCAGAGTCAGCAAGGGAACCAAAGGAAGTAAGATGAATAGATCTAGCCTGGAGGTTGAAATTAAGTTTCAGACTATCAGTAAGTGAAAGGAATAGCACAGACTGTTGCTTAAGACACTGAAGGTCTTAAGCAACACAGGATAGCCCTTCCATTGCCATGTGCCAGGACTTTCACACGTTCCTCTTTCACAGTGTTTGACTTGCATAACTACGTAAAGACTTTATTTCTTTTTTTCCCCCCTTGCTTTTAAAGCTTTTTTTTATATAGCCTGTTCCCAATTGAGGCTTTTATTGAGAAACAAATGCTTTTGGTTAGCTTCTGTGTGGAATCTGTCCAGCTTTAAACCATTGCCATGAGCAAAATTCATTGACAGCAAAAAAAAAACCCGCGAAAACAAACATTCCCTGAGATGGGGCACTTTTCTTTAAAGGAAAGGAATTTCTATATGTATAGTAGATGTATGTACCCAGCACACAGAGACATTCCAAGCAGTGCCCTGGGGGCCATGGCCGTGTGGCTGCGTGTGCTGGACACTGGCGTGGGGAGGTAACACAAAGCCCAGCTGGGTGCAGGGAATCTGGGAAGTACCTGTGATGGCACATGGGAGAACGTGTTTGGGTGACTGTGGTTTGCAGACCCAAAGGGGGAGGAAAGTCTCCCTCCCCACCCCAGTGGGGCTGTGCCTGCACAGAGGGCCCTGCGGTCCCATTCGCTGGCACTGGTGTGGTTTGGTCAGGGAAGCTGCTGAGTTTCAAGGGACTGAGTGGTTTGGGAAGTGGGTTTGTCAGATTTTTGGTGATGTGAGGGGTTTTTTTTTGTTTGTTTGTTTGTTTCTTCAGCTGTCTTAGCTCAAGGGAGCACAATTTGAGTCAATCTGAAATCTCCTGGGTAGTTGTGTCCGTCTCATGCAAACCTGTTTTCCTCTCTTTTCCCTTCCCTTTGGGCCTGGGAAGAGCTTGTTCCAGCTTCCCTTTCATGCTCTTCCCTCGGCAGTGCCTGAACCGCCGCCTTTGCTGACAGCATCCTGTACCAGAGAAGGGGGAAGAACTGAACAGTCCTTCTTTCATCTACCAGATGTTGTTTTCTGCTCTCACTGACCTTGACCAAAGTCAGGTGCTCCAGAGGAAGAGCCCAGCTCAGATCTGTCCCCTGGCAGCATCGTGGGCTCTGTTCTGTGATGGCCCCACAGGAAGGATGCTGCTCCAGGGAGAGGAGCTGGTCCTCTGGTCAGGACTGGGCTGTCTGAGGGGGGACAAGAAGTAAGGGAAGGCTGAAGAGGATCTCCTGGTTTGTGAACTGCAGATCTCCCAAACCTCAGTTCTGGATGGCTTCTTTCTGCTGCAGCTCTCCTCTCTCCCACCCTTTTCTTTATTCCAGAACAGCATATTGAGGGGTTTGATTTGTTTTTCTTCTTGCTTTTGTTTTTCCAGAGTGTTGAATGTGTTTTAGACAAACATAATGAAACAATTTAAAAAAAAAAAAAAGGAATGGAAATAACCTCATATAAAGTGACAGAGAAAAACCACTCTTGGCATCATCATCTGTGCTCACGGCGAGGCACAAACTATCTCAACATGTCAAAGACACTTAAATCTGATTCATCTGAGAAGCCCAGTGTGGAGGCAGCACTGCAGTGCTGCTGCTGCTGGTGGGGTACAGGGAGGCTGTGGTGACTTGAGTTTGGTTTGGTTTTGTTCAAGGTGGTTCTAGTTGGGATTTTATAATTGTTTCAGATCTGCCAGACTTCTGATCCATCCTCTTAAAGAGTGCTGGTTGTAATGAAACAGTAACTAAAACCCCAAACCCCACACCAACCTCCCACCTCAGTGCTGGTGGATGTTTTGCCTTCACTGAATAGTTGGAAGAATTGGGCTGTGTAGGTGGCTTTCTCTTGTTTTGATTTCCAGAATAGTGGCACCTTTGGAGCACTGGATTTGGGAGACTGTCCACTGGGAGATGCTTGCAGTGTAGATGTGGAGCCCTTGGAAGGAGGATCATTTTCTGATCTGCCTAGAAAAGCAACTGTCTTTTATCATCATTATAGTAGAGTCTTAATGAACTAAAAAACCTCCTGTCACAAGAGTCCTTAGCAAGAGTTTTTTGAGTTTTTCTTTTAAAGGGAAGAAAATGGTTTCTTACCTTTTTTATTAAACAATAATGCAGCTTTAGACTGTGTTCTGGTGAGTCTTTAATTGGCACAAAAGGGCAGTTTAGCTTCATCTTACGAAAGAGTTGTCAAACAAGCTGGAATTGTTTGCCACTTGGAAATGCACTGAGCTATAGGTTGTGATTTGCATCTTCTTCCCTGATGTTACATAGTGGGGGAAGTTACTTCATTGGCATGAAGACAGCATCTAATGAGGGCACCTCTCCATCTTTGATGCTGGCCCTGCAAGAAACAGATTTCTTGTCAGAAATGCAATTTCTGGGCTGGAGAAGGCAAATTTAATACCCTCTGCATTGTGGCTGCATTAGGTGCCATGTAAAGGAGCTGACTTGGCTGGGAGGTGTTCCATGGAGCCAGGATGGGATGAGCCAGTCTGGAACATGCTCTGTGTTAACACAGCTCAGGCCTGTGGCATGCCCCTCCCTTCCCCCATCCCCTGCATCTCTGAAGATTATAAATCCCCACATCTTGTTTTGATCAGCATGTGGATGTTCTGGAACATCTTGAATTGAATCAAAGCAACAAGAAATTGGTTTTTGCAAAGAAGCTTCTTAAATGAAAGAATTCCATTATGTAATTTATTTTTTTTTTAAATCCACACAGTAATTCCTTTAAATTCTGCTGTGTATCTCTTGTATAACATAGTGCTTTGGACTATTACTGGGGTATGTTTCATTAACATTGTTTTCTGTATTTTGAGTATTTTCTGGAGTTCTTTCTCCTGTTTGGAGAGCTGGTGCTGCAGACCCTGGCATGGTTCAGTGATGTTGAGGAAGGGCAGGTGTGGTGTTTGTAGGGTGAAGGATGCACATGGGCAGCCCTGGATGTGCCAGAGGTGTGTAAGTTCTCCAGGTGGGACTGGCTGCTGGTGGGTCTGTGGGTGCTCCAGGAGCCTCTGCCCCACCATTCTCAGCACAGCTGGTCAGGAGTGGGGCTGCTTTCATGTGTGGTGTGCTTTGTGCCTGCTGTGATCAAATACACAAGTAATTAAACTGGAAACCCTTTTTAAAATTCTATTTATTTGTTCAGAGAGGAGAACACTAAGAAGCCTTGTGTAGCAGCTGTAGGAGGTTTCTCCTCCAGGAATGGGCTGAGCTTTTGGGACAAGGGAGGGCAGAAGGACACTGTGGAATGGGCTTCCTGTCGTTCTCCCCGCTGAGAGAGGAGGGAGGTGCTGGGGTGCTCTGCAGGCTGAGCAGCACTGTCAGGGTGATGGTGCAAATACCAGCCCAGGCCTGGGGGGGACTGCACGAGTTCAGCGTAAGTGCTGGCTGAACCCTGTCAGAAACCCAGCCACTTCGCCGCCACATTGTTCATTTAACCTTTTGTTCTAATCCCTTTTGTGGCACTCACGATTTAAGAGAAGCCCAAGAAGAGAGGGAAGTGCTGTTATTCTTTACAGGTCAGGACCAGCAGTGCGGGTGTGGAGTAGGAGAGAGAAGCCAAGGAAGGCAGAGTCGAGTGGGGACACAGCACCCTGGCGGAGGAGAGCGCAGGGAGGTGAAGAGGGGCTGTGGTGAAGTGCCCACTCCATGGCAGCCTGCTCTCCTCCAAGCTGCATGTGCACACCAGTTCTTTTCAGAGTAATTGCTGAGACTTCCCTGTTTTCCTGGGATTCTTTTTCCACGGTGGCCAGTGGAGTGCTGGGTGTGCTGCAGGAGCCTCACTAGAGCGATGCTGCCAGCACAGGGCTGGGTGGGTAATTGGCACCACAGACCTCAGGGTAGGCCCTCCTGCAACCCCCTGGCCCTTCACAACCTGGCCTTGAACATTTCCAGGGATGGGGCATCCACAACTTCCCTGGACAACCTGTGTCAGGGCCTCCCCACTCTCATAGGGAAGAATTTCTTCTTGATATTTAATCTAACCATACCCTGATGTTTGTGAAGTGCTCAGAAGTGTCTGTGGCAAATGCTCTGCTCCTGTCACACCACTGAATTCCTCTGAGGACTCTTTTGGCTGGCAGTGGGGTGCCTCTGACAGCCTGAGCCCTGCTCCTGATGCCAGGAGCGCTGTGATGCCCGCCGTGCAATCCAGGGGGATCAGAGATTTATTTGGCTAGAGACAGCTTTTAGGTCTTGGGTTTCATTTTGTTATTGTTATTGTTGTTTTCCAAATTCCCTTCCAATCCATCTGCTCTCCTGACATCCTTTTTATGTTGTTCGGAAGATGGGGAAGCGGTTGCATTGTGAGTGTGGTCAGGTCAAACTCCTCACTTTTATCTCTGCTCTCTGGTAGGTGATGGGCATTTGGGGAATAAAACACTAAGAACAGGGTTTAACTGGCCCTTTGTTTGCTATTGTCCAGCTGGGCTTGAGACAGTAACAGAGATGGGAACAATAAACAGGGAGAGGAAGGAGAGATTTGAAACAGAACTGTTTCTTTTCTTCCTATTCCTGTGTTCCTGGAATCTGACAGATTTTGCATTTTAGTCTCAACTGTATTAGTAAAAATAACATACAAGTAAGGTGCGTTCAGTGCTAGCCAGGCACTGTTTGATTTTTTTAAGCTGTTACTTAGTTTTTTTATGCATTTATCTCCATTTATGTGCGTTTGAGGGGGAGTGGCTGTGAGTTCTGAAGGTGCTGAAAAAGAAGTAATTATATTTAATGACTATCTTGCCTCATCCTGATGTATTTAGCACATAATTCGCTGTGGTCCCTTGGGCCATAGGGATTATCCTGGACTTTTAGGATCACCAGGCTGGAAGGGGCTTCTTCCCACCTCAGGCAGCCTCATCATGTGGTGGCCTTTCCAAAAACTTGGGAGTACTGGCGAGGTGATGTTGGCTTTTCTTACTCTCTCTAGTACTGTTGAGAGCTTGTTCGACACCTTGCTTCTCTGATGTCCAGGATCTCACAAAATTTATCACCTCAATTTCTTCATGGCTGTTTTATACCCACTCTATTCACTTGCAGCTCCGAGGGAAGTGTGTTTGCCCCCCCCATCCTCTCTGGGCTTCATACCAACCCCCCTTTGTGGGAAGTTATCTTTGAAAGTCTCCACCTACTTCAGAAAGGCTGTTTTTAATAGCTGCAGTGCTCTTAATTTCTAAACCCCGGGAGTAGCTCTCCGGTAGGAATAGAGCCTGGAAAACAAAGCAATCAAAGGAGAGCTGTCCCGCTCTCTGGGCATGTTTGGTTAGCAGCATCTCGGGGGATGCTCAGCGAGTTCTCTAAACTGCTGCCTCTCTGCAGTGTGAGAGGTGGGAAGTTGCACCCACAGCATCTCCAGTTCCTCTCTGTATGCAGTGTGTCTCCAGTGGAGATACCCATCCTGCTGAGGAGCCTGTGACAACAATAACCTAACCTATTCCACCCAAATAAATAAGTCTAGAAGTAAATCTCTTGTCATACTGCCTTTATAAATATCTTTTAAGTTGAGGATGAGTGACAAGATGTGGTTGAGTCACTGGAAGGGCATCTCTGATAGTGGTGGAGGAGCCTTTTCGGATCTGTTTTATCCCTGGTTGTCATTGCAGCCGTACGTACTGCGCTGCCCTTCACTGGCTGCAGGTTTTAAAATGACAGTTGGCAGATTGAAGATGGAGATACTTCTGGATGCTGCTTGAAGCTTTCTTGATTGGGTCTGAGTTGCTGGGAAGGGAACATTCACCTGTGAGGGAGGGGAAGGGGTGCTGGCACGGGCACCTCCCCATGCCCCCAGTGCAGGGGACCAGCCCATGGTGAACACGGGAGGTGGCACACGAGGCTGTGCATCCTCACCCCGGAGCAGAGTCTGGATGTGCTTATTAGATTTTCAAATGTTATTTAGCTTGATTGCAGCCTTTTAACAAAAGGAGTTAAGACATGGATATAAAAGATAATAGAACTATAAATTGCAAGTCAGGTTCTTATGAAATCAGTAAATTATTCATTTAGCAGTTGTGTGCGTGCTAATTTCATGTTGCTATGGTACCTGGGGGTGCAGGAGGGAGGTCAGTCTGTGAACCGTGGGGCTCACAGAGAACAGATAGTGTGTGGCACACAGACTTCAGCTGGATGATAAATTGCTTCTTTATCTGCTGTTGTCCAGGGAGAGCCAGAGCAGGCGACTGAAAGAGGTGTTTCACACCAGGTAGTGTTTTTTTGAAATTAGACCAAAAAAAATCACACATTTCAGTCTTGAAGTCTGTTTACTTGTGCTTTGTCTTAGTGGCATGTCTGCCTGGTCTGTCCCTGGAGATAGACAAATCACAACATCTCAGTGCCAACTTTGGCACTGCCTCTGTGTTCCAGTGGAAGGTTGAATGAAGATGATCTTTCAGGCACCTTCCAACCCAAATGGCTCTGTGATTCCTGTTTGCATGGTCTGGCCTTCACTCTTGCTGAGACCAGCAGGACCTACCTGTGGAAAATGCATTTTCGTCCAGCTCTTGTTTTCAAGGAGGGAGCATTGTTTTCTCTTGGGTTTGGGGGTGCTTTGGAACCACTTATTAATGGATAGAAAACTCATTGTGTTCCTGCTAATCCGTAGGTGTTTACTCACACTGCCTTACTTACCCTCCTGTGTTTGGCAGTGCTGGTGCCAGTGGCTTGCTCAGAGAGCAGTGTGGATGCTCCAGTGTTGGATACAAATTTCAGCCTTTCAAGCACATTAAACTTGCAGGCAAACCAGCAGGACTGGTGGGGGCTGTAGGGTGGTGATATGAGAGGAGTTGATCTGATGCTGATTGTCTTTTCTTTCGTGGTTGGCAGCCTTTGCTGCAGGAGGATTCTCCCATGGTCAGGGGATGGCTTTTCTCTCTGTTGGCTCTTTGCAGAACTGCAAGGGACTGTTCTCAGGGCTTTCTGTGTAATTTTGACATTGTTGGACACTTGCAGCCTCACTGCTTTGGAATTTCCAAGGCACTCAGACTGATTGTGCAGGTGGTCAGTGTTGCTGTGCTAGGGCAGAGGGCTGACACCACGAGTGGTGGGTGGCCAGGGCAGGATCTGTGTCACTGACTGACCTGTGACAATTGTGAGGGCAAAGTAAAATACTTTAAAATGTGGCCAAGACTTCATTTCATTGCAAACCCAGTATTTTTGTAAAGTATGAGTCTTCCAAGATATCTTGGGTACTGCAGCCACGCAAGATAGGGTTTATAGCATGATCATGTCTTAACAGAAATACTGAGTATTTCCCAGAAATATGGGAGGAGGGAGAGCAAACCCACTGGGGTAATCCAATCCGGGTATGTTCAGTCAGAGAGCGGGGGCTCCAGGCTGGAATCCTCCTTCTCCCTGCTGCCTCTGTGCTCTGTTTGAGTTCCAGGCATCTCTAAGCTGCTGAAGCAAATCTGGGAGACTTTGAAACAAATGACCTGTAAGGCTGCACTTCCCAGAGGGGAACAACAACATTCCGTGACAGTGGTGTCTGTTCTGCTGTGCCTGGTTAATTGAGCCTGTTGTGGATGTTCAGGAGCATAGGTAGCTAATTTTTTTTTCCCTGGACACACCAAATGCAGGGAATCCGTGTGTATATGGAAGTGTTTGTGGTCTTTTGCACTGGATAGTCCTCAGCCTTCCTGCCGGCCCACGTGCTAAGTGCTGCTGCACTCAGGTAAGGAGATAATGATCACATCATTAAGACACTACTAAAGCTGGCATTACTTGTTAGGTCAACATATCGATCTTGACATTACGCTGCAAGATTTTTTTTAGATAATGCCTGTCCGTCCTGCCTCTTGCTCCAGGAGCAGGAAAGAAGAGGGAGAGAGGAAATGCAGAACTTAAAAGTGACTTGACGCTGATCTTTCCCCCAAAATAAAAGCACTTTGCTCCTTAAAAGATTTGTGCTGCAGAGGCTCCTGCCTTGTTGCTGCTGATGGGATTACTGGCAGATTTCCTTTAAGTCACTAGAAATCCCAAGGGAAGTGCTGGGCTCTGGGCAGATAGTTTGGTCATTCTAAGAAAAGACTCTACTTTGCCCTTCACTATTTGGTGCCCAGTGCCTTCCTGAAGGCTGAGTTGAGCTGCCTTAGGGTTTTGTCCCAGCTCCTCTTGACCAGCCACCTGTCAATGTCCTGTGAGTTCACTTCCCAAATAACCCCTCTCTGTGTCACTGTACAGTTGTCCTTTGCAGCCTGACACACCTTTGTATTGCACCCATACTCTGAGCATATTAGAAATCTTGGAAATGCCCTTCCTGTCTCACTGCAGAAGAAAACACCTCTCACTTTTTCATAAATGCATGTCTTGTTATCTCTCCTGTATTGAAGTTGTCCAAGACAGTTTTTCTCATTTCACTGGGCTCTTTATATTGTGCTACTTAAAGGCAGCTCATAAAAATAGCAGCAATTTTACTTTATATATATGTGTGTGTGTGTGTTTTCTATCACTAAAGCTTTATTTGGTATTTTAATCTGGGCTTACTGACTGCACTTTTAAGGACTTATAAATCAGAAGTGGTAGTTCCAAAAACGCATGATGTTTTTTAGTCCCTGACTTGTAGAGAACCAGTGCTGAGCTGGTTCACTATCCCTTTCTAAATATATTTCATTAAGAATGGTCCATATGGTGTGTTAGGGAGAAGGGGAGTGTAGAGCAGAACCTGTGTCTGCCAAAGAAAACTGTTTTGATCTAATGTTGAGCATAGAACAACTTTGGGGGGAAAAGATAAACATTGTCAGATGGGTGCTGCCAAATTTCACAATTTATCAAGAGTTTCAGGCTGTTCAGTGATTTATTTTTTTTCTTCGGAATACTCCGGTTTCTGGAGTCTTGTGATTTACACAAGACTGTTCATTTTCGTTTTTGAAACATGTTGTAGAAAACAGCCTCAAAATATGGAACCAGGAAGCTGCAGTGTCAGCAGGTTAATGAATCCTTCACTGTATTATATTGAAGATCTGGTGGATTTTTAGTGCCTGTTGTGATTTGGAGATGATGAGTTGTGGAACGTCTGGGTCCCAGTGAAAGAGGAATGAGAAGGTAACTTCTTTAAGGTATTAGGCAGGTTCTTTTGTTTTCCAAGGTAAATCCATCTGACTTGTTCTCTCATTCTCTTTGAGCTTCACTGCTTTACCATGCTGCTTCTGACATCCCGGTAACACCAGTTGGGTGTTGGTGCAGGGACACATGGAGACACTGGTGCTGGTAGGTGTGCACTGGTGTCCCTGAGGGTCCCATGGAAAAGCAGGAGCAGAACTGGTGTTTTCTGTTACTTTTGGGCAAAGTCCATAGCAGCATCTCTGCAGCCCTTTGAGTGGAGCTCTGCAGTGATGACACTGTTGTCCTCAGGGACTTGGTCCCATGTCTGCAATTCTTGTCGGTCTTCAGTGCTCATTTCTTTTAAGGTGGGACAAATTAAAATGCCAGAGTTTGAGAAATGAACAGTTTTCCTTTCCTTGAGCCCCAACTCTGCCTGACCCATCCATGTGCAGTGATGATGGGTGTGGGGTCTTCAAGAGTAAACCCAAAATTTTGTCGTAGTGTCCTTTAGTCTCTTCTGAATTAATCTTTGGGATTTTTTAACACATCCAGCTGGAGGAGCTGGTTTTGAATTTTTGACAGATGTGGTTTTGATCTTTACAATCTCCCTGGGGGCCTGGTGTGTAGGTCTAGAAGGTCTCACATCCCATTGAACAAGAGGAGATTGGGGTGGGAGGGCACCTGTGGAGAGGGGCGAGAGCACCATGTTCCTGCTTGGCTAAGGAGAACTCTTGGAGAGCTGCTGGAAGAGATGAGTGGAGTCATTCAGTAATTTTAAACTCTGACTCTCTGGGTTTAATTTGACCTTCGGAGCTTGGGGTTTGGTGGCTTTTTGGCTTATCGTTGTGGAAGTTCCTCTGAAGAGTCTCCCAAGCAGAGGGAGCAACAGGGTGTTAGTGGGTGTTACAGAAAAGACTAAGGGACTGGGCACCTCTGGGAGGAAACCCCGAGTCCTGCCTGAGGGTCTCTCTTGGGGTGGTTTTACCTCTGGTCCTGATTTGTCATCTTCTGACCTGGAACAAGTCAGTGCTCCTCCTCCCTGCTTATTTTGATCCTATCTGTTTCTCACTCCACCGATTTTACTGCACTGAAGCAAATTCTACAGAAGTGAAATGGGGAGGATTGCAGTAGAAAATGAGCAGAGTGTGAGGACAAGGAAGAGTCCAAAGGGCCTGTGTCCTCCAGCTGAACAGCAAGGTTGAAATCTGGCTGCTCCAGCCCACTGTGAATCTGGTTGCAAGATCAGCACTGTAACCTTACTTATGGGTGGGGATAAATCTAATTTCTAGTGCACTTAAAACTGGGTTAGCAAAAGCGCGAGCAAAAGACTGTAGAGAACATTTGCATCAACCTTGTTGGGTGGGACAGATCCTTCCACTTTCTCGCAAATCTCTTTCCCAACTTGCAGCCAGCACTTGGAAATGCCCAATTATAAATTTGTGAGTCTTTTCAGTGCTTGTTTCCAGGTTATTTTTCTTTCTTTCCTTTTCTTTCCCTGTGTTTTTTCCCTTTGCCTATTTTAAGCCTTGGCTCCAAAATGAACGCTCTGCTTCCCACAGTCCTTCATCACGCAGTGTTTTCAGCAGACACTCAAGAATTAAACATGTACAATTTCCATAATACTGATTATCCCTGTTTAAGTGCTATTTTAGAGGGTATTAATTTCTGTTGCAGTAGCAGCCGCAGCACTTAGCACCACCAGCCCAGTTTTCCCTCTGTGCCTTAGGCCATGAGCTGGGGTTTGGCTGGAATTGCTCACCACTGTTTTTAGTGGGAAGGGAGAGAGGCAGAGCCATCCCAAGGAGGAGCTGGTGCTGGGTTGGAAGAAGGCTGCCTCTGTCACTTTTGATACTTTTGGGTTTTTGTATGCAGAAACACAAAGCACAATTAGAATACAGTTATATATCCTCATCGTTATTAAAGCTTGGATTAACATGACATAAAGTTTTGTCTGGGGAGCCTTTTGCTATGGCTCAGGGAGCATTTTTGTGTGACAGTAATAGGCTACAGTTAATATACTTGAATGATACCAGAATCTGTGTAATAAGACAGAACAAAGGGGGTTTATTTGAAGCTGAATTACAAAGGTGGAATTATCATTGTGAACACTCCACCGAGATCGCAGCTTAATTATTGTATCTGGCTCTATTTTGGTATAATAACGTAGAGTCAGGGAAGCAGGGTTAAAAAATACCTATCTTCCATGTCGGAAGGACATCTTGTCAGTCAGGAGGGATTGATGTGTGGACCTGTCACCTCATTCTTAACACCCAAATCCTCTCTTTGCCCGTTTTTGCCATTTGTTTGATTTACTGAGCCTGTTTGCCATGATTCAAGAGGCTCTTGTCGCGTTTCTAGGAGAGATTCATCACTGGGACATAATCCATTCAAATAGCTTTTGGGCAAGAAATAAAAAGTGTTTGAAGCCAAGAGGTTTCAAACAAACCGTTCAAAGGCAGCTGTTGGGCCCTGTGGAGGGGGAGGAGGGGAGGGTGGGATTGTTCTTCAGAGCCTGGAGAGAAAAAGGAGTGAAAAGGTGGGAGCTTCCTTTGTAGAGCGATTTGGGGGGAGGTGAGATCTGGGCACTGAGGAGCTCTGGGGTAGGCAGGAGGAAAGAGACATGTCCCCTGCATGTGTGTATGTGCCCACCACAGGTTTGAGGCAGATGGAAATGACAGCTTTGGAAAACCTTGGGGTATTTTCATGTGTAAAACATCATTCAACCACCATGCATTTGTAGGGACAGTTATCCCTCTGCCTGTGCCTTGAATCCCTGTTACATGGATAGTAAGTGTGGGGGAGTAGGATTCTTTCTTTAATTTTCATTTATAAACTAAATAAAATAGCTTCTTTCTCACAGAAATCACTTTGATTATGTCAGTAGTTGCAGGAGGTTGAATGACTTCAACAAAAAAGCCTCCTCGCAACAGGAAACCTTGGTTTTTTCTGAAACAGACTTTAAAAGAGTCGTAATGTGCTTCCAGGATTCTGGGTACGGTGATTATGCCTGTAATCCCTGTGCCGTCCAGGGGTAATTAAAAATTGCAGCTGAACCTTGATTTCAGATGCCTGGGTGAGACTCTGTCAAGCTGATGAGATTTTGCATTGTTGACATGCGTAAAACTCAATTTACCCACCAGTACCTGTCGTTCCTGGGCATTCAATCCCTCTCCAAACAGGATGACATCGGGGCAGAGTGGGATGCATATCCAAGGGCTCAGGGAGGGTTGGGGTGGGAGAGTAGCTGTCCCAGCACAGCAGCACTGCTAATTGCTTTCTTTTTAATATTGTATTCAGCCTTAATAGCCTGCTCTCCTGGAGGATTGCCTTTCCCAGCATTTACTACTGCACGCTCAGGAGCCTGACCGGAGGAGAGTGGGAAGGGGTGGAGCTGCGGGGAATAGAATCAAGGGGGTACATTAAAATCCCAGCCTGGGAGCCCATCTGAGCTCAGATGAAAGGGCCAGGCTGCAGTGAGTGTCCCGAGGTCCTTGAGTGATCAAAGTGGCATTTCACATCCCCTGCTCCTCGTGTAAACCCCCGGGACTGTGGGTGCCAGGGCAGCAGTTACCGTAATGATGATCTCTGCTGTGAACAGGCTTAAAAGACTCATTCCCTCAAGTGGCCTTGGGCTCCTGCTCTCTCATCACAGCTAACTGGTGTATTTTAAGAGGTAAAGAAGAGTCCAAACCCCTGAACAGCAGAAATCAGTGCAAGTGCTTCGTGTAGGTTGTTTCTCCTCTCTTGAACACGCTGTAGTGCAGGTGATGCAGGGATGTGCAGGGGGCTGTAAGCCCAGGGAAATCCACATTCCCAGCTCTGGGTGTTCCAGTGCCAGAGCAGATCTCTGGTGTTTCCAAGCAGGTTGTGAAAGCAAAGTCAGGCACTTGTCTTCTGGTTTTATCATTAATTTGTGGCAATGGGAAAATCACTTTTGCCTCCTGTACATCGGTGCTGGGAGCTGCCAGAGCAGGCAGTGTGTCTCTGTGCGTGTGCAAGGAGAGGTGGGGCTCTGCTCCAACACCCTAAAAATACTTCTAAAAAAATGATAAATCATCAGTGGGATGAGTTTAGTGTGAGTACAGTTCTCTGACTACTTAGCTTGTCTGCAGGCTGCACAGGGTCGAGGACTTGGAGTGAGCTGCACTGGCAGAGCTGGTCTAGGCACTGTCCTCTGTCTGCTGGGGGTGAAGGGGTGCAGGGTGGGCTTGGACCCCAACAATTTGTCACCTCCATGAGTGCAACAACATGCAACACCTGTCACAGCAAGGGTTGACAGTGTTTTTTTCCATAAGTTAGAAAAGTCCCTAAACATGGAGAGAGGAGCTGTGTTCGATTTTGGGTTGAAATATAAGGGAGGAGAGTTCTGTTTAGAGCAAACAGCCCTGGAAAAGTATTCCTTAATATGCAAGTCAGTATATGAAAAGAACAATAAAAGGAAAAAGGATCCAGCAGGAAATAAAATGAAACTTTTTTTCATTACAGTCAAAGGGAACTTAGATGAGTTTTCCTTTGCTAATAAACTGCAGTTTGATTCTGCAGCTGAGCCTTTAGCTGGCTGTGGCAATTGTTCATCCTTTTTTTTTTTTTTTTTTAACTTTGGGCAATAAAAAAGCCCTTCATGCATCAGGAAGCCTCGAAATGCAATCCTTGTCTTATCTTCACACTTATTCAGCAGGTATTTACGAAAGGGCAGCAGGAAGCTCTTTAAACCTGATCCTGTTACTTTGCTCAGGATGTCTCTTAATCAGATCTGTATCCTTGAGTCCAGCCTGCCCTGGGACTCTGCTGCAAAGGCATCTGTGAAAACACCCTGGGTTTCTTGTGAATAGAGTTTTTCTCAGTATTCTCAATAGCAGGGGAGGCTTTGGGCTGGATTTCACTGTGTGGCTTTAGGGCACTCAGTGAAAACCCACAGGTTATCATAGAATTATGGAATGGCCTGGGTTGGAATGGACCCTTCAAGATCATCTTGTTCCACATCCCTGCCATGGGCAGGGACACCTTCCACTAGTCCAGGTTGCTCCAAGCCCCATCCAACCTGGCCTTGGACACTTCCAGGGATGGGGCAGCCACAGCTTCTCTGGGCAGCCTGTGCCAGGGCCTGCCCACCCTCACAGGGAAGAAGCTTTTCCTAACATCTCATCTAAACCTATTCTCTGTCAGTGTGAAGCCATTCCTCCTTCTCCTGTCACTTCATGCTCTTGTAAATAGTCTCTCTCCATCTTTCTCATTGGCTTCCTTCAGGTGTGGAAGAGACTGCAATTAGGCCACTACAAAGCCTTCCCTTTTCCAGGCCAAACAATCCCAGTTCTTTTAGCCTTTCCTCACGGGAGGAGGTGCTCCATCCCTGTGATCAACTTGGTGACCTCCTCTGGACTAGGGTGCTGCAGCAAAGCAAAGCAAGGAGAGAGGCAGAGTCTGTAACGATGCTGTAATTAAATGGAATGACAACACCCCTCTTGCTGCAGCCAGAAGGGAGGACCTGTGTTTAAATTTGGCTTTTCAGGTGTGCTGTTGTTGCTCAGCATGGCTAAAACCCATCAGGAGAGGAAGCTGCCTCTCCTCCGTCTGGGGCTGAAACAGCCTCAGCATTTCCATTTCCCACGCTGGCCAGGCCTGGTGGGCAGCACCTCGGAAGGATTGTTTGGAAAAGAAAACAGATTGCAACTTTGCGGCGCTAATATGCAAACGAGCACCGTGAAGGGAGGAAGAATTATTTCTGCTGACGGCGGCTAATGTTCCGTGAAAGTAAAATCACAAACCGCCTCGCACCTGGCTGGCTGGAATGCTGAAGGAGCAATGTTCCTCCAGTGCCGTGGCATCGTGCTGCTGGGGAGGAGGAGAGGGGTCCTCTCCCCACCCCACATCACTCTCCGGGCATTTACCTGGATGGGGAGACTGGCCTGAGAGCACCTGAGGGAGTAAAGGCGCTGAGCTCCCTTGAGCCTTAGTGTTGTCAACTCTTGTGATATTTGATATACTTAAGCTTCAGTCGAGTGATGTGGTTACATGGAGCTCTCAGCGTTTGCTTTCCAAAGAGCAGGAGCTTTCCTGCCATTCAGCATCGGAAGCTTAAACCTGTAAAAGCCCAACAGCTCCCATGTGAGCACCAAAAGAATAAAATTATGGTGTATGCATTTAAAAAGTAGTTTGTGTGGGTTTGCTTTGGGTTTTTATCTGGTGGTGACTCCTTCAGGCAGGCAGTGAGGGAACAGGGCTGGAGCAGGATGATGGAGCTCAGGTTCTTCATTCAGTTGTGAGTCCCACAAAAAAAAATACTGTTCCAGAGTTACTCAGTTGTTAAGTCTGTAGGAAATTATGCACAGTGTGTGCATGTGCACATGTACAGGGAGATGGGGGACTCAAACAGATGGAGAAGGATGAGAGTAGGAGGTGCATCTCCTGATGCCAGCAGGGAATGGAAGGCAGAGTTCCAGGATGGTGACTGGCTCTGGGGCCATGTACGGGTCACTAAAGTGCCTGTAACTCAATTTCCCTTCTAGTCCCACCCTCTTCCTTGTCTGTTAGATGGGTAAAACACAAGGATGTTTTGAGGCAGGGTGAATTAAATGTTTGTAAGGGAGTCTGGATGCTTTCCAGCAGATGTTTGGAACTGGATTGTGTTCTTGCCTCTCTGGCAAAGGGTGACAGCGGGAGCTCCTTGATTTAACCCCAGTTTCAGATTGAATGACTGGTTTTAGCTGGTGTGGCACATCTGTTTGCGGCCAGGTCAGAGATAAAAAATGGGTCATCGTGGTAACACTTCCTGTGCTTATATGGCATTTGTCATCTCTGTCACCATCCAGAGCTATTTCAGGCATATAAGAGGTCCTGAATAGTGACATTCTGGGACCTGCTGCTGTCCCCAGAGACACCAAGGCTGTGAGCCTTTGGGAAGTGCTACATCTCTGCCTGTTCTCAGCAAGACTCTGCTTTGCTTCTGTGCAATGAAATTTGAAGCTTGTTGGTGCAGCTCTCCATCATCACAGGGCTGTAACAGCACAGGATCTGGAAAGTTGTTCTTAGCCTGGTCCTTGGGGGTTTGTATGTTCTAGGGACCTTATGTCATTGAGTCTCAAGTTCTTGCTGCAGGGTGTGTACCCCCTGTACCCTCTTCCCTCGGGATCCTGACCTGCAGCTGGAGGTCCATTAGCTGCAGCACAGCCTAAGAGAGAGACTGGAGGATCAGGGTTGTCTCTTTGGCTCCTGCGCATTCTCTGAGCCGCAGCCTTGTGTCGCCTGCTCTGACTCTCTTATTCCATCTCAGAAATGCAGCACTGGAACCTATTTTCCCGACAAGCTAAGGAGACTCAGGGGACAGTCGCCCGTGCGCCGGCAGGCATGGATTGTTCTGGGCAATTAGACCTGGCTGCGGGACTTGATTGCAGAGATCACCCCAGCCCGGGGCTCGCTCTGCTCTGACGAGGCAGCTTTTCTTTCCCCTAAAAGCACAGCGAGCAATGTGTGCCCTGCAGCTGGGAGAGAGGAGCTCTGAGATGGTCTGCTTGGCTCTCTGTGTCAGTGTTGTCTTCAGCTTGATTTCCCTAGTGAAAGACATCCCTGAAGTACCTGGTGTTGCAGGTGACTGGGAGATGAGCTGCCCATGCTTAGAGGAGTGATGAGCTGACTCCCAGACTTGTTCAGTTTGGTCTGTCCCATTTTTTTGCAGGGACCCCAGTGCCTCTCCCTGGTGCCAGTCCTGGCTGTGTGGGTATATTATCCATTTGGGAGAATTGTCCCTGGGAGTTTATCTAATGCCAGCTGCTCCAGTGTTGAAGGTTGTTATCTTATGGCACTGGTCTGCCTTCTTTCCCTTCCTTTTCTCACCCCATCTCTGCTCAGCAGCCCCTGATGCTGAACAAAGACCTGTCTTTATGTTTCTGAGTTGTTCATTTGTTGGTTGAGATTTGGTTTGGGGTTTTTTTTGGCAAGAAGTTTGTCTTCCCCCTGGGTGGTGTTGGGCAATGTCTTCTGGAAATCTGGTGGGGACAAGGAGAGCTCTCAGCCAAGACAGCAGGTAAAGGAACACTCCAAGAATCCTCACGTGGTTTATAACTTGATGTGAGCATAGCAGAGCTTTGCTTTCATCAATACTTCATATTATTAATGCCAGAGAAGGAATAAATGAGAAATCATCTATGGAGTCATGTTTAATTTGTCCTGCTGTGGAAAGCTGTTTTTTCTGGAGAGCATTAGTCATTCTTACATCCCCCTTGGTAGAGTAAGTGTTGAGTAACGTGTTCGTGTTTCGCAGGAGCATTTTGAAGTCCAACAGTAGCCACAGTGCTTTTTGGCAAGCACTGAGGATGCTCTTTGCCATGTCACGGCTGGTGAGCAAGCCCTGAGATTAACGTGATTGAATGACTGTTTTAATTTCAGCCCTGATGGAGCAAAATTAGTTACAATGATATGTGTGTGTTGAATGAAATTGTAGTTTTATTAGCTATAATTGCTGAAGAAGACTTTTTAAAGCCTTGACTGCTGGGGGGAAAAATTGCTAGCACTGGAATTTGTGCTTGCACAGTATGGCATTGATTGTTATCATGGTGCATAATATGTCAGCCTGTGGTTGTGGTTGGGGAGTTGTCACTGTGGCACACGGGGAACTGCTCAGCCAGGGACCTCTCCCTGTGCCTCCAGCACCCTGGGGACCAGGGCCCAAACTGTGCCTGGTCCACAGAGGAGGTGAATCCCTCACCAAGCAGCTGGGAGCCAGGGCTACCTCACAGGGCTGGAGTAGTGCTTCCAGCCTGGAGGTCCCTGCTTTGCTCCCTGGAGCATTGGCCGGGATGAGATGAGCATGGTGAGGTGGGGAACAGGGAGAAGTCATGCTCTGAGTTGGGGACGTGTGGTCGTGCATACTGGGACACAGTGCTGAAGGCAACTGGGTGATGATCAGGGGTGCTTGGGTGGGTGCCTTTGGGCAGGGGACAGAGCCCTGCAGAGAGGACAGGAGTGTGCATGACAGAAAGAGGGAGAAAGGTTTGAGTATTTGTTTGTTTAATTCTGTTGTAATGAAGCCCAGAGGCCTGGTGTAGGGGAGCCATTTCAAACTGTCTGGCGTGCGATAGGCATTTGTCTTAATTTATGTGGGGGGAGGTTGTAAATCTGCAGGAGCCAGTTGCCAGCTCTTAGATTTCACATGCACATTTAAAATAACAGCACCTGACAGTTTACTAGCAGCTAAGAGGTTTTTCTGCTTCAGAAAGCAAAATATTGGACGAGTTGTGCAGTGTGGATAAATAATTTGAGGAATTAGAACAGAACACCCAGCACAATTTTCTTGGGAGACCAGAAGAAGTGATAGACCTGTAAAGGTTCATGGGTCAGGGATTGAGGGCGCAGAGGCACAACCCAACTGTGTGGGACTGAATGTTGTGCTTCAGTAATTCCTTCCCTCCCTGTGCTCAGTTGGAATTACCACTGTGTTCCATTGCAGGTGTAATTCCATTTCTCTGCCCTAATTCTTCTTTACATTGGAGGGATGGAGAACATAGTGCCTAATCTGCTTGGGAGCATTGGAAACAGCCCCTCTATCCCGGGGGTACATTCAGGGGGAGCACAGGAACATCTTTGCCTGTTCTGGATGTGCTGGAAACTTGTGGTTTGGATCAGGAAAAACCTTCCTGAGCTGGATGAGGAGTATGAGGCATAAAGACTGCTGTGTGTCCACTCAATGCAGTTATGGTAGTTTCATTGTGGAGGATTTACACAACAAGTGAACTTGATTCAAATGTTAAAAACAGAATGTGAAGATGTGGAATGGTGGCTGGTGTTGCTCCTGTGCACAGAGGCCCCTTGCACGTGAATGTTGGCTTCACAAGGTGTATGTCCATGGAGCATCTTTTGAGTCTGCCAGGTCCATGAAGGCACCATGCAGTTGGGGAAATACAAGATGAGGCACAAAGTTTTCCAGAAAACATCCTGGTTTGGTCACCTCCACTTGTTGTGGCAGCCCCAGTTTCTGGAGCACTATCCTCCAGAATTTTCTGGAACCACTGCTGGGCTTTGGAAGGGACTCAGCCTGGTCATCACAGTGTGAGTGGCCATGGGCTGTGCTGGGTCTGATCAGCTCCTGCTGCCCCATGGAAAAGAGGAGTTGAAACTCCCAGAGAGGAAAGTGGGAGCTATGACTGGAGAATACTGTGTGTTCTTGTGTCGGATAGATCACTTGCATTAAATTCAGAGCCGTTCTGAGCACAATTAATAGTCATTTTATTTAGGTCACCCTGGTTTTGTTGCTTTAAATGTATGTCTCCATTAAAGTGGAAGAAAATCAAATACATTTATCTCTGTGGAGCCTTTTGTGAACTGGTTGGGCATATTTTAAATAACCCTGAGAACTGTTAGGATTATTAAAGCCTTTGGCTCCTCCAGGTTTTTTTTCTATCCTCCTATTCTCCCCTATTCCTCCTTCCAGGCAGTGAGTAATGAAGTGGTAGAGTCCTTCCTTTTCTCAGAGCCCCAAGTGGATTGAAAAAAAAAGAAGTTAAACAAACTGAAGCCCATTAGTTGGGCTTTATGTAAGAAACTGGGTCTGCATTGGCTGTATGTATGGGCTGTGCTGGGACAGGGGAGTCTGTGAGGCTTAAGTGTCCATTTGTAACCGGTGTTGGCAAGTCTTTGTTTTCTTCTTCTTTTTTTCCTTCTTTTTTTATTTACCCTAAGTGCTAAGACTGTTCATTTTGTAACACTCTCATTTGATGCCCAGAATCAGTCCAGATTAATCAGCTCATTTAAGCCTTCTTATCAAGCCATAACTACATCTGAAAGAGATGGAGGTTTTGCCAGCTGGTTTCCGAGTCTGCTGGGTGGAGGTGGCTCAGGCTCCCACACCTGTACTGGGGAATGCAGGGCTTTACTGGGGGCTGGTTTCACCGTGCCCAGAGAATGGGCTGACTGAGGGTCCAGCTGGCAGCACGTGGTGGGTGATGGCTGAGCCTTGCAGGTGGCAATTCCATCTTCCAGTCCTGCTTCTGTCCCTGGAAAAACCTTCCTTGGCTTTTTGTAAGAAAGGTGTGTGAGCTGCGTGTTTTGAGCTGAGACCTGGAAAACTTGCAGTTGAGCATCTTTAAAATTCTGGGCGAGGAAGGGAGCGCGGGGCTGGAGGAGGGGGTTAACTCGGGCAGCAACAGCTCCTGAATGTACTTGAGTTTCGGCTGTGGGTTGTTTTGTTTCCCTTCCCCTGAAATAGGGATCAGTTTGCGTACTACAGGGTTTACTGCCGGTTACCTTGACTGTGTCCCTTCTTTCTCCTTGATGAAAACTTGAACAAGCCGCTTGTGTTTGCTTCACAGAGAACCGTGAGAAACGGGCTGTGTGTGTGAGGCAGCGTGGTTTGCTCATTCTATTCAGCCCTTTGTATATTCAAATTCTTCTAGTTTGAGTTCTTGCTGTTCTGCCAGATTTCCATACCATTGATGGGTTTTCTGCATTAATAAGTTTCTTCCCCCCCTCCCTCCCATACCCTCGCCACCTTTTTGCGACTGGTGAAAAGTTTTTCTAAGCGTGCTGCCCTCTCCATATTGATTTTCTTCTCCTGCTTGTCTAACTAGCTCTTAGATGTTTTATTTTGCAAAGCATTAATAGAATTTTCCTTTTGCCACTGCACTTTATCTGTTCAGGAGGTTTCAAGAAGTCTCATTGTGTCACCGGACTATGGAGGAAAGAGGCTATTCTTCTGCTACAATGGCTGCCCTAAAAAATAACGCAGGGTGGGGTAAGCTCAGAAAGGGCAGAGACGGAGATAAAATGTTCTGACCTTAGGAAAGAGAAAAGATAACCAATTAGACATTGTTGAAAGGGCACCAGCTGGCTCAAAGAACACCCCACTGATTATTTTTTCTTCAAGGCATACTCGGGCCACGTCTGAACTCAGCTGCAGAGCTGCTTCCCCCGTGCAGGTTTCATATGTGGACCAATAGGGCTGACCCTATTGCAGGGGGCTGGCCCTGATCCCAGAAGTAGGTGCCAGTGCCGGAGGGGTGAAGCGCCTGCTCCAGGGTTCCTGTGCTCCTCGAGGTCCCAGCCAGCACACTGGAAACCTCCCGGATTAGCCCATGCAGCCTGCGCTTGTTACTGCTAATAAGGATTTATTTGCATAAAAAAGGTCTCTGCCAAGATCATCATTCCAGGGAAGCAGCGCCTTGGTACACATGGCACAGAGGGGTGTTGCCTTATACAGGTGGGAGAAGGGAATGGAACTGCAGATCCCACTATGACCAGGAGCTGCACCCAGAGCCCCTCACTCTTCAGTGCTCAGTCCCTCCTCTGCTCTGGCAGCCCTTTGAGGAGCGGGATGTGGCTGCACAAGAGATTCAGAGCTGTACTGCTGCTGCTGCAGCTGAGCTTGGGGTTGGGAGATCTTGGCCTGAGACATACTGTGCCTCATCTGATGTCTTCCCCCCCTAATGTCCTCACGGGAGAAGGTGTCATTTTTGGCAGGACAGCCTGGAGAGCCTGCACACAGCAACAGGCTCTTTGTTGGGAGACACAGGACCTCCCTTGGCTGCTGGGTTCCTGCTCCTGGCCATCGAAGAGCTCTCTGGGCTCTGTGATGGGATTTGAGGCAGAAAAGTTACATGGGAAGAGTCACAGGTGAAACCTTTGGTATCAGTGATGGAGTGGGGGCAGCGGGTGGCCGGCACATGCTGGGTCCAGGCACTGTGAGCTGCGATGACCCGGGAAACAGCAGTAGGTGCAACATGTAATTTTTGGTTCCAGTGAGGCCAAGACCTGTGAGAGTGAAAAATAAAGATTGCTGAGCAGACGTAACCCTGGAGCAGAGATAAGCAGCATCGGCAGGGTGAAGGGCAGTGCTGTCCTTATCTCCCTCCTGGGATTGCTCATCCTGGTGAGTTTTCCTCCTCGGAGGGAAGACAGACAGCAGGACAAACGGCTCTGTGCTTAATGGGCTTTGGATTTTTCAGTGCATCAGCGTCTTTAGGTCTCAGTCAAGATGGGCATCAGGAGATCTGCTGTTCTGCAGCATCTCAGGCCATTGCTAACACTTTTTGCAAACCATTCTGACTGAAAAGTGAGGAACAAGTTAAGCAGAGACAGGTTTTCAGATTAATTTTAGGCATTGCGTAAGGTTTTTGTGCGTTGTATTTTTTCACTATTTCTTGGAATGTAGTTCACTCCTGTAGTTAAGAGAGATTCAAACTGTTTTTACCACCTTTCCAAACTCTTTCTGCCCAGCCAAGACTGAGATGGTAATTCTGCACAGATGTAGGCTGAATATTTGTCCCCTGCCTAGGAGGACAGTTGAGGGGACAGGTGGACCCTTTGGTGGCACTGTGTGAAGTGAGGAGAGTGTGTAACTGCATTGTAACTTGCTTAGCTAAAACAAATCATCTATAGAAAGCCAGAATATAAGCACAAGGAAGTACATAAAAATTACTGCCCGAACTCATCCCCCAGGCAAGCAGTGGAGTCTTGTAAAGGATAAAACCTTTTCCCTAAAGATCTCCCTTCCTGCAACACCTTTTGCTATTCAATGGTTACAGGTTTTCATCAGCCTTGACTTGAAAACAGGGAATTGCAAGTCTGTAATCTGTTCTCAGAGCCTGCCCAGGACATGTCCAGTGGTGTGTGGGACTCAGCTGCTCCCACTCCTGCAGCCTCAGAGCAACAGCCCAAAGTGTGATAATGCTGGGAAATCAACCCCAGCACAACATCCTCCTGCAATAAGTGTAAAATTTTAGGTGTGGCTGCACAGATTAAATGGAGGTGGAATAAATCATGCAAATCCTAATGAAAGTTGAAAGCAATTTGGTTGCACTTCAATACATTTCATCAGTCATCTCTCTTCTGAAGTGGAAATGCTGAGCCTGATGCGAATTAAACTTTCTCCCTCCTCCCGCTCCCCCCTTTCCTCCAGCTTTTCAGAAGCCCTTTGAAAACCTCTGAATACCTTTCTTGGCTGACCAGATTTTACCCTGCTCATACCTCTTTGTAACCTCCTAACTCTCAGCCAAGACAGTGACTCTCATTTGGAGAAGTCATGGGCTTGATTTGCATCCACAGTTCCTCTCTTGGCCCTTCCTTATCTCCCTGCAAAAGGGAAATGAGGCAATGCCAGGGGTTTGGTGTGAGATGGAAAAAACTGCTTAGATGTTTGGCTTTTTAGGGTGAACGCTTCTAGTGTTTGCTTTTCTGCTTTAGGATCAGATGTCAGCCAGGATGGGGGGTGAAAGCAGCAGGCTTCCAAAATGAACTGACTGACTGAGATCAAGGAGATCTGCTCTGTTGAGGCTGCTCCTGCCTGTGTCCCCCTCCCCGGTGTGTGTGTCGTGTGTCAACGATGTGTTAAAGCACAAATCTCCCCTCTTTGTCTTGCAGGTAGAGGACGCCATGCTCATGTTTGACAAGACGACCAACAGGCATAGAGGTAAGAGACAACGGGAGCTCAGACCTCACAGTGTGTGTGGCAGCTTCTGCAGGGGGGAGCACAGCCAAAAATGAGAGTCAGTGAGATGAGTTGGTGGCTAAATGCTCTGTCCTGCAAGCTGCAGAGGGGAAGGGCTGGCTGGCATGGGATGCCCCATGAACATGGATTTTTCTGGTTAGAAATGGCTTTTCTGGTCAGTCTGATGACTTCTCTTTGGTCAAACTGTTGTGGGGCTCCCTGGAGAGAGTGATGCCTGTGGAACCAGTTGTTCTGAGGCTGCTGGGAAGCAGCAAGGTTGTGCTGAGGTGGCTGGCATTAGTTGACCTGGGCATAAGGCCAGTTAAGCTGAAACACCAGGAGATGAAGGTGCTAACCTCCTCCACTGGGATTTCAGGCGGACTGGAGTTCTGAAGCTGAGCGAGGACTGCTCGTCCTCCGGCGGTGTAGCTCAGAGCAAGCAGGATCTCCAGGAATTTCCCTCCACATATTTCACGAAAGAGATGAGGTTTCATCATCGCTTGTACAGTTCTGTGAGAACGAGCTGAGGGTTATTTTCACTGTTATGGCCTTTTCTTTCAGTGGAAATAAATGATGCTGCTCTGTCTCTCGGGGAGCTGTTCACATTCCCGCTGCAGCAGCCGCTGAGCTCCCGGCAGCAAGCACTGGCAGCACTGCATTCCCCTGGGAGCAGGGAACATGCCTGGGCTCTCACAGTGGCACCAGGAGCTGCTCCGGGGACAGGCTCCAAGACCCTCTTCCCTCCTCTCTGCTCAGGATTTGTTTTCTGCTGCTGCTTCCCCTCTAGCATGGTGTGTTTGGAGGCATTAATGGCAGCACTGGGTCTGCCCTGGGTCCCTCACACTCCAGCCTCTTTGGGGGGACTCTGGATTGATCTGATCGTTGTCACAAGGCATGGATGTGTCAGCTGGTTTGGGGATGCTGCCAGAGGGTGGGAAGGAGCCTGTACCTGGCCAGGATGGGAGCCCTGGGAACTGCCTCACCTTCATCTCAGCACAGGGTCAGCAGACCTGATCTCGCAGCCCTGTCTGAACTACTCACTGCTCTATTTGCTGTAACAAGAAACTCAGTGTGTGCGGATGGCTGGGTGAGTCAGGCAAGCCTCCAGGATAGCATTCCCTCCCTCCAGCAGCTCCCTCCCAGGCACTGATCCCTCTCAGAAGTCAGAGACTGTAGTACCCTGGAAAATTCAGCAGCAGTGAGCAAAATACTTGCTTGGGAAAATAAGCTCTTTAGAGCCAGGGAGTGCGTGTGAACAACCAGTGCCCATCTGTGTGTAACAGGGACCTGCTCAAAACACATAGTTTGGAAAGTTCAACCCCTGACATATTCCTTTTATATCCAGGGAATTTTCCACCCTTCTGTGTGCAACCACCCTTAAAAGGGCCATAAATACCCTTCTCCATTCAGGATCTTGACACCTTGTTTGTTGCATCTAAAAGCTGCCTGTTGTGGAGCTTTTGTGCTGGTCACAAGGAAGGGCCCTGTGGCCCCGTGATTGTGGGTAGCTGGGGACAAGGAGAACTGGGGAGCTCTGGTCCCAGCAAGGAACACACTCAGCAGATTTGGCCTGAGACAGGTGGAGATAGTCTCCCTTTGCTGAAATGTCCCAAATCCTGGAGTTTGGTTTCCACTTGGTTGTGCCTGCAGCAAGCCCTGTTTTGCCCACCGGGCTCACTGGTGGTCTGTTTAACACATTGTGCCTGCCCTGACAGGGCTCCAGTGCCAGGGTGAGCAGGAGATTCTGCAGGGACATTAAACCAGAGCAGTGGTGTGTGAGTCCTTCCTGTGCTTCCTGCAAAAGCAGGATGCTTCTCTCTTCCCACATTCCTCAAGGTGACCCCGGCTCTGTCCCCTGCCAGTGGCTCTGTGCTGCCGTAAGCGCTTCCCAAGGCGGGAGGGCACTGGGAGGTGTTGGTGTCTGTGCTCTGCTAGTGCTGAGCTCTGCTCTGACAGCCCTGGTTCAGCGTTTCTGTGCTTGTAGGGGAGGCTGGAGCAGTGTGCCAGGGACCCTGCGACCAGGTGTGAATCTGAGTAATGAGCCCCAGAGGATTCCTCTTCCAAAGGCATCTTTCCTCTGGCTTACCTGGAGAAAAGCTCCGTAACTGCTGAAGTTGAGGGTGCGGGTGTAGGGGCACCTTACTTGCCATGAAGCCTTTTGGTTTTTCCACAAAGGACTTTCTCCTCACTGTGTGTTGAAAATAAGAGGCAACATCATCTTTTTTTTTTTTTTCCCCCTCAGGAATTCTGTGAATTTATTTCATTGGCTACTTTTTTTGGGGGGTCTTTTTTTTTCCCCCCTACATGTAAGCCATGACATTTTCCTCCAAATTGGCATCCTAGGGTAAGCTCCTGAATGAGAGTTAAGGGGAGAGGAACTAAGAACCCCAAAGGACCAAAAGCAGGCTCCAAGTGGCTTTGGTTAGAGGTGATGTTACCCACGCCCTCCCTGAGCTCCACCAGAGTCAGGCTCCACACATCCAGGCCTGTCCCGTTTGCTTGTGCCATGTAGGGCGACAGTGTGGGCTGGAACCTCCTCCCTGCTCCTGGCAAAGGAAATTCTTTGGCAACCAGGAGGGTCAGCTCTGTTTGGGAGGTTGTATCCCAGGGAACAGGCTTTACCCATTGCTGGTTGAAGGACAATGCTGCTTATTTGCTGGGATTAGCCAAAATTCCTGGTGCTGAGGGGCTGTGCAGCTGCCAAAAGGGCAGAAAGATCTGTGCTCCGGATCTTTACCTCTGCCAAGTACAGGTGGAAGGAAGAATCAAGTGTAAAAGGCAGAGTAAGAGTCCTCTTGATCTTCACACTTGAATTTATCTAGTCTTTTCTGGCATTTTTTTCCTGCTCTGTACAGGTAGCTACGGCTAATCAGACTAATGAACTGGCTCAGGGCCGTGGTGATGAAGCGCGTTCTGCTGCCTCGACCATCGATAAAATCACCCCAGATTTTACAAATTGTGACATTCTGATTGTGTTGGAAGCATGTTTAAAATGCGGCAGCGTGCAGCAACAGTGTTAATGGCAATTCTTAAAACCACTTGTGGGTTGCAATCTGTATCTTCAAATTAGCCACGGGAAAGAGAAACGGCAGATAAAATATCCGCTGTGGTTTGCTGTCGTTAGTCTATGCCTGGAATAATCATCGTGGGCATGGGAAGGGAAAAGGATTAAAATTCACTGCCTACTGCTAGAAGGCGAGATAGATTTCCTTGCAAGCAAATTGAGAAGGTTTGTTGACATAATTGTGGCACGTGTGTGTTGCTCCTGTGTGTGTATTTGGGGTGTGTGTAACTCGCCTGCACATGTGGTGCTGGGCCAGCATCTCTTGGTGGAAATGCAGAGATTGAACCAGGCAGAGGAAAGAGGGATTTTCGTAACTGCTCACCCTTGTTTGAAAATCCCACCCAAATTAAAACTTAATGCCTTGCATGGAGCACTTCACCCCTGTGATGGACTTGATGGTCTTAGAGGTATTTTCCAATCTTAATGATGCTATGATTCTATAACCTTAAAAATGCCATGCTGTGCCTCTGCTGGGGTCTTTTTTAATGTCTGTTCTTGGTTGTTCTATAAGGAAAATAAGAGCTAGTGTGTTTCACGCTGATCTGTTTAGCCGTACTAAAGGCAGGGTGCAAAATCTGGGAGTATTTAATTGAAGGGGTGGTTAATTTGTGGAGTATGATATTGAATCACTGGGATATCTCCTTCCAAGGGTTCTCAGAGGTTGGCCACTGTGCTGTGACAGTGGGCATGCAAAGAACCAGCACTTCATAGGCAAATATCCCTGGATTAGCTTAGTAAAGATGCCGTTTCTTTTTGGAAAGAAAGAAACTGCTGGTGATCCTCTATTTCTGGACCCTGTACTGTACTTCTGCACTTCTCTAAAAACTACACACAAAACTTCTCCCAGCATTCTGGCAGATCACTTTCATCACTTTCTTCAGTGCCTAAAATTTCATAGAGCTGAAAATTACTGGTCAATCTTGAAAGGATTCAGTAATTGGAAAGGAAAAAAAAAAAAGAGGGCAGTGTTATTTTGTTACCCTTGCAAAGTGCAGATAAAATCTGGAGTTCAGCATTAGTTATTGATCTTTGAGGGTGGAGGGAGCCTGGCAAGGATGATGATGTCCTTCTAACTTCATTATGGAGGGGAGCTCCAGGAAGCATATCAATGTGCTGTGGAGCCGGACGGGGCGGCTGCTGTGCCCTTGGGCTTTGCCGGGCCGGGCAATCCCGCACGCGGCAGCAGAGGCTGCTGTGTTGTTTCCAGCAAAGCTGAAAAGAAGTGCCAGGCACAGTGGGCTGCTTGAGGAGCATGAGAGAGGGAAGGAGTGTTAGAATAAAGTGTGTGAATTTGCGGGGTGCAGGAGGGGGCTCAGCCCTTCCAGGCTGTGTGTTTTGTGTAAAGGTGAAGGGAGTGAAGTGGAGTATCCCCTGATAAATCTGTTCAGCAGCTCTCCTTTCTTCCCGTTTCTGCCACTGTTAAGCATAGAATGGTTTGAGTTGGAAGGGGCCTTAAAGGTCATCATGTTCCAAGCCCTTGTTATGGGCCGGGACACCTTACACTAGGCCAGGTTGTTCAGAGCTGCATCCAGCCTGGCCTCGAACACATTCAGGGATGGGGCAGCCACAGCCTCTCTGAGCAACCTGTGCATCACCACCCTCACAGAGAAATATGTCTTCCCAATATTCCATCTCACCCTGCCCTCTGTCAGAGTAAAACCATTCCTCTTGTCCTGTCACTCCATACCCTTGTCCAAAGTACCTCTCCAGCTCTCTTGAAGCCCCTTTAGGCATTGGAAGAGGCTCCAAGGTCTCCCTAGAGGCCTTTTCTTCTCCAGGCTGAATGGCCCCAACTCCTTCAGCCTGTCTTCACAGGAGGGGTGCTCCAGCCCAGTGATCAACTTTGTGGCTCTCCTAATCATGAGGTAGAGGTACAGTGGTGTCTTATCTCAGTGAGATGCTCTCAGTCCCAGCCCCAGGTGCTCCCCACCAGCATGTGCTTGTTTAATGGTTGCCTGCAGCCATCAGCCACCCCAGAAGCTGTCCAGGACCTGCATCACCACAGCCCTACGTCTTGGACTTGGAAAAAGCCCAAGATTTTGAGTGATTGAATCCCCCAAGCTGTAATTGCGGGTATTGAGTGTAATACTATATGTTTTTCAAAGCCATCCAGCCCCCAGAGTTATTTTCATATCAATTAACCCTCTTACACAGCTCGGGGTGGCAGTGGAGAGAGGAGGGAAGTGACAGCATGTGATTTGGACTTCTTTAATGTTAAAACTAAACAAAATTAAGAAACGGCAGGCTGTCTGCAGGATACAGACATCATCCTATGTGTTAGGGGTTAAAACATCTCCTGAGGACAGACTTGGATTGCGGCTGAGCTTTGTGATTACAGGGTTTTGCAGAGTTCTCACCAGGGGTTGGGCTCCGTGGGGCTCAGTGGCACCTCTGTGTGTGTCCAAGGGGCTGGATGGTGGGTGGGCGTCCCTTTGGCTATCTGACCAGCCTCTTTCAAGGGGGTGCTCACCATGCCCTGGAATAGGACACTGGGAGACTGCTGGCACCCTCATGTGGCATCATAGACACGTAGAGACTGGTGTGCCCAAGGTGGGGTTTGATCTAAATCTGCAGAACTCAGACTGAAGGATTGGTGCCCCCCACCTCACCAAAACTACATGCAGGGGCACAGGGGCTCTCCCATCCTTCCCACGGGCTCCACTCTTGAGGAGGAAGGTGAGGGTCCAGCTTCATGTCTGCGCCATGTCCATCCAGCAGATTTCAGTGCGTGAAAGTAATTGCCCAGGTGGAAGCAGTTGGCATAATGGTTGTGTTTATTGGAAGAGACAGGAGTGGTGCTGTTAGTGAGGTATCGCCTGTGCCTCGGCGAAGGAGGAGGCTTTTCTGAGGAGAAAAATAGCCTTTTGTGTTTTGTCTGGCTGCCAAAACCTCTGTTCTGGAGCTGATCTCTGAAGTTATAATTGACATTTTTATAGATGAGAGATAAATATAATTAAGTCGCTGCAATTATTTGTTTATCGCCATCTCCCTCAAGCCAGGCAAGGTCATGTGCGTTTAAAAAGGCATCCCTAGGCAGTTTTGAGTAAAGAGTAGTTAAAATATATAGAAATAATTGCCTAATTTGGTCATTTTGAGCATAGCTTTTCTTGGCAGCAGCCTGGTGATAGTACTGACCACGGTTAGAACAGCTCAGAGGGAGCCTTGCCTCTGCTTACAGAGTTGTGCTTTTTAGGAGGATGGGGCTAAGGGAGAGCTGCTCCAGCAGGTTTGACCCATAGATTTTGGGAAAGCATCTGCAGACACGGTGATGATGTTTTTTTAGAGCATAAAGTGCTTTAAGGGCTTTGGATGAAAAGTGTGACATAAGCTATAAATGGAGGCAGTGTTATTGTTATTGCTTTCCGAGATGAGACGGGCTTTTATTCCCCTGTCAGCTGTATCACTTCATAAATGGGACTCCAGAGAGTGCAGTTGTTTTGCGGGAAGCGCTGGCTCCACACCGTTCCCTCGAAGTGAAATTCATTCCAGGGACCTGGGGTTGGCAATGCAGAGAGAGTTCACCCTTGATGACAGAGCTGAGGAGTGTTTATTTTCTCCAGGGGATCGAGGGGAGAAGCAGCTGCACACAGGGGGTTTAGAGCGATTTTAAAGCAAATATTTGCTTCTAAACTTCACATGAGAGCTGCAAAGATTCATTAGTTAATATTATTTACCATTTACAGACCTATCAGTGAACACCATCAGTCACACCTGTCTGTTTAGATTGCACCGATGACATGTGCCATGTTAATATTTTATATGTGTGTGTTTTTAATATTACATCCCTGCTTATAAATATTCATGTCTTAAACACGTTAACGGCGGCAACGCTGCAGAGAAATATTGACATCTCTGCTCCTTGTCACCAGTTCTCCTCCATTCTGCTGGAACCAAGGGGACAGTTGGGATGACTGTGTCGGATTGAGCTGGAGGTTGGACGTGGCACTGAGTGCCATGATCTAGTAAATGGACTGAAGTTGGAACAAGGGCTGGACTTGATGATCTTGGGGGTCTTTTCCAACCCAGTCGATTCTGTGATTCTATGGGAAGAGCTGCTTTCGGGGCTGAGTAGCCACTTCCCACCAGTTTCCCATTTGGCACCAGTTTCTCCCCCTTAGGGTCTCATCAGGCGATGGGGACAGGGTGACAACTGTTCTGAGGCTGTGGCTTTCCTGAGGTGCCATGCCTGTGGCTCCAGGCTTGCCCAGCTTCGTGCTGCTCCCTGTTCTGGTGTTAATGAACACAAAACAAAAAGGAAAAGCTGCCAATTCTTGGATGCGTCTCCCTTGTCTTTTAATTTCCTGGCCAGCTCCTCTTGCTGCTGCGTCGGGGCACCTGACATGAAGTGTAAAAATAAAGGGTGCCAGGCCAGTGTGAGCCCTCTATCCCAGTGGACTCTGGTTTGGACCAGCAAATCAGACTCCTGGCCACGCTTTTCCAGGCGATTATGGAATGTCTCGTGTGGTTACAGTCATTCTGCCCCCAGCCTCACACTGGATGATGCCACCTGAGGCTTGGAATAATTGCCCAGCTCTGTACTGTCTGTCAGACCTTATTGCTTAATTTTAAACCCGTAATGAAAATTACATCCAGAGAAGATGGAGGGAGCAGCTGCCCTGGCCGGGATGCACCCAAGGAAGAGATGTCTGTGAATGCTTTCCCTGAAGAAGGGGGGAGGCTCAGCTTGCAGCAGCACTCAGGAGAGGGCTTGGCATTTTTACTTTCCTGTTTTACAAACAAATTCAATAATAATACTAATTAGAAAAAAAAAAAATCCTCCAACCATCAGTAAAGGCTGCAAACACAGCACAGCAATTAGTTTGGAATCTCTGGTTACACAGACTTTACTTTAAATATCAACTTAAAAGCACATTGCAAAGGACAGTTGGTTTGTAAACTCATTTGTATCTTGTCTTCATTGCCAACATGTGTAAAGAAATCACTTAATTCCTGGTGCCCAGAGGGAGAGCCCTGCGCAGCCAGACCTTTCTGACCTGGATTTATCCAGCCTCCCCTCGATTAGCCCTGGTACAGGCTGTAACGAGAGGAGACACTGCCTGAAGAGATCAGTCCCAGGCATTTTCTGTGGCACCTGAACACAGGAGGTATTAAAAGGCTTTTCAAATACCAGTTGAGCTTTCTGGGGCGCAGTAAAGGATTATTTTGCAGATCACCAAGGCTGATATCCTGATGCCTTGGGTGGGAAAACAGAGGTGTAGAGATGGAAAAGGGCAGTGCTGGTCTCGCATCTGTGTGGTGTTCAGGGCAGGACCACAAGTGGGAACGGGGCATTTCCTTCCAGTGGAACTACAGTTACTGGTTGCTGTCCTAAAGAGAAAAATATTCCCATTCACTTAGTCCTCGAGAGCATCAGTAACAATACAGTTAAACCACAGTTGTACTGGAGAGGATGGAGGAAATCAGCAAAGCCTCTCTCATCACTGCAAGATTCTTGAGGAAACATAAAGTGAAAGCGTGAAAATATTTAAGAACTTTTTAAAAATTATGATCATAGTTCTGTTACACTTGCAGGAGCGGTGGGTTATGAGCTCTGCTGGGATGAGCTTGTGTTAGACACACCACGTCGTCTGCCTGGCTGAAGCTGCGCTGAGGAGAGGGAGGTCATTTTAATACGAGCTCAGTTTGCCATCTCACTGTCACTGCCGACAGCCAGCTTGAGTGACAGATAAATTAGCACAAATCCTGATGATCTCTGAATAGAAAGAAACCCTAAAAGCCGTGAATAAGTTCTTGCTTATGAATCTACTCAGCTGATGAAACCAAACCCCTTTTGCTTCCTGAATGCAGGAGTGAAGTGATTAGCAGGGAGTGCGCCGAGTCTTGTGGGACTGTTTGGAAATGTTAATTGAGGAAAGGCCAGAAACGGGAGGAGAACAAAATGCAACATTTCCATAGCCAGGCAGTCTGCATACAGCGGGCAGAATTAAAATCAGTGTGGTGACCTTGAGAAAACAGGCAGCCCAAAAATGTGATATGAAAATACAGACAAACGGTGCTGCTCTCGCTCCCTGGTGTGTTGGTTCCTTCTCCCAGTGGATCCCTGGGAGCAGACTGGGCGAGTCCTCTCCAGTGTGCATGGGGGAGCTTTTGTTTTTCATAGATCTCTGCTTTCTGTCGGTCAGGTTTGATAACAGAGCTTTTGGAGCACTTGTGAAGGTGAGGAGGATGTTGCACAAAAAGGGGCTGGTTTGTCACCCCAAAGTGAGTTGCCTCTGTCAGCTGCCACCTCGCTGTGCCAGGGCCCCGGATGCTGCTGAATCCCTTAATTTTACAAGGTCACTGCCATATGTAAAGCCTCCTGTTGATCTATTTAAACAGATAACACATCCCCTGTCCCCAGAATCTTAAGATTCAGCAGAAGCATAGGTTACACAAATAATGCTGGTAACGAAGCTTTTACCCCTGAGCCTCTGTTGGCTCTGCAGTACCGTCTCTCCATCCTCACATCCCTGGCTGTGATTCTGGTTTCTGGGCATTTACTTTTATGTGTTGGTAGTTGAGGTGGGAATGCTGAGCTGAGCTGTAGGTGCACCTGTGCAGATCCATGAACAACGTGTGTGTCTGACCCGGCCCTGCTTGGGGGAGCAGAAATTGCTCCCAGGGTTGTTTTTGTGAGGCAAAAGCTCCAAGTGACTGATGCTGAAGGAGGACTTGTCAGGGGGGTGGAAATGGAAGATTTCTTTAATTAGTTTGATTAATATTGCTGGCAAGGAGTGATTTTGCTTATTCTGTGGTTTTTGTATATATAAGCTAAAGTAAGAACATCTGGCACTTTTTTCACCAGATCTGATAGAATAAGTTGAAAAACAGCTTCTTTCAGAAAACTGCAGGTTGGCACATTTGGGTTGTGGGTTTTATCTTTTTAATTTATTGAGTGTTTTCTGGACCAGAAAAGTACCTTCAACTAGAGTAATAATTCACAAATTGTTGCCCATTTTAAAACACCTTCCAGTACTAACAGCTTCCTGAATTCTCTGCTGTGGAAGGAGACCAGGAGTGAACAGATCACTAACCTTCCTCAGCCCTCCTGTGAGTGATTCCAAACCTGTTTTCAGTTGTGTAGGGAATGGAACACTTTGTTGTCCCAGTAAGTCCCAGGTCAGATGGAAGGATGAGAACACTGAGCATGGATCCAGGTCTGGGTCTGTGGCTCACATTTTGACCACACAACCACTTCTTCATATTTACTCTTATAGTGGCCCCAGTATAAGTCATTTGGGAGTTGTGAGCTTGGCTTTAGTCTCAGCAGTGCTGTGGTGATGAAATCTCTCTCCTTATCTATTGCATGAGTCACACATGAACACACATGTTCAACAGCACACTGGAAATTAGGGCAGGATCCATAGGGAGAAGCCTGGCAGAAGAATACGCTTCGTTGTGGCAACAAATACTCCCCTGTCAGCTCATAGGAAGCTCGGATGAGCTGACATCACGTTAAGGTATTGGAAGGGGCTTGGCTTTTGCTATTTCTCTTTCTGTGAGCTTGGTTCCCTCTGGTTCACACTCTGTCCTCGGTGCCAGCCCATCCCAGGAGTGGAGTGCTTGCTTCCCTCAGGAGCAGGGGGACTTGCTTCCCTCCTTGGCGAGCTCTGTCCTTGGGCACTGCTGGGCGTAGGCATTGGGCACATTGGCCCTTCTGTGGCAAGTGCTCACCAAGGAAGCAATGCCAGTCTGTTCTAGCAGCAAAGTTCCTCTTCACCCACAAAGCAAACTAAAAATAGAGGTAAAAATGCTTGTTTTTCTCCAGTCTCTGGATGCCATTGCAGGAAAACAAAAAAAATCAGATTACAGAAGTGTGAGGCTTGTTCCCTTGCAGATAAGCAGCCCATTCCTCTGCTCCCAGTGGTATCTCACAGGTTTTCTCCTGCTCAGTTCCTGGCAGAACAGGGGCACAGAGTGCTGGTTCTGTACCAACCCTGCTTTTCGGGAGGGTTTGGGAGCAGCAGGAGGGTGCTGGGAGGTGGAGGTGAGCTGCTAACCTGCCTGGCTGCCCAGGGAAGGAGCAGCTGCACAGGGAAAATGGGAGCAGCTGTGGGTATGAAATTAGTCATTCTATGAAGAAATGGATTTGATAAATAATAAAACAGTGGTATTAACAACAGATGCTTTCCAGGTCAGATGACTTTGATAAAAGCACCCAACAGCCGTGGGTAATGGTATGAAAAATATGTATCTATATTTATAGATCTATTTATATGAAAAGGCACATAAATAAGTGTGTGTGTGTATAGCTGTGTGTGTACATGCTCACTGTAAATGTATCTGACATTTTATTTCTGGTTTAAAATGACAGTGGAAGTGTTGCTGCTCCCGTTCTTCACAGGCCTTGAGACTTGTCAAGAAAACCTGAAATTTGATCAATTCCCCCAAACCCAGAACTCCCTCCCCTCCTCTCCTCAGCGCGAGCTCCATTTGTTTTTATATTCATACCTTTTCATTTTGATAACTGTTTTGATTTGGAAAATACTATGCCTTATTCAATGTTTTCTTTATGATGATGTAGTGTGCTCTTCTTATCTTTCACCTTAAATCTTTGATAAGAGCATTTTAAAAATGAAATTGCTACCTGGCACCATTGCACGCTCCTGGCTGCCTGCCAGCAGAGACAGAGCTGCTGCAGGAGAGAGGAGAGAGGAGAGGGGCTTTGGAGAGCCTTCCCAAGGAGTGCAGGAGCTGGGCTGGGATGGAGGAGGCTGAGGAAGGGGAGGAAGCACAGCAGGACCAGCCTCTGCCCTCCAGATCTGGGCCATCTCCTCACCCAGTGACTCTTTTGTGGCGTGAGGAACACCACACCTTTGCCAGGGTAGGTGTGTAACAGGGGCTGGTACATGCCAATGGTCACTGAATGTCCCCCTCTCTTTTCTCCCCACTGAATTCCTCCTCAATCCAATGGCAGCCCTCACTACTGTGCTGGGAAGGAGCCCATCATGGGGAGGCTTGGCTCTCAGTGCTGGGTTGCTTTGTTTTCCCCTTGAAGCTGTCAAAGTGAACCTTGGGATTGTGATGTTTTTGTAGGCTGACCAAACATTGCTTGAGTTTCCAGCACATCCAAGTAATTGAAATGTTTTTGGATAACTGTGCTGCAGAATGTGATTTATCAGGGGAGGCATCAGCAGTGGGAATATCAGTAAATAGAACTGTCTGACATGGCAGGTCGTTTTTATTTTAATGTAGTAGATTTAATGAACTCTCGTTGTTATAATTCATGGACCTGGCCGAATGCATCCATTTCCCCTCCATAATGACATTCGTTACCGATCTGTCCTTCGTTAGTGGCGTTATTACAGCTGGAGAGCTCCACTCTCCAATACATTCCCGGAGTGCAAAGGGTTGGCTTATAAATTGTTGCCTTTTTACATTCAATACTATTAGCAATAAACGTAGCCAAAAACTTCCCCAAGTAGTTCCTGCAATATTAATTATTATTGACTGTCTTGAGAGGTTGTTTGCAGAGCCTGTCTTGGTGTTTCCCAGGTGTTGGGGACGTGGTTATTGGCCATTGCTCTGCCCGGGAGTTTGTGGTGTCGGAGTGTGTTGGGGTCAGAGCCCAGAGCAGCCCCCAAATCTGCTGTCAAGTGATTTAATAGCATTTGTGTCCAGCCTAACCCAATCTATCTCACCTCGCTGAGAGGGGGGAAAAAAAATAATCCTGCATCAAAATCACTGCTTTTGGAACTGTCTTGTCTCTTTTGAGTAGGAACTGGAGACAACTAGACAAGCTTCAATGGAAGCGAATAAAGAAACGTTGCTTTGTGAACACAATCTTCTGGTACCAGTCACTTCTCAACAGCCATTCAATCAAAATGCTAATAGCAAAGGCAACAAGGGAGCAAGGTTATTGTAATCCTAATTGATAGGCTGCAGGGATGGGGTTTGATAAGTGCTGTTGAAGAGATGTTTTTGAAATATGATTCCCTTTAATTACAATGATAATAATAAAAAATGAACAAATGATTTAATGATAGTTTTCTAGGTAATAGCTTGAAGATTTTTGTTCAAGTTATTTTGGAGGTTGTTTTTTTTTTAAACGAGAAATTATGAAAATCACCTTAAAAATAAAGCTGTAGTGGCAGGTAGTGACTTTATCTCAACTTGCGTGGCTACTTTGCATCAGAATTAATACTGTCACATCTGAAGCTTTTGAATAAGAAATCCAGTCATTTATTTATACAATAGACTTTGCTGAAAGCCTGCAGTTGAAGCCACGTTGCATGTAGGAATGCATTTAGTATCTAATGCTTATAATAATTAGGATCAATTATGCCAGCAAGGATTTGAAAATACATTTTGAGGGAGGGGCAGAAGGGGCTAAAGGGTATTCACCAGGGGTTTTATGGTGCATTTGGAGCACCAGGTTGGATCATATTACTGGAGATTATTCACATTCAGTAACAGGAAGCTCCAAACTAAGACTCACTTTCCCGGTGCAGCAGCATTTTCCATGTCCCCTGATGGGTGGGAGAGCTGTGTCAGTGTTCCTTGGGGCTGCACCAGCACAGAGCATCCTGCCTCTGGAAATGGGAACACAGAAAGAGAGATGAGATTTGTCACTAACAGGCAGCCTCTGTCTCAGCTAATTTTTGATGAATTAATTGATAGCAAAACAAATAATTATTTTTTCGGGGGTGGCAGAGTGTTTTGCTGTTGTTGGCGTGGGTGGGGGCTCCTGGGGCAGGGAGGATGCTCTCTCCTAGCTTTCAATTTGTCAAGCTCTCTCTCAAAGATCTGCCAGAGAAGAAAGGGTAATTAATAGGCTTGAAGTCATTTCCGATGTGTCAGTATTTCTGCCTTGCTTCCAAGTGATAATGTTTGCTGGCTCGAGGCCTCCGGGGAGCCTTCCATCTTATTAACTTGTCTAGGAGAAACAGTGAGTGGGGACAGCTTGGGCCAGTGGGTGACATGAAATAAGGATTTGTGCTGTAGCGAGCTGTAAACACGGGGGCCAGTTGAGTAAAAAGTGGAAAGAAAAAAAAAAAAAAGGAAGAAAAATATATTAAAAAGGCCACTGGTCACAAGTGTTGAATGATGGAGGGGGGGGATGTGCTTTATTTAGGGCAGCCTGTACTCAGCCTGGAGCTGATGTTGTGCTGTGTCACCTATGGCCAGCTTTGGGTCCTGGTTCTGTCTGGGTCCCTCTGATCGCAATGCAGGTCACCTGTGGTCCCCTGTGTGGCTTCTGCTGCAGAAAGACCTTTGCATCAGATGGGCTGGGGTGTTACTTTATTTTAACTAGAGGTAAACGTGGGGTTTTGGGTCTGTCCCATGTTTTTAGTCCATCCCACTGAGCTGTCCTTGCTGCTGGCTCCGTGCTGGGGGGACATGGCACCTCCGTGCTGGCAGCCAAGGGTTTGTGGAGTCACGTGTAGTTTTGGGGATGCTCAAGTGGAGGTGCTGGAAAAGGACCTGTTTCTCGGCAGACCAAGGGCTGGGTTCATCTCCTCATTGCTTGGCTGTTTGCCAAGTCAGTTGGCAGTTTTTGTAGTGTTTCTGAATTGCATTTGAAAATTTAAGTGTTAGACTTGGGACACTTAGGTGTGAAGACACCTTCGTTCTGGGAAGAGCCACAGGAAGTAAGTAATCCTCCATCCATATAGAGCCTGGGAGGCTGGGACAGACACTGGGACTTGCACAACACCCTGGGGTCCCTGCTCCTGCCCTGGTGAGGCTGCAGCACTTGGCCTTGTGGCCAGTGTGCAAAGAGGGAAGAAAGACCCCCTTATTCCATGTAGCTCAAAACTTACTCTTTGCAACTGAAGCTGTGCATCTTGGATTTCCATTCTCATTGGTCTGTGTCTATATATTCTTCATCCTGTTGCTCAGCACAGGACCAGCCTTCCATTTCCTTCCTCTCCATGCCCATGGGATGGTGTGTGGCACCAGCCTCAACCTGGGAAGGGAGAAGGCACCTCTGCAGGGTTTGGAGCGGGGGGAGTGTCTGGGGCTACTGGGGTGTCCTTGGACACTTCTGGTCAGCAAAAACAACATTAGAGGAGCAGCTGTGTGGGTGGAGTTGGCAAAATAATTTTAGGTTTTTGACCCAACTTCCCGCTGTTGTGTAGCTTCAAGGTCTTGCTCTGGAAAGAGATGTGTGGGAGAGAAGAGGGTTCTATTCCCTGTATGCGTGGGATCACTGCACTTGTAATCACAAGCCTGTGTCAACACAGGATCTGGTATAATTGCCTTTCCCCCAAAATCCTGGTGAGATTTTGTTAATTAAAATTAGAACACTTAAAAATAGCCATGATTTTTAAGCTGGTTTCCCGATTATCCAGTATGATAGAGCAAGGAGATTGGATGGGATCTCAGTTTTCCTTCTCTGCCCAGCTCAGAGCCTGGCTCCTTGAGGTGTCCCTCATCTCAGGGGGCTGTCCAATGCTTCAGGAAGGGTTCAGAGCCCCAGGGCAGGGGCAGATCCCTCAGTGGGGCACTGCCCCAGCATGGTTCCTTCAGGATTGCTGGCTCTGCCAAGGTGAGAAATGAGGTGGTTATAGGTGGGGTCTGGTGTTTGGATGTGCTGGGATCCTGCTTGCCTTTTGCTTTAGTAAAAGCTGGATGACAGCCTGGGAAAGAGGGAGAGAGGGATGAGCGAGTTCCATCCATAAGTGGTCCGTGGCAGAATGAGGAGGGGATGTCTGGGAGCAGTGTCTGTGTGGCCGAGCCGAGCCAGAGCTCTGACCTTCGTGGCAGATGTGCCCTTATGTAAGGGGGATGCTGGATCTGCACATTTAACCTTCTTTGCCTTCCTTGGGGTGGTTTTGCATTCTCCTTCCCAGCACAAGCAGCTCCTCGAGCCGTTCAGGAGGGACACAGCAGGGGCAGTGCTGGTCCCACCACAAACGAGCTGTTCCCTGGGAGTGTTCCCTTTGTGATGTTTTGAAGTAGCCAACCTTGGCGTTTTGGGTCACTGGGAAGGAACAGGATGTCTTTCACGTATTGACAGGTTTTTATTTCTTCTCTTTTCTTTCCTGATCTCACTCCTGTTTGTCAAGCTCACTTCTCATTTTCCAGAGATTATGACTAAACACTCTGACAGCCTCTTGGCAAAGCGTGAGGTGGCCACAGTGAAGGAAAAACAAGGAGCCACCTCAAAGCTCTTCAGTGATTAAGCCACTTAACTGGCAAGTCCTTCTGTTCCACTGTGGAGTGTTTCCACACAATAGAGTTCCCCTTGCAAGCACTTACTAGGGAGGTGCTAGTATAATCTAATTAAAATTTGGTTTAATATTCTGTGAAAATGAAAACTGAATCCTCCCCGCTCGAAAGAATGACCGTGCATGTATTAGTCCTCTACATTTTGTTGTTGTTGTTGGCTTATTCAAATACTAACACTGCCTGCACGCTCAAAATGATGGTTTGTGTCCATTAACAGGGCTTAATTCTCAAATTTAATGATGAGTGATACATACGAATTGGTGAAAGCTGCTTGCTGGATATTTTTTGTTATGTTTTTGATGCTAATGTTCCTTCCTGGAGGTAAATAAGAAGAGGGGATGCTGGGCAGTAAATATTATTACTGTGAAATTAAAATAAAGTCTCATTATTTGAGGATGGAATTTAATGGCTGAAGGTTTGCTCTTCATCTGCAGCTTCATTCTGATTTCTTCCAGCTAATTACCTGCTGATTAGTTGAGGACAGGCATTGCTCACCTTGGCCTTGAGCATCAGGTTATCTCCTGGGCAGGGTGTTCGGGTGGATGAATTTGGTACACGTGGAGAAGGTACTGACCTTCAAAAAACAGGTAACAGCAACTTCCCTGCATTTTCTGGTCGGACTTAATTCTTCTTTGGGGTAAAGATTTTTTGGGGAGGAAAAAAATCCTGGGTTTGAGGCTGGAATTTATTTTAAAAAACCATCCAAACCTTTTATTCTTTCACAGAAGATGGGAAAATTACCAGAATGCCAGAAACCCTCCATATATCTGAATGATTTCCCCTCTTTCCCCACCTTTCTGAATGTGATTTGAAACATGGAAATATCTCTGTTCCTGATCTGTTGAAGGTTGCCATCAGTGACCAGCAGAAAGGCTGCTCTGACTTGTGTCTCGCCTGTGGGCAAAAGATAATTGTAAAAAGCGCCCTGTTTATCTGGAGAGAGCAGGGTGTGAGGCTGGAGCCCCAGGCCAGCCATGGGGATGGATCACCTGAAACTTACCCTGCACAGGGTGCAGAGATAGGAGGATCTGCCATGAAATGCGTCAGGAAAATCCCCTCAGAGCAGGTGTGGGGCTTGTGAAGTCTTTGACTGGTGTTGAAGATGCTTTTGCCAACTCAGGCAGGGCAGCCAAAGCCAGCGTGCCCCTTCCCAGACCTGCTCCCTCCTCCCCAGAGACCGGGGACTGGTGAGGCTGGAGAAACCACAACCAGTGCTTTGTAGTGATGGCAACTTGAGAAATAAGAGCTGTGTGGAGTGTTTGGAAGGAGAGCCCTTATTCTTGAGAGATTTTAAAGGGAAGGTGCTTAAAACCTTGGCGAGGCTTGAAAGGGAGATTGGCCTGGCTGCACTCAGGGTCACTGTGTGGCTCCGGGGACATTACAGCGTGTCCACCCTCGCTGTGAGAACACAGAACCCAAACCCTGTGCTGGGGTGGTGCTCATGCCAAGTGGGAATTCTGCCCATAAGTCTCAGGCCTCCCTTCAGCCTCTCTGTGCCCTTGGATTGACCAGATTGGGGGCAGCTTTTGGGATGAGGTGGGGTCTGGCTGGATGGTGAGGACATCAGCTGGGGTGGGTGAATGTTGAAATAATCAAAGCAATCAATGGCTGGTTTTATACTCGTTCCCTTGATCACACAGCCCATTGGAGAAGATGATTTTGCTGCTTGCCATGAGCATACCCAGCCGTAGGAGTGGTGGCCATAGGACCACCTCCATGGGGGCTGCATTATTTTTGAGTCCTGTGCTGTCTGGCAAGGGATAAATTGTTCATCCTAGGATGGATGGTTGGAACGTGGTGTCAGGCAGGTGTCAGCCTCACCAGGCTGAAACAACAGTGACATCATGAAGCAGATCAAAACATGAAGTCTTTAAAACCATATGTTCGATGTGTCATATCACAAGAGCTTTATATTCCTGGAGATAACGATCAGCAGTGTTATCTGTGCCTTCTCGCTCATACAACTCTTCTTACAAGCTGATAAACTTTGAGCTGGATGAGAACCAGGTATGCCACATTGATAATGTCTGGCTCAGGGCTGGAATAGCCTGCGTGAGGTTGATAATGGGACCAGCCCAGGACCCGCTGTTCTGGATGATGCTCAGCACCTGTTGTGCAGGTCCTCCCTCCAGGGGTGGTGGGTTTCAGGTGCCCTGCCCATACTCCACAGCCAGCTAGCCAGTCTGGCCAGCAGAAATAAATAAATACTGGAGAGCGTCCGTGTTTCAGGAGAGGGATGCTCCACTTCACTTGGCATTTTAATCTCTTCCAGCTCTAGGTTGGAATAAGCACTTTTTTTAGTGCGTGGTGATTTATTTTGTTAAAAACCAAGGCATTATTCATAATTATGCAGTTTTATGAGAGTATCCATAGCAGTATTCTTCCTGTGGTTGGCTGTGGGAGCTGGCATAATATTTAAATAAGAGCCCTGGGGAAAGGACACACTCGCATTCAGAGCGGGACTCAGCCTATTGAACTGGTGTATAATTACCTCTATTCAGCACCACCGCTCCAGTTATCAGCCGGCGTCAGGGGGAAGGCCAGTGCTTTAAAATGACATGGATTGTTAGAGAACATCAAACTTTTTTAATACAGTTAATGATCCTCAGCTATAAATAGCCTGTTCCCGGTGACTGGCAGTAAGGCTTTTGTGCTGTGCTGTGCGGCTCTTGTAGTTTGTTGGGTTTTCTTTTCTCCCTCCATCTATACCATAGGTTCTTTCACCCAAGTGCTTTACACATAGAGTAAATAAATCCTTTCTGGGTCGGGAAGTGAAGATCCTGCCAAGCAGAAGTCTTCCCGAGGTCATGTGTGAGGTTCATGGGTGAACAGGGTGGGAGGACTGGCAGCTACATCCTCTGGTCATTTGATTCTTATTTCCCACCATGGAGTGGGATGGGGATGGCTTCTCTGAAGCTCCCCGCCTCTCCCATGCCACTGAATAGTCCTCTAGGGACAGCCAAGTCTTACTTTGATGGTAAGACAGGGAGCTTTTGTATGTCACAGAATCACAGGTCCCTCTGCAGAGCCCTCCTACCCTCCAGCAGATCACACTCCCCCCCCCACTTCAGTGTCATCTGCAAATTTGCTAATGATAGATTTGATCCCCTCATTCAAATCATCAGTAAAGATACATGCTGTGCCCCAGAAGTTTTCTTGTTCTCTCTCGGGTTAAATATGACTGTGGATTTGTGGAGGAGAGTTTGGAGATGGAGCTCCTTGAGCTTAGTGGCAGCTGCAGTCCAAGAGCTGGAAACAGCAAGAATTTGGTCCAAAGAAGCCCTTGTCCTGGCAGTGCCCTGCTCTGACCCAGTAAATCCCTGAGCAAGTGTAAATCTGCTGAGGGGAATTGTCTGCGTGAAGCCTGGCCAAGGCATTTCTCTGTGCTCAAGCTGCATCACAAGCAGTTCTACTCCCTGGGAGTGCACAGATCCCTGTAGGTTGCTTTACCCTTTACAAAATGGGATTTGAACCAGCCAAGGAGTCTGAGAGTGGCACTTAAAAGCTCAGAGTGCTGCAGACATGCTGAGCCGGTCACTGGAAGCAGTGTGTGAGTCTGGGATGGGACACCAGGCTGAGCTCTGCCAGGGGTTTCTAGTCCTCAGCACTGTTTGAGTATCCCAGCAAAATAATGCCAAAAACCCCCTCAAACCCTGAACCACCTGCCAGACTTCCACTGCAGCGATAAAACAGCCGCGTTTCCCACTGCCCAGAGGTTGCAGTGAGATTCTGCAGCTTTGTTCTCCAGTGCCTGCAGGGACTGTAGGAAAAGGTCATCGCATAAACACGGCAAGTTCTTTGTGTGCTTTGAAAGCCGGGAAGCAAAGGGGATTCTTGTGGAATGCCTGTCCCCAGGTCAGGAGCTGGCCCATGCTGGATCTGCAGGGTTTGGCTTTTAGATGCTGTGTGCTTGCTCCCAGCAAGGGTGAGAATGGAGCTGGGATGAGTGTGGGGAGGGCGGGATGCAGCAGGTGGGAGCTGGAGATCTGGGCCGGTAACACCCGCGCTGTGAGAACACCCCGGGGAACGCTCGGGGTGTATAATTAGTTCACCTTTTCCTTTGCCTGTGACTGTGGCTCCCGGCGCTTTTGTTTTTAAGGATAAAGATTTCAGCATTTTCCCTGATGATTTGAACAAAGGTTGAGCGTGGAGGGAAATCCATAAAACAATGTCACCAAAACACGAGCAGGAGAGGGAAGCTTTAATAAATCTCTGCCGGGCCTGTGCACCTGGGAACTGGGCTGGGATGGATTCAAATGGGAGGGAGGCACTGGAGAAGGTCACCTCTGAAGGTGGCAGGTGACAGAAGAGCGTGGCTGCACTTCTGGAGGATCCTTGGCAGGAACCCATCCATCTATAGGTGTTCATTCATCCCATCCTTCAGCATGTGATTTCCTGGCATCCTGGGGCTCAGCAGAGCTGAGGAAGGTGCTTGTGCTTGGGTGGGGCTGGGGGAAGACTGAGGGGAGCATCCACTGCAGGGAATGACTCTGCTGTAGCGGTCAGAGAAGGTCAGAAGACAGCATTAAGGCACTCAGTGATGACAAAATCATTGGTTTTGGATGGCTCAGCAGAGAAAGTCCCTCTCTCTTTTCCTCATCCATCCACGCATGGTATTGAAAAGTGTCTGTAGAGGAAGGGAAGCACCTGCTGTACCCGAGTAACATTGGGAAGCATGCTTTGGGTACGATACTTTGAATTTTAGATGTGATTATTAGCAAAGAGCTCTAGGTTTTGTGCTTGTCTATGCCTTGTTTTCCTTCTCCTTTCCCAGCAGATCCGTTTTACCGAGCTGGCTGGCTCTGTGTGGTCCCTATTAAAAGTTTCCTTTCCCAGGGTGATTCTGCTCCTTTGTTGCATCTGGTTCTTGAACACTTTATACTATCAAACAGCAAAACTGCTTTTATTGATGCAGCAAAGAACAATGTGATTTCTCCAACAGTGCTCCCAAAATACGCTCGTGGGTTTTTTGGTTGTTTTTTTTTTTTTTTTTTTTGCTGGCTTCCAACAGTGGAAAAAATGATTAAGATACCTTAGGTTTACTCTGGTCAATGGGAGATTGGTAATATCAACAAACGACTCCAGTAAATGGATTAGCTCCTCTGCTCCAGCGAGGCTGAGGCGATGTGTTCCTGCCCTGCCCGTGCTCTTTCCACAGACAGACAGCTGAAAAAGCAAAAGCATCCACAATTTAATAGAGCACGGATGGGGCTGGGCAGTGATGACGGCGCTGGGCTCGTGTCGGGTCACTGGAGGGTGATGGAGAACGGGTTGGACGTGCGTGGTCGCTGCTCACACAGTGACTGCGCCCGCCTGGCCCCGAGCAGGAGGAAGAGCAGAGCCAAGGACCCAGTCCTGCTCCGTGTGGGAGCTGAGCTTCCCATAGCGTCTCCGTGCTGGCTCTGGGTTTTCCATGTGAACAGATGTCAGGATAAGTGTGTCTGCCATAGAAAAAAAAATCTGTGCCGTATTAAAAATTTGATACGTGTATTTCAACAGCCACTGTCAGCCTTTGCTCCTGGACATGCGTAAAATGTGATGGCTCCCGACTATCTGCAACTATTACTGTAAAAGCAAAGCTGTTTGTGCTGTTTCAGGGGAGGAGTCTGGAGCTTCAGATGGATTCTGGGCCGGGAGCATCCATGGTGTTAATGAGACACCATGACATCTGCGTGACATTGCTTAAGGCCAGGCTGGGTGGGGCTCTGAGCATCCTGGTGTAATGGAAGGTGTCCCTGCCCATGGAAAGGAGTTGGAATGAGATGCACTTTAAGGTCCCTCCCAACCCAAACCATTCTATGATCCCGTGTTATCTTGCTTCAGTTGTGGTCCTGAACAAAAAGCAGACTTCAAGCTTATATTTAAAAGGGTGTTTTCCCCCCTCTCCTCTATTTCTTCTATCAAAGCTTTCCTGGGAATGCACACCGGAGTGGTTTGAACATATTTCTTGGTTTTACCCCATGCACACAGGGGAAAGCTGGGCTACTTCAGCATTTGCATGGATATTTGAGTCTGTATCTCACACACCTCGGTGGTGGTGGGAGCTGCAGTGTGTTGGCCTCTCCATGGTGGTAGGAGCTAGTTTCCAGGAATAGCTGAGCAAATGCTTTGCTCTTTACTTGTGTATCCAGAGGAACAACTGGTGCGTGTATTCAAAGCATCTGTCCTGGCCAGGCACTCTCTCTCACAGCAGTATATGTTGTTTGCTTAGGCAAATACTGACACGGTGCGTGAGCAGCAAGGATGGAGTCCTGGCCAAGGATATTAATAATGTCCAGGAATGTTGTGTGCTGCCTGAAGTTTTAGCCCAGAGGGGTCATACTGCACAGCTCAAAGGGATTAGCTTAACCTGAGGGTAAGCTGCTCATTTTTGCTGGTATTTCCCTTGACCTTTGTCAGTATTTATTTCAATTCCTTGTGTAGTTTTTTGTTGTTTGGTGCCTGATTTGTTATTCCTTTGCATTGTGATATATGGAGTCAGCAGGGCAATGGAGAGTCCGTGCTCTCCTTCCCAGCCAGGATTGGCCAGCACTTTGGGATGCAGCCCAGGATGGGTAAGACATCCATGCAGGGTACAGAGCTGTAAGAAAGGGTGTCACTGTGTTTTGGATGCAGCAGCATTTCACCTGGATGTGAGCGATGCAAATCCAGCTGGGTTAAACCAGTGAATGGGAATGGGGGGTTTCTTGCAGTGAGGGTCCCCCCATGAGAGTGCAGCCTGTGGAATGTGCCCTTGTGTCCTCGTTTACCAGAGCTTTGTGTTGGTGGCTCCCACAGTGGTTCCAGTTGGAGATGCCGAGGCTGGACCAGTCTCATCTTGGCTCTCCTGTTCCTACCAGTGCAGCACCAGTGTGGGGGGAGTCTCTCTGCTGAACCACAGCCCGGGCTGGATGCTCAGCCTGGTGACAGCTGCCAGCAGTGTCACCAGAGCCACTTTCAGAGCCCGTGGTTAGAGCATGGCTTTTCCCCTGCCCATTTCTGAGATGGTGCTCATGTGTTAATGAGAGGAATGACACCTGCATGCTCCCAGCAAAGTGCCCTTCACTCTGTGTTCCATCCCCTGCAGTTTCCAGGGAGGACTCTGTAACCTCTGCTGGCAGCCAGTTGGCCCTGTGTGTTTTGGGGAGGTGCTTACCTGCCTGGTGGGTCTGTCCCCCCCCAGCCCTGAGCTGTCACGCTGCTGCTGCAGCATCCAGGTAGGCAGGAGTCACCTTGAGCAGCCATTCAGCTGCTTAAAAAATTCCCCCCTGCGAAGTCAGTTCTGGAGACACATCATTTCTCTGAGGGCACCTCCGGCAGCTGCTGCTCCCCTGAACTCCACGGCAGGGGGAATTCAACTTCGGCAGCACAAACAAGGAGAAGGTTCTGGGCTTTGCTGGTTTATTGGAGAGGAGCAGCAGCGGTGGCAGGTTCTGGCTTCATTCACCACAGGGCTGCCTCGTGCTGCTCCTCCACTTGCTGAAATCAAGCAGAAATTCCTGTCTTCAGAATCCCATTTTTGGTCTGGAGGGACTGGTCAGCTCACAGGAGCCGAGCTGGGGGTACCAGGCTCAGGAGGCAGCAGCTCAGTGGGGCAGGGTGAGCCATGGCCCTGTCACCAACCAGGGAACACTGACTGACAGTGTCTTTGGTGGCAGTTTTCTGGTGGCAGAGCCTGAAATTGGACCATTGCTGACATGTGGCACAAATGGGCCTGGATGGGGGCAGGCTGGGGATCTGCCCCTCCTGAGCTTCCTCCAGGGCACCCACACGTGGCCCATCACAGGTGGGCACCCACTGTTCCCCCTCTCTTGTCAGAGCAAAGACAACTTCGGGCTCTTTGTTGCAGAAAAGACAACTCTGGGAGAGAGTACTTCCACTTTTTTAATAATCTGTTTCTATAATTGAAGGATTTCAGATTCCTTTTGTAAGAGCAGCGTCTGCTTAAACATGGAGACAAATACAACCAATAATATGTACTTGAAATTTAATGCAGGCTAATTCATTTTGGCACAGTCCCAGATATGCTGATTAAATGGCCTGTGAAGTGCTACAATATCTTGATAATGTACATTCTACATTTGATTATATAATCAATTATGTTGCACCTAATAACATTTAAAATTAGTGGAAAAGCTGTGAGCAGATTGTATCAGGTGTAGAATAGGTCTTGGGCAGCTTTAAAGAAACTTCTGCAAGCATATGCTGCAAGGGAGCAGGCAGAGATGGATCTTCAAATACTCTTCTTTAAGAGACGTGATAAAATATTTTAGTTAATTTAGTGACTTGATTTAGAATTAAATAAAGTTTCTGCAGCTTCCTTGGTTTGCTGCTGGCAGAAGAACTAATATTTTCTATCAAGAGATGACCTTGCACTGTATGTTTAGAACAGCGTAGGTATTCTTGTCAGTAATTTTGTGGTGGCTTTAGCCACTCTGGTCAGACCCAGAGAGCAGCTCTGTGTGTAGGGGTTTTCCTGCCCCCAATAGTGCCAGCCAGAACTCCCCTTCACCAGCTCTTCCCTGCTTGGGGGACCTGAGTGTCTGGCCCTGGGGAAGGCACTGCATCCCAGCCAGCTGCTCCATCACATTCTGATCAGGGAACCCGAGTATCCAGCTCTGGGGGACAGCCAGTTCCTCCATAATATCTTGCTCAGGGAACCTGAGTGTCCATCCCTGGGGACAGCCAGCTCCTGCGGCATCATCTGTGGCATCTTACCATGCTGCTGGTCTCAGCTGTTGGTGCTCACCATCGCAGGGTGACTCCGATGTGCTGGTGGCCCACGTGGGTGGCTGGTGGTGATCAGTGTGATGGGGAGCCCCAAGCTGGCACCTGGGAGCAGCCAGGATCATTTGGCAAGCGATTGTCGTTTCTTTCTGGGAAAGTTAGTGATTTCTGGGTGCCTGGAGATGGCAGGTTAGGGGGAATTTGGCCTGGATTTTATGGCCCTCCAGTAGAAGGCGGTTGATGGGAAACAAATGTGTTATGGCCCCAGACAAGCTGTTGCTCCATTTTTTGTTCTGTTTAAAGCAGCGTATCAACCAGTTGGAATATAGGCTTGGAGTATCGCGGGGAGTAATCTAATTAGTATGAAGTCAATTCACTAGTTCCTTTTGTATCTCGTGATTAAATAAGTGGGAAAATGGCTTGAAAATTAGGTGCTAGAACAACCCAATTACATTTCTGTAGCTTTTTGTATTCAATTTCATAAACAATTTTGCTCTTCGCTGGTTAATCAGTGAATGCCTTTTTCCAGTTTGAAAAGCACTTTTGAAATTATAATGCAATTAAATTGTGTGTGGATGTTCTGGCATAGCGAGCGTGAGGGCTGGGGGCCTGGCAGCCAGCCACGCTCTACCTTGACAGTAATGAGTTCCTGAGCTGGCAGCTTGCTGCTGTCATTCATAATATTGTCCACACTGGGATACTGTGAAATGCAGCCATCTCCTCTCCTTCCCAGCCGGGGTGGCCGGGATGGGGATGCTGGATCCTCTCCCCTCCTGTGCGCTGGGGAAGGATCCTCAGCGGACCCAGGGCCTCAGCAGTGGCAATGGCTCAGTGAGCAGATAAGATGTGCCAGCACCCAGTGGAATTTTTCACGAAGTCATAGAGCAGCTGTGTGTGTGCTTTGGGCTTTATCTTTTTTTTTTTCCCTTTTTTTCCTTCCTTATGTGGCCTCTGCAGCACCAAAGGTGGGGGGGATTAAGTGGTGTTTTCTGCAGGGACAGGACTGGGGCAAGTAGGAAAGCATCTCATTGTCTTGTTTTCACAGAGTCACAGAATGGGTTAAAAGGGACCTTAAAGCTCAGCTTGTTCCAGCACCCCACCATGGGCAGGGATGCCTTCCACTAGACCAGCTTGTTCCAAATCTCATCCACCCTGGTCTTAAACACTTCCAGGAATGGGGCAAGGCCATCCTCTGTCCTCAAGTCAGCAGCAGATCTGCCCTTGGCTCACTGCAGCCTCGCTCCCTGGCAGCTCCTGCTGAGGGATGTCATAGGTCCAAGCAGTGTCCCTTCACCAGGCAGGTTGTCCCCAGGGGAGCTCATCCTACACTCCCATGTGGGCTCTGAAGCTGCTGTTTTTCCCATCAGCCCCAAAATCCATAAGGGTGTTGTTTAAGCCCCTCTTTTTGCTGCCAAAAGAGGCCTTGCAGGAGGGGGGCATCCCATCAGGTGCCAGCTGCAAATGGCTTCAAAAGGACCGTCGGCTCTGTGGTACCTCCAGGCCTGGGGACCACTTCTGTGTGCTCCTGCCAGACTGTGGCTTTCTCCATGGCTGCTTAAGATCACAGTTTTCAAGTACTTGCTTTTTGTGGGATATTTGTCTTGTGTCCAGCCTGCTCGTGGTGAGTGGGAGCTAAATTCAGCCTCCCGGGGAAGGGTGACCAAGCCTGCGTGATCCCAGGATTTATGGCTGAGCAGCACAAGGGGAGAGGCAGAAGGCTGTGTTAAGAGAAAAAGAAATAATGTTAGAAATAACGACTTGCTTGGCGGGTTTTAACAAGTTCAGTAATGGTATTAGGTGCCCTTGGCTCAGGATAGTAACCTCCTCTTAAATGATCATTACCTGGCTAATAAAGAGCTCCAAGTGGGTCATTACAGCTTAATTTAGACATAGCATCCTGTTTGGTTTGTGCAGCGTGGCCATCTCTCAAGCTGTTGAATCTATGGCCTGAGTACAGTGGTTGGGATGTGGGTTTGCTCGCGTTTTCCTCTCCCAGCAGCTGAATGGGAATCTGAGGGTCCCCTTCCTCAGGTGGTCCTGGGGCTCATGGATGGGAAGGGGCTGCTCCAGCACATCACACCAGCTCTGCCTCCAGCTCCTGTTTTCATGAGTAGAAAGGCAGGAAAAAGTGATGGGAATGGCTGACCCCACTTGGGAAGAAGTGAACCTGTGAACTGTGAACGTGGTGAGACCCTGGCACAGGTTGCCCAGAGAAGCTGTGGCTGCTCCATCCCTAGAAGTGTCCAAGGCCAGGTTGGAGCAACCTGGTCTAGTGGGAGGTGTCACAGTGGCAGGGGGAGTTGGAACAAAATTATCTTTTAAGGTCCCTCCCAACCCAAACCATTCTGTTATTCTGTGTGTTGTTTCATGGAAGTGTGGCTTTCAGTCTTTCAGGGTAGTGTGTCTGCTTCACATGGGGACCCTTCCCTGGCCATCCCAGGACACCTGTGTCCCTTCCCACCATCACTCTTGGGAAGAGGAGCTGGTTTCAGTGAGGAGTGACCACAGCCAGGCAGGAAGGTGTGCAGGAGTGGGGGTCCAGCCTTATACCACATGCCACCTCAGCCTCTGCTTAATCCCGATGAGCCATCCTGCTTCCCTCACCCCATTAGCAGCAAGTTTCAAATGCAAATAATTACAATAACCAACCCCCACCCATTATTAATATTTTGAAGACATCTCTTTGATAAGCCCATCTTTTCAGCCAATTTCCTATTTCTCCTGAAAGCAAAGCATCTTTCCTCCCAGTTCTGTAAATCTGTTGTTAAAAGGGAGAAAAGGAAATGGAAAAAAGGATTCCTCCCCCTCCAAACCCTGACACCAGGCTGGGTTCTGCGCCGCCTTTGTCAGCCCTGGATGGAATTATGCATCATGAATAAAAACTGCTGTCAACATGCATTGGGTTCGAAACATTAGAGCATATGGTATGTGATTATCTGTATTGTCAAATGCAATAAAGTGAATTTGGATATAATAAAAAATGTAATATTTTAGAAATTTGGTAATAAACTGTGGAAGAATTGACAGGCAGAGAGTATTTGACGCCTGTAGGCAAACAGATAAAGATGGCAGGACGTGGGGCTCGGCGGGCAGCGGCTGCTGTGGTGCATCGTTAGGAGCTTGCTTTTCTGAGGAGGGCCTGGCTGGCACGTGGGGTGGTGGCCTTTGTCCCTGCATGGCTGCCAAAATCTGCCTGCTTGTAACCACTCACCCATGTTCCACTTGTCCTTGTCCTTTGCCATGTGGCATCAGCCAGGATAGGGGACTGGGGTACCCCACCAGTTCTTCATGAGCAGTTCTGCCCTTTTGGGCAGTGGTGAGGGGTATTGGAGCAGTGGTTTCAGTTCCCTTGGCTTGTGGGACAGTGAGGGGCTGCAGGACATGTTTTAGGGTGGGAATCAGCAGGAGGCTCCCATTCTGGTGGATTGATTAATTGGATTATACAAGCATTTGGGGTTTTCTGCTTTAATAGCAAAAAGAAACCTGTTAGATTGTGCCATGCTTTTCTCACCCAGCAGCACTCCCAGCATTTCTGTACCCACAGCTCCTTATGGATCTGGGATATCTGCACCTGAACTGCAGGGAGCAGTGAAAGGCTGTGAGGAACAGGGTGGGTCTGCTCCCAAATACTGAGAAAAAAGCAAACACTGCCTGAGATAACTTTATCCTGCAGTCTCTCACATTTCAGCCCGATGCTTTAATTCCCAAGCTGCTGACAAATCTGTGCCCGTTGAGACACGATGTCTCCAACGGAGAGAAGCTGAGTTGGGAACAAACTTTGGGGCCTCCTGTGTAGAAAATTCCAATGGAAAAGTGCAGATGTAAGAGTATCACACGTATCTGCAATTTTTCTTAGGTCACCGCTAATGCTTCTAAATGATCTGTGAATGCATTAATGGTTTCTGTTAATTAACAATATGATAAAACTGGCATTTAGTAAGCTCTGCGTAGTGTGTGCCTCAGTCATTATGTACTCAATGCTTTGGTTTGATTTCAGAACGTTAATAGAATAAAATTTTAATGAAGATTTGTTGTTATGAAAAATTTATTACCAGCAGTTCAGGTGCTGCTGACATGAGCACAGTCTGTGATGCACAGTGGGTTCCCCAAGTATCCCTTGGAGGGGTCCTTGGGGTGCACCCTGACACTGCAGGGGCTTTCCCTGGGACCTGCATCCCAGCTCTGACTGGTGGCCCCTGAACTTGGAAACCTTTGATCAGAATGGCTCTTTTGAGAGGGGGACAAGTCTCTGTACTCTTTGTCCTTCCATCAGGGAAAATCCAGTTGAGTTGGATTTTGCCCATTTGGAGGGACGGGCTGCCACGCGGTGTGGCCGCTGCTCAGCCTGAGGTGCTTTTTTCTGTGTCTGAGCAATTCTCTCTTTGCAAATGCCACGGAGCCGTGGGAGGACGGAGCGAGGAGCCTGAGCCTTGCAGGTTTCCTGAACAAAAGCAAAGGAGTATCTTGCTGGTGCCCTTTATCCAGCTGCGCAGTGACCTCAGCGCTCCTCTCTCCCGCTGCAATGGTATGGAAACGCCTGCACCTCGTAGGGGGGTTAGTCTGAGGCAGTTGTCTGCTGATTTAATTTTGAGAATTTACTCTCATGTCATGGAGAATATGTTGACACTTTAAATAGCTGCCTGTGTCGGCCAGGAGAACCTGACTGTGTTCCGTACCCAGCCCAGGGTGCACGTGAACACCCGATGGGTGTGCAGGCAGCTCATGTTGTGGTGAGCATCAGTCACAGCATCACAGCTGGAGAGCACACACTGCAGTTAAATGAGGATGATATTTTGCATCCTAGACCACAGGTTTTAACCTTCTCTTTCCCCTTCCATCTCTTGGTGCATCCCTCTCCTGGTGTGGTTATCACAAGGATGAGGTGAGATCTTGTTCGGCTTGGAGCAGGTCGTTCCTTCAGGTGGTACCTTCAGGTATGGTCATTGCTCTTCCCTCCTTGGAGGTTAGGAGGTAAAATCTGAGACATGTGTCTCAGACTAAGGCTGTATTTTGTGCTTATGGAGAGAGTTACTTCTCTGGAAACCAAAACCTCTCCGTCCTTGTGTTTGCAGCACAGGAAATTGGAATAATAGGAAATAACATGCTAGAACTGACAGCTTTTGTCCTAGACAGTTTTTGGCCCTAACAAGCTGAGTTGCAGTACTTCAGGTGAAAACTCAGAGAAAAGGACTAGGAAGTGGTGGAGGAGTAAGAAACATGAGATGGGGACCACAGGGAATACTTAAGTGTCTTTTCCAAAGGCACAGCATAAGAAGAGGGCAAAATTTGGGCTGAGTTTTCAAATCCTGTCTGTTGGAGTCTGGAGCCGATGAACAAAAGGCTTTTCCCCAAAGCAGGATTAAACACTCAGGTCCCCATTCCCAGACTCTGGGGACAGTGACTTGTGTTACCTTTGCAGAGAGTGAGAAGTTAAAAACGTCCATGGTTCAGTGTCTGGGTAATTAAAATGTCCCATCCCCTCTGCTTGGTTCGTTCAGTTCATCTATAAAGACAAGATTCGTTGACACTGATTGCAGGATTTGGTTTCACGTCCCCCTCTCCACCCCCCTGCAGTTTTATCATCATTATTATTATTATTTTTATAAGGCAGCTTGGCGGGCTGGGAGCTTACTAAGGAACTTTTCCCTTCTGATTACAAGGGATGTGTGAATAAAGTAGAATGGTATTGATTCACACCAATCTATGCATCGACTGTGTGGGAGCCACTTGCAATTCCCAGCAGCACCGGAAAGCTTTGCAACGGGGAGAAATATGACCAGGCAAGTTGAGAAAATAAATTAAACTAGTGTCAACTTTTCTTGTTTCTTCCCTCATTATTAATGGATGGAATGGGGCTCATTTATCAAGAAGAGGAAAAATTAATTGACACGGGCTTTAATGTTATTATGCCTGGCTTGTCTGGTCACATTTCTTCATTTTTAATTTTTTTTTTTTACTTTTTGAAAGGCATTTTATTACCGTTCACAAGACCAGCTGCCAAAACTATGGATATAAACAAGAAAGCAGGTGCATAAATAATACCACAGCAGGACTGAACCTTTCTCTGTTTCAGAGCTTAAGTAACTTAAATCTGGGGAGCGGAGCGGAGGCGCAGAGCAGACGCAAGCGAGCGGGTCAGGTACGAGCCCTGACACAAAGGGGGAACGTAGCCTGAACTAATATTTCCTCATTATGATGCTGAGTGCTGCAGCGGGTGTCAGGCTGGATATTCCCATCTGTCAGCACAGCCGGTCCTCGGGCCGCTCCCGCGCCGGGGCTGGTGGGATCACAGACCCCAGGGACCTCCAGTCGCGCCCGCACCGCGCCAGCTGGGTGGGAGTCGGGAGCAGGACGGTGCTTGGGAGCATGTTTTGTGTGTAAGGGGACTGATCCTGCACTAAGGAGAGTCCCAGCGTTGTGTGTGTAATGGGGACTGATCCTGCACTAACAAGCAACTTATAACTTGTGGTTATTCTTGCTGAGCAGCTGGAGTGAGGTTTAAGCAGCGCGATGTTGATGTGATGTGGGCCATATAAATCTCATTTCTCCTCTCCATGTTTTGTCTCCTGTTTTTGGCATTGCAGTGTAGAACAAAAGAGCCCTGGTGATCCCCAATGTCCCACGATATTTTTGTAAGCTCTGTGGTGCTCTGGCAGCTCTAAGTGCAGGATAAGGCTGTCCCAGATGCAGAGACCGTGCAGCCTCACTGACAGTATGGGCACAGCTCAGGCAGAGGGAGCACAGCAAATGAAATTATGTGACTTGCTCCACATCATCAGGTGACCCACAGAGAGACTGGGAATCAAAACAGGCACCTCCAGCTCTAGTGCCAGTATCTTCACCCACCAAAGCATCTTTCTGGTGACTGAAGAGCCCCTCACAGTGCTGTGGTGTCTATGCTGTGGGCGTTGCTGTGCCTGCCGCTGGTGAAGGTGGTTTTGACTCGGGAACCATGTGTGGGGTGGTGATGGAGGTGGTGGCACCTGTGGCACTGCCCTTGCTGTGTGGGAGTGGGCACCCCAGTGTGGCAGGGTCCTGGTCTGCAGGTCTAACCCCCAGCATTAGCCTGGGTTTAACCTCTGTGGTGGGGGATACAATCACCTTGTTTTCCTTGTTTTAATGCGTGCACAGGCTTGGGAGAGCGAGACCTTTAGCTGGGTAAGCTGCTTTCGTGTAATTCTGCTGACGAGTGACGTCCTCGGTGTGTGCAGCCGCAGCTGCGACACAGATCGCTGTGCACACAGACCCCGGGCAGTGGCAGCGGCGCTGCCAGCGAGGCAGAGGGGATGGATTTCGTGGCAGTGGTGGCGTCATCTCAACTATATTTTGCCAAGGTTGACGTAAAATCGCTCAAGTGATGACAAAAGTGTGAAATATAGTTGTTCAAGTGTGGAAAAAAACAAAATGCAGAACACAAGAGCACTGACATTTGGTATCTTCAGTCTGGCTTCTTAATAGTAGTTATGGCTTCTGCCTATTCTTTTATAATATTTGAATCTTCTTACAGTTTCAGTCACTTTCTCTGAACAATGTTGCTCTTATTTCTGGAATACTGTGGCAGAATGTGATGAGCTGAGCTCTGTGGAGCTGCACAGAGCCACCTGCCCACAGGCCTGGGCAGCTTCTGTGGCTGAACAAGACTTGGGGTCAGAGGAGGTTTTTCACAGAATAATTTAGGTTGGAAAAGACCTCCAAGATCATCAAGTCCAACCTTTGACCAATCACCACTTCGTCAACCAGCCCAGAGCACTGAGTACCACGTCCAGTTATTCCTTAACACCTCCAGGAGTGGGGATTCCACCACCTTCCTGGGCAGCCCCTTCCAATGCCTGACCACCCTTTCCATGGAGAAATTCTTCCTGAATTCTTTTTGGTGTCACTAAGGTGTGTTAGAGGATGTATGCTGTGCCATGAGATGTCAGGTGTCTGGGCTGGCATGATTTTGGTGCCTGTTGGTGCCTATTAATCAGAAGATGAATGGAATGGGATGACTCCTTTTTCCAGCAGATGAATGGAGTGGAATGACTCCTTTTTCCCAGCAGATGCCAAAGGAGGGTTTTTCACCTGAAGGTCACAGATACATGTCTCAGCTTCCTTTAATGCTGGTGCTTGGCTTGGAGCCTCTCGTTTGGGGCATCTGTTTGCCTCTTACTTTATTTTTTTTCTTTGTCTTTTCTTTTACAGAAAAGATTATTCAAATGAATATTCAGTTTTATTCATTTGAATAAAAACCCCAACCGTTTGACTCTGTTAAATGCTTATCTCTTAAATAGAGCTTGTTAGCTTCCAATAATAGCTTCATTCAGAAGGATGCAGTATAATTTCATTTTAAAACGTGTGCTCCTTGACAACCGGAATCCTATTTCTGTCACCGTTTTCAACAGCCGCCTTTGTTTTGGGTTAATCTTTTTCATACACTTTCTGAGAACCATTTTTTTGTTGACTCTTAGTACCTCTCAAAAGAAATAATTGTCTATTTAGTCCAGGAAGGTTTCTGAGAGTTTTGGTAATTTAAAAATGAGCGTGTATTCATTATGGGAACTAATAAGACATGTGCAGCGGGATCTTTGTGTGGCTGAAGTTATTAAAAGTTGGAATCTGATATCCATAAAGTACAACAAGAAAAGAATCATAGAATCAGGTAATGGTTTTGGTTGGAAGGGACCTTAAGGCTTGTCTTGTTCCACCCTCTGCCATGGCAGGGACACCTTCCACTACCCCAGGTTGCTCCAAGCCCCGTCCAACCTGCCTTGAACACTTTCAGGGATGGGGCAGCCACAGCTTCTCTGCCCAACCTGTGCCAGGGCCTGCCCCCCCTCACCAGGAGACTTTCTTGAAGCCATTCCCCCTCGTCCTATCCGTTTACCTTTGCATAAAATCCCTCTCCAGCCTTCCTGTAGGCCCTGTTGTAGCTTGTGCGGAAGGTGCTCTAAGGTCTCCCTTAAAGGACCTGTTACCCATCACTTCTATAAAGTTTTTAATTCTGGAGCTTATGATCTCTTGGGGATTGTTCATTTGAGGAGTGATGGCATCTCTGGAACAGCATCCTGTACGTTTAAGTGCCCGTTTACCTGCAGATGGAAATCCTCTGGTAGTCCCCAGTAGGTTAGGGCTGTAGGGATTCATAGAGGTGGGATGTTGTGAACCTTCAGCTCTGAATGTGGAGCCCGTCATGGGCACCAGGCCTGCCCCTGCAAATCCCTGTCTGTCTGCCCCTCCAGAGAGGATGGAATGGAAGGTGGTGGGGGGTTTTTTCACATTCCAAATTACCTCTGTTTTTTCTCTCTAGGCCAGTCTAACCAAGTGCCACAGGTTTTGTAGAAACCTGCAAATGCCTGCTGACACCTACAGATTGTTTTTTTATTGTTATAAAATGTGGAAATGCAGGAAGCTGACTGGCTGTGTGGTTTAATCAGACAAGTAGTTTCTTGACAAACCTGTGTTTAAGGCATATGGAGCGGGTAGAGAAAGGGAAACTTCTTTCTGTATCCAGATGCATAATGACTGCAGTGGATTTCCTTGCAGTGTTTGGCATATTAGGGCTAATCTCCTAAATTCCCTCTCCCCTCCATCCTGGCACCGAGACCTGACACAAGTTGAAAGAGAAATCCTCAACTGCAGCACTCACTAATTAGTTACTAATGATGAAGATGTTGCTGGTGCTCAAGCAATTAATGACTTGTAGCCCCAGCCTGGCCATCTCATCACACCGGGCAGTCAGTCCATGGCCACTCACTGCTCCCAGCTCTGGGAATTGCCCACCACAGCATGCACCAGGATTCCTGGCATGCCAGATTCAGGCAGTTAACCACAAAAATTTCAGTTTTACAGGTCTGTTTAAGGTGGATTTCAATGGAGTAATTTAGAAGGCAAATGAAAGACTTGAGTTATGTAAAAAAATTCAATCTGCTTCCTGCTTTAAGTGCAAAGCAAAGCAGTGTTCTGAGCCTGGTGTGCTGTCAGATAGTGTGTTATGCCTTGGAGAAGAACTAGAAACCATTCAACCGTTCCTGGTGGGTTTTCCCCCCAGTAAGAGGAGCTGAAGAGGGATGGGAGCATTCCCCATTGCTACACGTACTGTGCACTCCTGAGTGAGCCGTCCAGGAGCTGCTTGGACCTCACCTTGAAATGCACTTCCCAGCTTTGAGTATTGTAGCCTGCAAAGTGTACCTGGAGGTTGCAAGAAACCTCTGTGTAGTTTTAATACTTTTTGCTGTGCCACATCAAAGCAAATTCAGTGTGTGTTTAGCAGGATGCAGTTTTCAGTGCCGTTTGGGGGATGGATTTCATCCTGTTATTACATTTTTAAGATTTCATTAGCTTAATTGGTGTCAGTGTTGACTCATCAAACCTTCGCCAGAAATGTGGCACATGAGATTGGGGTTTGTTCATTAGCTTGATTTTTTTTTTTTCCGTGAGGAAGGAGCAGGGAACAGGACAGTGTGTAGCTGTGGTGGGCTGCCAGATTCCTTCAGTGCAGCCCCAGCAGACCAGACAGTGAACAGCTACAGGCAGCAGGCATCAAACAGCCTAAACCAGCCCAAATCCGTGGCTCTTTGAAGCACCAGCAGAGAAGAGAGGAACGATTAGATCAGAGGCCGTAAATGTAATGGGTTCCTGGAGGCCTCAGGATGTCCTGATGAGGTATTAGAGGAAGTAATTCAGGAAGAAAGGGACAAATAACCACCTCCGGAGTTGGGCTGACCCGCGGGGCCGCCGGCACACGGCAGCGGGGCCGGGTGGTGTGTGCTCAGAGCACATGGAAACAAAGTGCTGCTGTGTGTTTGGGAAGCACTGGGGGTTTTTTTCCTTGCCAGGGGTAAATGAGGAATCATCTTCTGTCTTCCCGGATTTTTATGGTTTTTGGGTCGTGTAATGAGTCAGCTCTAATGGAGAAGTCCTGTGGAATTAAACAAGAGATGAAATCAATATGGTTCCATAGAAATATAATTGGGTTTTGTAGAGATTGCTCTTAAAAACCTATAAGGTGTAAAAGAAAATACGGCCTTATTGTAGTTTCTGAGCCATCATGTAACTGGGGTGTAACTATCCATTAAATTCTGCAGGATGGATCAAAAAATCCATAAGGAGGTTTTAATTCTCCATTAAATCCTATGGAAGAGCTGGAACAGAACCGTATTAATTTTCTCTGAGACAATGCTTCTTCCCTCCATTAGTCTGCAATAAGCTCAGGAAGAGCTCCATAGGCAGCAGGTGTAGTCACACGTGCGTGTTGTTATGGAAGTTTTCCAAAGTCCCAGTGGCTAAATAAAGCGTTATTAAACTGAAATTGTTAAGCTTAACTAATGTTTTCCTTCCCCTCTCCCCTTTTTGTGTCTTTATTAAATAGGATTTGGCTTCGTAACTTTTGAAAATGAAGACGTGGTGGAAAAAGTCTGTGAAATTCATTTCCACGAAATCAATAATAAAATGGTAAGTTGATGGTGCTCCGCAGCGTGTTGGTGACAGCAACTTCTCACCTTGTGTCACAGACATGAGCTGTGCCTGGGGAGGTGGTGGCCCTCTGGGACACCCCTCTGGGAGTTTAGTGGGGTTCTGGGCATGTGGTGGGAACAGGGTGCTGAGCCTGGCCCCTCCTCCTGTGCCCCCACAGCAGGATGGGTGTCTGACCCCCATGGCACAGGATCAGGCAGCTGCCCCAGAGCAGGCTTTGGTGTGGAAAGCCAAAGGGCTCAGGATGGTGAGAGTTGATCTGCTCAGCTTGTCAGGCAGCCCTGGAGAAGTCCTTCCCCTCCTCTTCCTCCTGCTGCCCTGCACACAGTCGGAGCCATGGCGGCCACTGGGCAATGGCATTAGGGGCTTTGGGGAGGGAAGTGCCCTGGGGTGGCTGTTACAGCCCATGTGCTCCCAGAAGTGCTGCTCTGGCCGAGCTCCCGGGTCTGATCCTGCTCTGACGTGGCTGCTGCCTGCTGGACCATGTCCCAGGAAGTCGTGGCTCTCTGCCATGGAGCCACAATCACTTTTCCACCCAGGTCTGGCTTCTGGGTGAAGTTCCTCCTCAGTGACAGGCAGGTCCCAGGTTGTGGGTTGCCCTGTCAGTAAAGCCACTGAGCCAGATGAAAAGGGGCATTTGTATTTCAATTGCTGCAGTAACTTTGATATTTTCAGCTAAAATATTCTTTTTGCCTTTGTCAAAACATCCTTTGCTTCTCAAATGTGTATTCAGATATGCATTGTATATTGGTCTGATATGTGTTCACAGACTTTAAATTCAATAATAGAGCTTTTAGTGTGGATAAGATCAAAGCAATCTCCTTGGCATATGCTGGAGGCCTGATTCAATATTTGACTTGCTAATTTTTCCCAGGGCACTGAAATAATATTCCTCATATTGTTCCTCACTGCAATATGCATCTGAAATAAAAGTGATGGTCCCCTTGGCCAGCTGCGGGGTGGGGTGGTGGGGCAGGTCTGGGGCAGTGCTCCTGGTCCTGTGGGAAGCCTCTTGCTCCACTTCAGATGGATGCTGTGGGCTTTGCCTCTGTCCTCCTCGAGCATCTCACTGCCCATGAGCCCTCTCCTGCACTGGGGTCTCTTGCCTGCTCCAGCTGTACCTCACCTGAGCTACCTTTGGAGTGAGGGAAGGCTCATTCCTCCTTATATAGTTGCTAAATGCTGATTAATCTGCCTTAAAACAAAAAAAAAAAAGAGCAAACCCCAACCACCCCCACACGACAGACCCAGCAACAAATTAGGAAGTGCTTGGGATGTAAATTCAGGGATTGGCAGGTGGGAGGGAAGAGCTCCGGTACCACACTCCAGGATTTTCCTACTCACAGCAGGAGGGCACGTGTCCTATCACGCTCCACAGGTTTAGTTATTTCCGCAGTAGGATTTTCTCTGGAGCAGGGCTCAGCCTTTGCCTTTGCTTCACTGGGGTTCTGGGGAGGGCACTGGTTGGAGCAGCAGGTGCTGGTGTGTGCCAGTGCTGGCTGCAGGGCAGGGCACAGTGTTTGCTGCTTCATCCCTGGATCTGTACCCATGGGCTGGAAAGGTCTCACATGGCTCTTGGCATCCACTGGGAAAGGAGGGTAGAGCTCTTTGGAAGATCCCTACCCAGGAGAAAGGCTGCACAGGAACATGACAGTAGCACAGGGAGCATGGAGGATGAGGCAGGGTGCAAACACTCGAGGAAGATCACAAAGCAAGAGAAAGTGTAGGCTGTTGGTGTTTGTTGTTGGATAATTAAAGTATCTCCTGCCTGCTCAGTGCACGCTCCAGGTGCCACCGTGCTCTGAGTGTTCTCTTCTTGTCACTTCTTCAGAACTAATTTTGAAAGCAGCCCACGAGCAAGAGGATGAGACACGATCCTGTTTTGGGACTGAGTCATTGTCTTGCTGATGTGTCTGCAGATGAATTGCCAAACCCACACAGGGGCAGGAGAGCTCGTGCGTGTGCATGTGACAGGGAGCTGGGGCAGATGGGCCCAGATGGCCGAGGTGACACACAGCTGGCCAGGGGCAGCACGAGGCACAGACACCCTTGGGATCATGTCCCCCTCTAGCCTTGAGCTGTGGAGGGCTTGAGCTCTTGCAGCCCTATCCCAAGGTGATGGGGTTTGCACCATTGCACGAGCTGGGACTGGGATGCCCCATCCTCATCCCTATCCCTGCCCACATCCCTGCCCCCATCCCCAGGCCGCTCAGCTGAGGCATCCATGACTCTATGGGCACTGACTCACCCTGAGCTTGCTCTTCCTAGTCTGTTGAACTTCATCATTTCCCAAAACGTGGGGGCAAGCAAAGGGCAGCAGAGTGGCTGCTCCCCAGCCTATTTCCAGCTCCTGTCTCCCTGGCAGGCTATTTTTAGCTCATCCATTCTACTTCTGTTGCCATCCGTAAAGCTTAGAATGTCAAATGTAATATTAAACGAGCAGTGGGGAAGTGAAAAGAAAATACCAGGGAGGTATTTAATAAATGAAACTCGGAATTTACGTGGGAGGCCAAAGATGCTCCAAACATTGCGGGGGGACAATAAAACCAAACAAGCTGTCACTGCATTACTGTTCCTTTGACAGGAGCAGGCAGTCTAGCAAAGACACCTGACTTTCTAACTTCGTGCAGAAGGAGCTGGAAAAGAAACATGCTAGAGTAATTTATTTTCCCTTAGATCCCTCTGTGAGTTGTTCACGAGTACAGTGGGACATGCACTGGTGAGAGGGGTGATGAGCCAAGCCTGGAGTCAGGATCTCAAGCTCTGGAGCAGCTGACAGAAATGTTGGGCTGTTGTAGAACAGGCTGTGACATTGCCCAGGACCTGTGACTTCCTCTCTGTCTCATGGTGGGATTTTGTGGGGCTTGTGGGTTTTTTTGTTGTGGGTTTTTTCAGTGTATTGGTGCTCTTCTGCTTCTCCCCAGGCTGGCAGCCTTGGCTGTGTGGTGCCATTTCAGGCATGTCTGTCACACAAAACATGCCTTTGGGTTTACATATGACTGCTCACCCTCAGCCCTGTGAGCAAATGGGTTTAGTGTTGTCTTCAGTGGACTTTGAATGATGTAACTTGTGAGCTGTATAGCCACACTTCCCTTGTGGGGATCTCCAAGACTGGCTTCTCCATCCCGCATGGGACAAGAGGGAGTTCCCCACTCTGGATGTATCTGGGGGCAAAGTGAATTGATGAATTCCAAGAAACTCTGGCAAATTCATCTGCCCACCCATAGCTGCTGACTTCTCTTACATTCTGAGGACATGCCATACTATTGTTGTCACTCCACCTTTGTCAGTCACAGACTGACTGGGGCTGGAAGGGATCTTAAAGCTCATCCCATTCCACCCCCCTGCCATGGGCAGGGACACCTTCCACTAGACCAGATTGCTCCAAGCCCCATCCAGTCTGGCCCTGGACCCTTCCAGGGATGTGGCAGCCACAGCTTCTTTGGGCAACTTGTGCCAGAGCCTGTTCCAGTGCATCTAGTTCCAAGCCCCAGGCATAGGTCAATGATCTAATACATCAGCAGACCCACAATCTAAGGCATTTTTTAAAATAAGTTTATAGTCTCTCTGCTGCTGTGTGGTGCAGCTTGCCATGATGTGAGTGACACGGTGTCCCCAAGGTGAGCAGACCCCAACAAGCTGCAAATCACACATTTCTGGCACAACAAAGTTGCCTTGTCTTTGGGTGGTTCAATGGGGTTTTGTGCATAGTGGATATTGCTTATTCTGCTTTCCTCAAAATAGCCCTGGTTTCCCTGGAAAGCTGTTAGCCAGGGTTTGAGAGACATCCTGGGCTGGGAGCTGACAGCCTGTTTTGTTGTGCTGGGTATAAGAGGCTTTTCACTCCCCAGCTCAGCCCTCCTGGGTTCCCGTGGCTGCGGCTGCTCTGCTTGACCCAGCAGTACCCCAGTGTAAGGTTAATTCTCCAAACTAGACTAAACAAAAATAGTGAATTTTAGTTTCTCTGCCTTTTTTTTCTTTCTCTTTTTTTTTTTTTTTTTAGCCTAAGAGTTAAACCTTTCTTTGTTGGGCTGCTGAAAGTGCAGCACATCCTCGTACAGGGAGGTGGAAAAAAATCTGGAAATTATTAAGATGCCCAGAAACACTGAGCTGAAGTTTTGAGTGAGGTCCAGATTTATGTGCAAAGACCCTCATTGGGCACCTCTCCTCATTGAGTCACTACGGAGCTGAGTCCTGACTCATAAATCCATATATGTTCCCTCTTGGAGAAGCCCCATTGCACATCCTGGCACACACATGAGATGTCCCTACTGCCTCCAGGGGTTTCCCCTCAAAGTCACTGTGGCTTTGGAGGTGTCATGACCATCTCCATCCCTTCCCTGTGCAGGACAGGGCTGGATTCTCACAGAAGAGCAACAAGGTCCCTTTTTTTTCTGCTTTTGCTGTTAGTAATGAGGCACCATCCCTGCAGATCCACTTACATGGTGCTTCACCTCCTCTTCCAGCACTGTTCCAGTTTGCTGATGGGCTGGGTATGTGGGCAGCTTCCCAGAGCATGTCGTAGTGTGGCACTGCTGCCTGGGGAGTGTAACAGTCCTCCCAGGCTGAGCTGCCAGGGCTGGAGTCAGGCAGTCCCTTCCCCAGGGCTGGCAGAGCAGGGCCAGGCTTCTGGTCCTGTATCCTGCATGTCATCCTTCCACTGGGAGAGAGTCTGCTGGGTAGCAGAGAATATTCTTGCCTTCTATATGGGGCATACTTGTTTACAGAGGCTTAGAAATTATTTTTCTTTCCTACTGGTGACTTTTTCCTCCCCTTTAAATCCTGGTTAAAAGTCCTCTGCAGCTCACTGCCATTCCCTTTGTATCCTCGTGTGCTGTGGAATCAGAAGTGATGCTGGGCTCGCAGAAAGCAATGGTGGGGTGGGCTGTGGTTGCAAAAGCTAATTACTGGGTTATTGTTTCTAACAGTGCTAATCCAGACTTCATTTTCCTGTTAATTGTGCATCCATCCAGACTAGATGGATTTTGTCATCTTGACTGTTCAGTGCCAGCAGCTGCGAGGTGTAACCAATGCTGCTGTGACATTGGGAGCAGTGGCCATCCCAAAAGATGTGGCTGTGAAATGAAATTACACGCTTCTGGTGCTTCCTCCATCACTTGACGGGAAGAATCAGATTGGCAAACTCCTGTTCAATGACCCTCTGTTTAAAATCAGCAAAGGAGAGTTTGGGAAGATGTTGCTGTTCCGGTGTGGGGGCAGCAGGAGGCTGGTGCTGATGCTCAGAGTTCCAGGCTCACTGAGCTCTCTGCCCTTTTCCTGCTGCCTCCTGCAGAAAAGCAGCAGAAGATAAGAGAATGTTGCTCCACAGTTCCCTGGGTTGGGGCATCCTGGCACATGTTCTGACAGTGCAGAGTCTGAGCATTGTAACTTTGGGAAGCGTTGCAAGGAAGCAAAGCAAATGGGGTCTGTGGAGGTTGGCTGAGGAAGGGGAGAGGGAGTAGGTGGGTTTGTTTCCTCCTATTCCAGGCAGGTAACTTTTCTGGTACCTACTGAAAATTATATAAACTTGGGATTGTCTCTGATGGGGTTGCCTAGGATCGGGTGGGCGGTTTTCATAAGGCAATGAACACACAGTCCCTGATCAGGCACCGAGACATTGAGCCATGTTATCCCACATCCCAGATTTGCCTGTAGGAGCTGCCTGCTCATGTGGGACACTTGCCCACCTTTGCTTGTGCCAGGGGTGGAGGGATATGGGAGACCTGGAACCAACCCTCCACAACAAATAGCCCCTTTCCCAAGCCCCTGTGCACGGCTGTGCCACCACGTCTGCTGGGAGGGTGGTCCTGGATTGCAGCAGGCCTGCTCACATTTTGGAATGGCCAGGCAGGGGATGGGGAGAGCATAAACATGCAAAGAGGCTCAAGGAACTGGTTGAAGAACAAAGTTAGAGGTGCAAAGCTCAAACTTGTGGATTCAGCCCTCAGACCACTGATACACCCCGAGCAGCACTGCAGGGCTGTGCATTGTCCTGGTGCTCAGAGCATGGACTGAGGTTGTAGAGCCATAGGAATGTGTTGGGATAACTCCAGTTAGCTCCAAACCAGCTGACTGGTGCCAGAGGGAGCACAAGGGCAGTCAGCTCCGGGGGGTGAGTTGACATTGCTAGAAACCATGGGAAATTGCTTTATTTGCAATTTTTATTGCCTTTTCCTGACTTGAAAGAGGGTGGCTGAGGGTCCTGGATGTCCTGCATGTCCTGCTGCCCACGGGACTGGATCAGCATCTCACACAGGGATCACTGCATGGTTCCAGTGGCATTAAGCAACTTCCAAAGCAGCAGGAGTAACTGGAAGAATGCAGATCCTTTATTAATAGGGTTTACAGAAATTTTCTTCTGGGTAGAAATATTGATTCTTTATTCCTATTTTAAAAGGAGCTTTTTGTAATGATCACTGGGAGTCGTTTTCTGTTATCGACTGCAATGGAGCTGTGCTGGAGCCCTCCCTCCATTCATCCCACTCCCACGAGTGCTGGTTTTCCTTTCAGGAACACAGAACTTCTGAAATCAGCATTTCTGTCATCTTGGGGGGGGGGGTGGTTACAGCGGGTGGTTAAAGAGACATACACGTTTGCTCTTTTAAATCTGGTTACGCTATTCTGAAAGTTCACCTTTGAGGGGGAGGAGGTGTGGGGAGGCAAACGCTAAAAATAAACCTCCCCCCTTAAGTAGATCAGTTCTGCATTTGACATTTACATGGAATTCATTTGCATCTCATTTGTACATGTTTCTGCTCAATAGGTAGAATGTAAGAAAGCACAACCTAAAGAAGTGATGTTTCCACCAGGGACGAGAGGAAGGGCACGTGGATTACCGTATACCATGGACGCTTTTATGCTAGGGATGGGAATGTTGGGTAAGTGCCGGAGCCACCGCGTGGCTCCCGGAGCCGGCGGCTCCCGTGTTGTCTCCCTGATTTCCGAACCCTTAAACCGTAGGGGTGAGCAAATCCCTGCACCTGTGTGGGTGGGTGCAAGGCTGAAACTTTAGCAGGGGTGGAGTGGAGAAAATAATCCTGTCTGTGATAAATGATTAACTCCCCCCCGCCTGCAATATAAAAAATTTGCATTTAAATGGATGTTTTAAATAGCCTGTTTTACTCTTACTCGCAAAAATAGAATGATGAAAGATGCAGTGTGTTCATTCTGACTAAAAATGATCTCTCCCCTTTTTTAGAGGAATTGAGTCACACATTATTCCCCTTCTTTTAAAGGTAGCTTTGACAGTTCAGCATAGATAATTGAAAATCTTGCTGGTTCTTAAATGGCATGGATGGAGGAAGCGGGGAGATTCGTAACAGGACAGGTCGCAACAATAATTACAAGTTTCAAGGAGATGGAATGGTATTTTAGTCCTGAGTATTGTGTCCAGAAAATACTAATTAAATGGGGTAAATGGTATTTAATGGCAAAATTCTATTTGTGCACGAGGTCTATTTAGTTATAATTGGTTCTCATTTGTTTCTGCCTAGATAGTTGTTCTTTCTATATAATGTGACAACCTCTGGATACTCTGTCTTCAGCCAAAATGCTGCTAATCTGTTGCCAATGTTTTTTTTTCTAAAATCCCATGTATTTTCAAGTTCCTGCTTGGTATCCCTGGAGTTCCCCTCAGTTGTCACGTGCTGTGTCCATAAATATGTGGGAATGAGGGGGCATCTGGAGGTGTGCCCCTGGCAGAAATTAACCTTTTCCAGTCTAATGGCCCTGGTGTGTAGTCTCTCTAGGATGCTTTGAATTTTCTGTTCTGGGTTTACATGATCCCAGAAACTGAGCACAGGACCCAGCCTTGGAAGCTGGGTTCTCCTGAGCTCAGCCAAGCAGATCCAGGGGCTGGCTGAGATGCTGGAGAACCCCAAAGCTCCTGGGGTGGGCATCAGGTTGCTGTGAGGATCAGGCTGTTGTGCTGAGGTGTCTGACTCCGGGCACTGCTTGATTTGATAGGAAAAACTCCCTGCCATGTTTGCTTTATCTCTGAATTAATAGTACTTCTGTTCGTGTGGCTGAAGCGATCCATTTCGGGGATGTGTAATTGGGTTATTTCAGCTGATCATCTGTTTTGCTGTCCCCATGCTCCACCGCCACCCTGCCCCACAGTGTTTGGAAATTACATTTGCTGCTTAAAATATTTATCTTGCTCTAGTCAGACCATGATTTCGTTACCTGTGTGTTCCCAGTGTGCCCGAGCAAATGTACTTGATTTCTGCTGTTTTTCTTCCTTCTCCACCTGTGATGCCCGAGGTTGGGCTGGTGCAGGTGGTGGGTGCCAGTGGTGTGTGCCAGTGGTGGGTGTCACCATGCTGGCCAGTCCCACCAGCTGCTGCAGGAGAGTCCACATCACCCTGGGAAGCCAAGAAGATGCACAGCATCATCATCCCTCTTGTGCCCACCACATGGCCTCAGTCCTCCTTGCAGCAGTGGGGTGAATGGAGCTGAATTCACCTCCATGTCCTGAAGGGAAAATTCAGCCTTTGGCTGCAGCCTAAGTCATTCCCACCACTCTGGGCAGTGATCATTTCAAGCTGTGGGAAGTAAGGGAAGAAGGCCTAAGCAAGTGGATCTGCACAGGGGAAGAGATGGGGCATCTGTTGGCAGAGCCCTGTCCTGCTGCAGTGGTGGGTCTGGGTCAGCCCAGCTGGTGCTGCTCCAGCTGGTTTCACACTGCACTCTCCCTGCATTTCAAACCGGAGTGACTTGCTCAGCATTAAGAATTGACCCATGGTGGAAGCCAGATGCTTCATTATCCACTCTAGCTGGTGTTTCATCTTCCCGGTTCCTGCTTGCTGCAGTGGCACCTGTTAAATAATTAAGTGCTAAACAAGGAGATTGCAGCACAGGAGAGTAGAGCTGCCTGGATGGCCGTCAGAAACCCCCATTTCAAAGGCTGCAGGGCCCATCCCATGGGAAGAGGGCTGTAATTAACCCATCAAACAACAAGGCACGGAATCCCAACAAGGCAGAGAATCCCATCGTGCCAGAGGTGGCATCTGCCACAGCGGAGTGTTCTGCAGGGTGTCAGGAGACCAGGTCAGCCCTATCCCATTCCTCCTGTTCCATGCCCAAGTGGACTGAACCAGAGCAAGTGGGCCTGCTCTGGAATGATTTTTATACCTGTTTCCAGAAGCCCTTGTTCAAGGTCACCTTCTGCAGCTGCTATTCATGGGCAGAGGAGGGAATCAGAGGAACGAACACACGAGACAACCCAAAGGAAGGAGCAGGGAGCAACTCCCTCCAAAGCTATTAAGGAAGTTGGTCTTTTTCATTAATCACAGCCTCCCCAAGGAGCCTGCAGCAGCCGGGGTCTAAAGGTGCGCAGGCAGCCGCTTCTGTGATGATTTGGTTGATTGGAGCAAAATTAAAGTGTTCTTCTGAAAGGATTTTTTGACTCGTAGAGCACGGGCAGGCTGAGTCTTCTGCCAGGACTGCTTCTGGGCTGTCTGGGGCTCAGGCTGCTCGTGGGACACACGCAGTCTCAGGGAGATCAGGGACATTAATGAGCCTCTCTGCATAAAGAGTGGTCAGAGCAGTTTCAGTTCCACCAGTCTCCCTCTCCCTGTCAGCCCATCTGTCAGGAAGAGCCTCTCCGCAGCCCTGTGGATGCTTGTGAACGGGTCCAGTGTTCCCCCTTGCACATGTCTGTGGCTGAATGGGAGCAGTTTGGTGACCAAGAAGTTCACCCTGTGCCTGGAGCCTCCTCACTGCTGTCACCTGGTCCTGGTGTGCAGACCAGGAGCCCTGTCACCCAAGAATGTGTGAGTGTCACAGTATTGCCCCACAGCTTTTTGCCCTCTATTTAGGTCTGTGCCTGCAAACTTGAAGAGAGAAAAGAAGAGAGCAGCAGAGGAGCAACATTAAGAGGAGATGGTCTCTGTCTTCCCTCCCATCTGAAGCAGCTCTCTGTCTCAGTAGTGGTCCCAGTGCTGACACCCAGATCTGAATATGACCCTGCGCTGCCTGCCCTGGCCTGGGGCCCTGCAGCATTCATTTCACCTGGCAGTGGACATATTCCTGGTGTTTAGTGCTAAAGTTGGTCTCCATTTCCAAACCCTGTGAGAGATGGGAGCACCCAGCTCCCAACCTTTCACCCCTGGAGTGTCGGAGGGATGTCTGGTAGGATCACTGGATTTTGGAAGGTCTGTGGCAGGGCTTTGTGTTCCTGCACACACTCGGTCTAGGTAGGCTGAGCTCACACATAAAAGAAGCTTGTGCCCTTCAAAGAAAGTCATTCCTTTTTCCATCAGACACTGTTCAGTGGAGTAGCAGCTGCCTCTGAGGCAGGATTCCGACAGGGAACCCTTGGTTAGCACAGGCTGCCTGGGAGGCTGGCACGGCATTCCGGCACCGCTGCTGATGGGCACAGCTGCCACCAGCATGGGCATCACTCCTTTGTCCCATGGAATAGGAGACAGGTCAGCCCTGGACCAAAGGAGATGCTTCTCCAGCAGATGTGTTTCTTCTCCATAGCTGCTCCCCAGGATGTGACCAGCCCTGTGTCTGTAGGATATTATTTTTGACTTTCATTCCTTCAGGGTACAGGTGCTTATGTCAAGGTTCACAGCATGTTTCTTCTGGGAAGGACCCTCAGGATTTTTGTTGCAGTGTGGGGCTGTGCTTTGGCAGGAAAACCTTGCCTGTCCTTGCAAGGGATCTGGGGCTCCTCACTCAGAGCAACATTTGGAGACAATAATTTTCTTGCATTTACTAGGGCATTTGACTCAATTTTTCAGAGGTCCCTGGTATGTTCAGTGTTCCCACATACTGAACATGAGCTTTGTCCATCTCAGATCACCAAATTTTAAAGAGACATTTCTGTAGCCTGGACAGGAGCTGTGTGGAAATGGTGGTGTGAAAGTGGTTTGGTTGCTCGTTTGAGTTCTGCTTCCATGAGCAGAAGGGTGTTGCTTCAGAGGAGGTGATCCAGGAAAAACTTGGATTTTTGGTTTACCAGCAAGGGACAGTAAGAGGGATTGATCATTCCCCAGGACTACCAAAGCAAGTCAACTGCTCGGTGCCCAGTGCAGGATGACGATGGCACCTAATGGGAATGTTGGGTAGGTCAGCATGGCCATAATTTGGCTTGATGAAGCATCCACATGGGCGTGACGTTAACGCACTATTGATATTCAGCCAGGCAATTTCTCCATGTGGATCAGGCTTCGAGTCGTTAGAGCAGAGCTGGGCACTGCAGCAGTAAATGAAGAGGAAAATTGAAGTAATGTTGTATTATAAATTTATGATTTCATCTGCCTGACTTAGAGAGCGTTGAGCGCTGGCCATGCCGACAGAGCCCCCAGGCAGCTTGGCTGGTCAGGGAGAGTGGGTCTGCAGCAGGACTGCCCTGGGGTCAGAGGCAGGACCATCTCAGGGCAGGCAGGAGAAGAGGTGGCATCCAAAACCAGTGTGGGCAGTTGCAATCCACCACAAGCCCGATCCCCCTGGGGTCACAGGCACCAACCTGCAGAGCTCAGGTGCTGCCCAACACGTCAGTTCCCTGCACCCTCACAGTCACGAGCTCACAGATCTGCTTCGGTATTGTCTGAATCAGAATAAAACTTAATTCTTCCACTTGGCAAGGAGAGGGGCTGCGGTCGGACGCCGCAGAGCGATTTTTCAGCAGTGGTGTTAATGGCGCTACTTACTTAGCAAACAATCCATTTATCAATAGGATTGTTTAAAAAAAAGAAGTAGAAAGGAAAAAAGGTTTGTAAAGCTTAACTCTGAAAGATCTGATTTAATGACAGAGGTGATTAATTTCTAAGGGAATCCAGCTGTTGAGCTGTGAAATAAATAGTCAAGGGCTAAGCGGTGTGTACATATCGCTGAGAGTGCAATGTGCTGTCTGGGCATCACAGGGCTCCCTTCGCCTGGCACTGCTTAATCCCATAATCAGAATTCATCCAAGCATTTTTATCTTCCAGTTTTAGATTATGATTAATAGTACATTATATGTATATATAAATCTGATCGGAAATGAAGGGACTTGCTGCAGCAGGAAAATAGCCGTGTGATGGATGAGAGTATTAAAGGATAAATAAAAGCAGAGGTAGGAGCCCCCCAGAAGAGCCATTCTGCTGCTGAATGTGTTCTCAGGCTCCAGCCCAGCTGCTGTCAAGATTCCCACTGACTTCAGACAGTGGGAACAAAGTTTTCCTCATGGTTTCTTGGTCTGGGCTGACGGTGAGGTTCAGCAAGGGTGTTCCACAAAGTGCACTGGAATTGCAAAGGGTGGTGCCTGTTTTTAAGAAAACTGAGCAAGGAAAGGTTGAGGATCAGTATGAGGTTAGAATTTTAGGAAACCTTCCTGAGTGTACAGAACGCCTTGGGCCATGAGCCCAAGGAGCAAACAGCCACAGTGGGACCACAGAGAAAGGCTGTTCTGTGTAAGGGTGGGGAGGTTAAACCCGGGGGTCACAGAGCACCCAAGCCTGCTGCCAGTCCACACACCATCAGGGACTGGTGGGACTTCCAGCATGTACACAAATAGGAGAGTGAAGCCCCTTCCCTGGCCTGGCTGTCACTGCCTGTGGTCCCAGCGCTGTGTAATGTGGGGAGACCCTCAGCCGAGCCCCACAGGGCCAACAGCTGAGTGGTGGTACCAGTGTCCATAAACACCCTTCCCGGGCTCTGCCCTCACATTCCAGCTGCTCATTCCAGTGGGCAGAGTTGCCACTTTGTGCCTTTACTGAGGCATCTTTATGAACAGAACGATCTCAAGTGGATTTTCCTCCTAATAAACCTCCCAGAGCTGCCAGAGGTCGACTGCGTTGCTGCTCTACCTCAGAAATGGCTTTCGGAAGCGCCTTGCGCAGCTTCCTTTTACTTTCCTGAAAAATTAAAAGCTCTTTGACTCCCTGGCTGTTTCTGCTGCTGCCTCCAACTCTTTGATGTGTTAACTGTTGTCCTTCACACTCCCGGGATAAAGAATTACTACTACCTTAATCTCCAACTGTCAATAGCTCTGAAGCAAAGTACATTCATTGTAAGCTCTCCAAATGTCAGAGCAAACCCGTGTTATGTGTTTAGCCTTAGCATTTGGCATTTACTCTTCCAGCTAACAAGTATGCACAGTCCTTGGGCTCCAGACACCAAAGTGCATGTTAATTACCAGAGTGACAGGGCTCCTGCTCGGAGCTGGGCCAGCGCCGGAACGACAGCAGCTCTAGATGTTTCTATTCAGGATAATGATGAAACCTCTCTGCAGTTTGGCATGAGCAGAATAAATCTGATTTTTTAATACCTTCTGTAAAATCAAGTCTCACCCATCCCTCCCTCTCACTGTGTATTGTATTTTTTAAAACAAACAAACAAACAAACCCTCATTAATCCTCAAAATCTCTCTCTCTTTTCTTTTACATTTCTGTGGTCAAGGTTACCCGAATTTTGTTGCAACATATGGCCGAGGATATCCTGGATTTGCCCCAAGTTACAGTTATCAGTTCCCAGGTATGTACATTTCATTTGCAGATTTGCTTTATTTCCCCTCTTTCCTTCCCCTTTTTTTTTTTTTTTTCTTTTTTTTAAATCCGTAGCTGCAAGCTGAGACAGGCAAGTCTGCAGGGAGCATCTCACACAACAGCAAATTCTTTTTACTATTTTAAAATAGATATTTATAGAGACATATTTTAAATACATTTTTCCTAACGTGTAAATTGGTACTGGTTATTTGAAAACAAACTTCTTAAATTAAAACATAAAGCAAGAGAGATCATTGAAGAGCCGTTACCCTCTCTTTGATGGGTTTTTCCTTTCATATATATTATAGAGCTACACACAGACACGCACACGCACACAGAGACCCGCACACACCTTCCCGTGCTGTCCTGTGGTAAGTGAATATTCAGCTTTGGAGCGAAAAGTCCAGCCTTCCTGTGTTCTCTGTCGGGGTCTCGGGGGTCCTTCACAGAAGTAGTTTTGTTGTGTTGTTGGTGGAGTTTGGCGTCGGTTGGTTCCCCCTTTCCTTGGCGTAGCTGCCGCCGCGGTGGGGCAGGGTCAGGAGTAAATAGAATCATAGAATAGAGTGGTTTGGTTTGGAAGGGACTTTGTAAGGCCGTCTAGTCCAACCCCTTTGTAATGAGCAGGGATATCTTCCACTAGGTCAGGTTGCTCAGAGCCGTGTCCAACCTGACCTTGAACACTCCTAGGGATGGGGCATCCAGCAAAGCCCATCCAACCCCTTGTTCATTCCAGCACATCCCATAGTGGGGCTGACACCACACAGAACAGGGAGTTTCCTTTCCTTTCACCCTGGGGTGACAGTGCTGTGAGGGTTTATTTTTTGAATTCTGCCAAAAGCTTAGTCATCTCTTCCCACCTGTGCTACACCCTCCCATGCCGGGCCAGATCCAAAACAGCCAGGGTGTCAGTGGAGCTGCTGGGTCGTGTTCTGGGCAGGGAGGGTCAGCAGCAATGGGTGAGATGGTGCTGGTGGGGACAGGGCAGCTGCCCCCCAGGAGCCCCCACTGCTGCTCTGCTGGAGCCCATGGGAGAGTCCTGTCTGGCAGGATTGCAGCTGGGAGTTGGATGTGAGGAGGAGGCTTCAGCAGGCGCTGGTGTTTGTGTGTAGTCTCACACTCTCCTCCTGGTCCTCACAATTCCATGTACCAGCTCACTCTGTGAAGGCACTGAATGAGAGACACCTTTGATAGGCTTAGTGATGGAAATCGGCACAGCTTAGATGAGTTTAATTATAAACATGTCTAAAATGAATGTGTCTGCTGGCTGGCAGCAAAGGCACCCTTTCACTCAAGCACTCCTTAGATATATTTTTATTAAGGGCCTTATTTTTCCAAAGCAGGCCTTCTACTTACTGCCTGGTTATTTTCAGTCTCCTGAGAGATTGAGTATGGAAAAAAAAATCCGAGTGGGTTGTCAGCACTAAAAGGCAGGTCTGTGGACTGTGGTGGGGCCCGTGGGAGCCAGGCAGTGCTGGGAGATGCTCAGGGTCCTGTCTCACCTTGTTGGGTGTCCCTGCCCCAAAACTCTGCCCCTGCTCCACTCCTGCTCAGATCAGTTGTTCCTTAGCAGCAGAACCTTACCATGGGTTGTGTTCCTAGAGACTGGAGCCCCCATCAGTGATGTGGGGTGTGGGAGCCTCCCAGCCTGAGGCACAGCATGAGGGTGCCAAGCAGCAGGATGGGATGTCCCCCTCACTGGAGCAGGTGTTTGGGAGCAGAGAGCCCAGTGCCACGGGAGCACAGCTCAGTGCCAGGGAGTCTTTTGGGAGCAGGGCACGCATTGAGGACAGGGATGTGCCAACTGTTCCCTTGGCATGTTTTGGCTCTCATAGAAGTGCCTGTGGGGCTCAGAGTATGGCTGTGGCTTGAAGTGTGGCACAGGCACATGCAAAAAGATGGAGGGGAATCTGAAATCTGCTTTTGGAATAAGGTGCCAGGTCCTAAATCTCAGTGTTTTGATTTGGAGAGAGAAACACTCAGCTGTTTCTGCAGGAGCACCCTGGGCTGTGGGTCCAAGAGCTTCCTCTGCCTCCCGGCTCCGCGACACCCAAGCGTGGTGGTGGTGCAGCCACACCATTCAGTATAAATGTACATATAAATGTATGGTTACCCTCCTGGGGTTCCTCTCAGGGGAGGCCTGGCACTGTGTTTTGCACAGTACAGTTGTGTTCTGCCTGTGCTCCGTGTGCCAGGCAGGGGGGCTGGGCTGGGGTCACCCCAGAGGGTGTCAGGGCTGGCACAGGCACTGTCCCGCTGTGCTGTTGGTCTGTCCCTGCACAGGTTATGCTGCCTAGTTACTATTTTAATAAATTAAAACAAGAAACAGGAATTCCCATCTGGTTGAACTCTCCTGATGGTATTTACTGTTGTCCAAGTGAAACGAGGTACAAATGCCACACCCCACCTGTTTGCGTTCCCATGTCCGAGGTGGATACCCCACTGCTGGAGCTGCGGGCAGGCTCCCCTCACAAGCTGTCCCACATCCTGTCCCACATCTCAGCCATTTCCTATGGCACGGGACATCCCCTGGCTCCACGGACAGGGCACGTGCAACCCTTTGGCAACTGCTCTATCCCCTCCCATCCCGTTATCCCTCCATCCCTTCCTCATGCAGCACATTGCCTCTTTTTATTTTAATTGCAATCACTCCCTTTCTGTGTCTCTTTATTTTTTTTATTTCTGGGACTTATCTTTTCAGTTTAATCTATTAATTTCTGTTCTTATTTCACTTTGCAGACTATTTGCCGATTTCACAAGACATAATTTTTATCAACTAGTTCTTAAAGATGCATAACAAATTAATCGGGGTTTACTACAGTGCTAATGAGAGAGAGACAGAGAAAGCCTGGGTGGTCCATGTTTAATATCAATGTCCACTGAAAAATTGCTGCTCTTACTGGCTGGTTTGATTGACTGGACTTTTTATTTTATTTTTATTTTTTTAAAGGCTCCATATCCTCACTGCTTTGAGTTTGCTTTTTATTTTTTTTATTACTTTTTTTTCCTCTGCTTTGTTATGAGTTTTTAATACCCACTTGGAATGTAACTCACAAGGATGGGGTCAGGGGCGTTTCAAAGGCATGACTTCTCACAAACTTTTTATATCAGTGAAGTAAGAAGGGTGATTGGGTTGACTTGGTCTCACAAACCACCCCAAAGAGAGTGATTGGCGCTTTTTATCATGGGAATGCCCAGTAGTAGCACAAATCCAGGGTGGAGCAAGGCAGATGTCTCTTGGCCCTGGGACCATTAGCAGCACAGGGTTTAATTATTCCAATTAGGTGACCACATAGTGCTGGCAGCCAGCACAGACTCACACGTGTCCCCATTCCCTTCCCTTTGGGTTGATGGCTCTTCCAGAGCTGCCACAACCATACAAAGGCCATGGCAAGATGCCACCAAGAGAGGGACTGAGGCAGTTCCTGTCCCACTTCCAGAGCCCATGGGGCTTGGAGCAACCTGGGATAGTGGAAGGTGTCCCTGCCCATGGCAGGGCGTGGAATGGGATGAGCTTTAAGGTCCCTTCCAATCCAAACCATTCTGGGATTCTGTGATCCCAGCCTCCGGCTGCCCCTCTCCCACAGCTGGCAGTGCTCCTGCACACTCCCTGCACCCGCTGCTCCTTCCAAACTTTGCTTGCAAATCACGGGTAAATTTCCTAAATTCTGGCCAAGCTTTCCCTGCTTCAGCTGCATCGTGCCTCTTCATCCCCACCCAAATCGCCGGAGAGCTGCAAACCTCCATCCATTGGCTTTAACAAGATCGCATTCTGGACTTTTGGGTAGAAAACACACATTGTATTTAAATTCTGCTTTTCTTGCAGTGTTTCTACCCATTTTGATAAGTTTGTGAGAAGTATGTTGCATGCTTACAGTAGAACTGTAATGCATTTTAATGTTTGTTAATCCACTTGTTTAAAATGTCAGTGTCAAAGGCTCTACAATCCACGGCTGTGCTGTTCATTTCATTAAAGATGCTTGATGTAATAATTGGGTAGTTTTCTTTTGACTTTTCTGCAGGCAGTAGCTTTTTTTAATCTGTATGGCTTCTTATTATTTTGTTTGGGTTTTTTTGCTATGAATTGCTTTGCTTTTGTGAACTTGTCTTAGTGTGCATGATTTGCAAACATTTCGGCTATTGTGAATTTTCTCATTTTTTGTAAATAGTCCATCTGTGCTTTTCTTTTTTTTTTTTTTCTTTTTTTATGACTTTTTTTCCTGTAAGTAACTGAGGTAGAAAATAATAATAAATTGTTTACAATGGATCTGCTGTGTTGCTGCTCTCTTAGCTTGCAGTTTTAATACTTTGGTTTGGATGCCCCCAAATAACCAGTACCAATGACAGTTGAATAAAAGAATAAAACAACCATCACTCAGAGTGTGTGACCCGGTGTTTGAAGAATCTGCAGAGGAACAGTCACATATGAGGTGTGTTTACAGCAAAAATTACACCCAAAGAAAATACAACATTGCACTTGTAACTGGGGGGAGAGGAGTGATCTGTGTTAAAATTGCAGCATCCCCAGTGATGCTCCACCACTGTGGGGGGATGTTCCTGCACTGTCTTTATCCCAGTTATACCTTTCTCCCATCATCACCTGAATGTTTGGGGATTCTTGAAGTTTCGTAGAAGCCTTCAGGTCAGGAATTTAAATTATTTATTTTAATTAAGGATTTGTTTGCTTGTATGTTTGTTGAAGCTTATTAAAACCTTTGTGTATGGGGAGAGGTGAAAAAAACAAATATTTTCACAAACTTTGCAGAGCTCAAGGAAATACACTTGCTTATTAATAATGGTGCTACAGAGGCCACGAGCCCAGCCTTGGGTCACACTTCTGCAGTGCCTGGGGAAGTGGAAGTGCCACACAGGATGATTCAAAGTTTAGATTGGTGGGCTTTGTTATTATGAGAGCATGTAAACCAACTTTCTGTGAATCTGTAGAGCTTAATTTTGTTTCCTCCCTGATGCCAGTCCCAAACTATTCATTCGTTGGCCACCAGTGCTGGTCAGGCAGATATTTTGTGTGAAAGTTGTTTGTGGCACTTGCCTAGTAGGTAATAACTAATAGCTATTTTCTGGGTGAGGAAAAGGAACTGGTGCCAAAGATAGGGGGAATTATGACAGACAAGGGTGCAGTTATTTTGACATGCTTAAGGCTTCTTTGTCGTAGTGTCTGAGAGAGGGAGATGAGGGAAGGAGGTTGCTGTGTCTGGTGTTTAGGACACCCAGATTCAAGTTCTGTTACTGCTGCAGGTTTCCCCTGTGGTTAATAACCACTAAGGGGAGTTCAGTGGGGAAGGGAGGAAGAGAGTGTAGCTCCAGCATCCAAAAAAGCCCACCATTCCATGTGTACCATGGTGCAGTGGTGTAAAACACCCAGCCTGGGGTGTGTGGTGCTTCATCAACCCCGAGTCACATTCCCCTGTACTCAAAACACCCAACTGCCTACTCTGGTGATGGAAAGTGATTTTAAAGTGCTGCCTACACATGGCTTCTGTACCCGTAGGGAGTGATAAGTCAGTATTAATAGGGGTCAACTCTGTAAAACACTCCTCAAGCACTGTTACACAAGTGTAAGGCTTGTATAACATTTACTAATGGGAGCAAAGTTTGTCTGGTCGTGATACTGGAATGATCAAATGTAACACTCAGGAAAGGAGAACTTGGTGGCAGCTGCAGAATAGGAGGAGGAAATGTAAAATCTCTTTTAAAGAGTCAGTTCAGTTAGTTAAGCCTTGTAACAACATGAGATGTGGAAAAAAGCTGGAGATGTTTCTCACTCCTTTATCTAACCCTTTCTTAACTGCTTAAAGTCTGCTCTGATCACCCCTGCACTGCATGCCTTGTTTTCACCTAAACACATCACTGCATCTGCATGGCATCAATGCTTTACAAAGTGCATTTGAAATCTGCTGGAACCACCTGAATTACCTCTTCCCACCTCTCCGTTTCAGCCTGCATCACTGAAAACAAAGACTGTAGGCTGGACCTGGTTTAAAATTAGGATTTTGGGTGTTCTTTTGCTGAGGAGAGACCGTTCCCATTGCAGGTGCATCCCTGGAGGGTGGAGCAGCTGGAACTGCAGAGACAGCAAGCTGAGAAATAATATAGCAAAGCCCATAAATCTACAGCCAGAAGGTTCTCCTTCAAATTCTGCCTAGATGATGGTAGCTTGTGTTTTGATGCAGGAAAAAATGATCTCTAGAGCTGTTCCCTTAGTCCAAGCAGAGTTGAAGCACCTTTGCCTCTTAGTTTTTCTGAGAAGAGCTGCATTTTTTTTAACATTGCAGAGAATTGTGTAAAATGCCTTTTCCATCTCCTATTTCCTCAACCCCTTGAAATAATCTGATTATTAAATTTAGGCTGAGGTTTTCCAGAGAGAAGCTGTTGATTTGGTCCAGCTCCCACCACTGTCGATGGCAGCAGAGCGTGGCCAGTGAAAATGGTGCCTGTCCCCTTTTGCTGCTGCATCTTCTTGATGTGAGTGAGGCAGATTTTCAAGTTTCCCCAAACACCATGTCTGGCAGAGGGCCAGAAGTGCCCAGATCCTTCATTAGGTTTTTCTCCAGTGATAACTTCAGTAACTGAGGAGTAAGAACATCTTGAACATTGAACTTGAACACTGATTGTCCTGTTCTCAGCTGCTCACTGATCCATGCCTGGAGTTGGAGGCTTTAAAAACTTCAGGGTCATTGCCCTGGAAATGAGTGATCCTGGAGGAGCAGAGAGTCGAGAAAAGGGAAAAAATCTCCAAACCTACCAGAGTCTCTGGAGGTGTCTGTGTTTTGGGGTGATGCTGCAGCTCTGGAGCAATGGTTTTGGCTGCGAGGAGGCCGCAGCTGCAGTGACCGGGAGGTGTAATGAGAATAATTATTCACAAGAGTAAAGAGGCATAACACAAACACTCGTGTGTGGAGGAAAACATGGATAAGCTCTGCAGAAGGAGGAACGTGATGTGGTAATGCCCATCCTGCTGTAAAGAATTCTCCGGAGCACGACGGCTCACCTGCTTTCATGCCTTACGCCTCAGTAGAGACAATTTTTAACTGTAAAGCTGTTAAAAATTGGAGCTGGGGTTGCAAAGAACTTGAAGAAATCAGTCTTCTTATAGGCCAGAAACATTCAAATGTGAATGTTTTGCCATCACATTTTTTAGGATTTCCAGCTGATGACTGAGGAGCTTCCAAGTCTTCTCTTGCCCCGGAGCAGTGATACGTAGTCCCTGCAGTGATGCACTGAAGGTTTCTGGGCTCGGCATCCCAACCCTCCCCTCTGACTGTTTTTACAACGTGGGTTATGGAATGCCCAGTAGCATTTCCTCCACTGGGGCACTGGGAAGGTCCCCATCTGTCAGTGATGGCCACACTGCGTGAGCTGCAGCATCTCTGAGAGGGGTGTCTGCTCAGCACTTCAGCACATGTGGGTGTTGAAGAGTTTCCCACCCTCTGATAACTTTGCCCTGTGATTTACTACCTTCTCTTTTGCGTTCCCTCTTTGTGTTGAATTTCTCTAGCTTCAGCCCCCAGACACAAATTCTTTTTATGCCTTTGTTCATCATCAAGGACCTGTCTTTAAATAATGCTTCCCCAGATAGTTTAGATCATTCATAAAAATTGAGGCAAGCAGCTTAACCAAATAGCTCATTTTCCTTACCATCGGAGCAACTGAAATGAGGCTTGAAGCAAATCAGTGCCACGTTGCTGAACTTTAAATAGGTGCCTTAATGTGGTTCCATCTAACCTGCCCTTGTTCATCCAGCAGCAGGTGACTGAAATGCAGAAATTCAGAATGGCTGTGCTGTGAGGCAGCTTGGGGCCAGTGAGCTCACAGGTATTTCCTTCCTCTTCAGTGATCATTTTGTTTATACTTACCTTGTTGATTAAAAATTGACGGTAAATGGAGGGGGGGTGGAATAAGATGATCTTTAAGGTCCTGTCCAACCCAAACCATTCCATGACTTCTATGATTCTATGAAATGCTTTCATCAAAGCCATCAACTTTATATTGAACTGAATTACTTGCTTTTAGGAAGCTATTTGGTTGAAATTCCCTGTCATCTGCTCACTTGATTTTCTTCACACCATTCTCTGCTTCACCAGTTGCTAGTTAGGGACAATCCCGGTTCCAGGGTTTGAGTGTTGAATGGTGGGAACTTCCATAGGGCATGTTTGAGGAATGGAGCCTTGAAGCTACTGTAGAGTAGAAATAGGTTTTAAGTAAATTACCTCAATCAGCCACCAGCTTTTGCTTTTTGGTTTGTGGGGTTTTTTAAAAAATTTTAGAACAAACTGTTTGCCTTTGAGAAGTTTCCCAGTTTTCAGTCCAGTGGAATAACTGCAAAAGGGTTATTGCACTTGAAACGCCACAGAATGATAATTTGGAGACAAACATGGCTTTGTCTCACTGATGCATGAAATAATTACTGGGCAGAAGTGCAGCATTCTCATCCTAAAACCCACGGCCTGAGAATGGCAACAGCTGAAAAATGGGTCATTTACTGTACATAAAGTAGAAGTGCCAAATTTTAAATTAACTATATTTGAGTTTTGCTGGTTTTTTGAAATTCCAGAGCAGAAATATTTGCTTGTCATAACACCCATCATAACACACATCAGATGTGCGGCGCATCCAGGGAGTGTCAGACGTGGGGCAGACCCTCACACGTGGGGCTGTGCCCTGGGTGACACAGGGACTGCAGGATGAGGCTCCATGAGGTGTGATGTGCTCTAGCTGAAGTTTCCTGATTTTCTGACCTGGTGGAGTAGATTTTAATCAGCTCAATGTGACACAGTGGAGAGAAAGACAGGCACTTAATGGGGCTGTCGCAAGAGAGGACTCGGAGCGGGCTTGGAGGTGCTGCAAGTGTTAATAGAATTGATCAAAACCTTAGGAAAGAACTTCCCTGTTTCCCTGGGGGTCTGCCTTGCTCTGTGCTTGGTCCCTTCCATTGACTGTGGCATGGATGGTGCCATCCTCCTTGTCCAAAGACAGGCCTGGCATTCCAGGCAGGGCTTGTTGCTGCTTCTGTGTTCCTGCAGACTTTGGAGGAGATTCACACAGTCTGCAATCAAATCCCAAAGACTTAATTGCTACTAAACCGTAGTAATGAGTTGTGAATGATTTGGTAGAACCCCAGTCTTTGATCACTTCTAGGGAATATCTGATTTTTCTGGGTGTATGTTCTTCTCTAAATATTGAGCACTGAGTTGTTCTTCTAAAGCTTGGAGTAGTAGCAGGTTTTTTTATTTCTCGTTCATGTTTCCTTATAGAAAGGGAGGGAGAGGGTGAGACAGAGAGCCTGGAAGATGAAGGTTTTAAACATAAAGGGATTGTTTTGGGATGGAGCTTTCCCTTGTGTGTGCTCACCATTAAAGATGACATTTTTGTCCAGTAAATTGGACCCACGCCTGCCTGCCTTCAAAAAAAAAAACTACCAGGCTCTTCTGCTTCATGGTTTTGAGTCTCTGATACTTTTGAAATGAAGCCTAAAGATCCTCCAAAGAGGATAACACTGCCTAATGGAAAGAATAATGGGAGCGAGAACCCATCTGAAATGACAGCTGTGAGCCTCACACAGCTTTTCGGGCTGATCAAAGCTGCTGGGAACACTGTTTGAAAAGGGGGGGATCAGCTTCCCTGCTCCTCTTCCCGCTCAACCTGCACATGATTTCATATTCCAGCCTTTGCACTTTTTTCCTGGGAGATCAAGTGACCCTCCAGAATGGCCAGCATTCGGATCAGTGCTCTGGGGACCAGAGTGGGAGAGCTGAAATGCTGGGTGTGATGGAGTCTCAGAGCACAATCCCCTCATGCACAGAGACCCCCGAAGTGCCCCACACAGAGCGGTCTGCAGCTCCTCTGCCCATGTGTGTGAATTCTCCAAACACCCCAGAAACACAGAGGAAGGGGGTTGCTTCCCAGTTGTAGTTTTATGGTGTGTTTTATTTTATTCTCTATATGTGTCCTATGATTTCGGTTATTTTCTGAAGTCAGGTGATGATTTGAGCATCTCAGTTTCCATTTTTATTCTTATTTTAAATCCCTGTGCTCATTGCTGAAGTCTGAACATGCAACCTCGGACATCCAAGCAGAGAAAATTCTTTGCATGGTATTTTTTTATATAAGAACTAAATTCATTATGTTTATGACTTCTTTTTGGGATGATTGCTATTGTCTGGCTGGCTGTAGAGGACAGAGTCATATATACTTTGTGGATGCAAGATATCTGGGGTTTTCAGGGGCTGAGCAGAGCAGGGCTGAAGGAGTCAGTAATTTCTCTTAGGGCCAGAACTGCAAGGAAGGGGGTCCTAGCAGTGTGGAGGAAAAGATGGAATATGGTTCTTGTGTTATTCCCTTGCTTGTGGTCTCATTGTACCCAGGTTCAGGCTGGAGGAAGGAAAACTCAGTGATTTAGAAGGAACAATCCCACCAGAGTGGGAGATGGAGCAGGGCCTGTTGAACCCCCATGAAGACAGGCCCTACTCAGGCAGCATCGTTCTCGCCAGATTTGTTTACAAAGCCTCTGGAAAATGCACTAAATCCTGGGCTCTCAGTGCCATGCCAAGTGTAAGACACTGGGGCCATGTGCTGCAGCCCAAACCTGCTGTGCCACAACCCCCTTCCTCCCAAACTCACCTGTGCCTTGGAGAGGGCAGGTGCCTGCACCCAGCCAGTCAGGGACCTCAGGGCAAAGCTTTTAGCCCAGATGTGTCCATCTTCCCTCGCTGCTTCACTATTTAAAAAGAAACTACTGATGCAAGAAGCAGGAAAATTTATCTGTGAAAAATTGCACTTGGAACGCTGGTTTTGGCTCGTTCCAAGCGATGAGAGAGCATGAAATTGCTGTGAATCCTCAGGGCTTTCCTGGACAATGTGTGAGCCCAGTGCAAACCATTTATTGTAAAATACCTTCTAATTGCAGTGCCTGAAGTGGGTACCACTGGCCTTTGGAACAGCTCTGGGAGCTTGTTTTCTCTGGGCAGTTGGGAGCAGCAGATACACAAAGGACAGGGATCATTCTGGCAGGAATCAGTGCCTTAAACAAACACCAGGAATGAATTTATCTCTCCCTCCACCCTTTTGATTTTCCAGTGGACGTCAGTGGGGCTGATGCTGGCCATACTCCCTGCCTGGCCTGGCCTGATCCTGGGTGGGATCTGAAACACACCTCCACTGATGGTCCTGTTGGCGTCAAGGGGACTCCTTCGCAGACACCTATTCCTTGCACCCAGTTGCCTCTAAGCCACCTATTAAAAATTAACTGGGAGTCCCTTGGCAGCTGGCACAGGGTGCAGAGGGCCTGCTGACACCCCGCAGCCCTTGTTGGCTCCTGGGGTTCCCCCCACCAGCAGTCGTGCGCTCCCAAAGCCACTGCTGTCTCCTGGAGAAATCTGCATTTCCCAGGCATTGCTGAGGGAAAACAGTGACACTGGGCCTCCGTTTTCACACTTTGCTTAGCTTCTCGTCCCCTGCTCCAGCTCTCTGAGGCGTTCCCAGTGGCCTGTGCCGGAATCCCCGTCACACAGAGCAGGATGGCATCAGCTGCTGATCACCTCCGGGAGGGTCAGGAGCAAAGAGCCACATGGCACCACAGTGAGCTGGCACAGTGGTGAGAGGTCACACAGCATTAGTGGCTCAGCAGCAGTGCCAGAGAATCTGCTCCCAGCTGAGCGAGCCAATGGATGCAGTGCCTGACAAAGGGCATTTTAGCGGGAGAATCAATTGCTTTCAGTATGTTACGTTGATTTGGGGATCCTTCGGTGGTGGAACCAGCCAGTGAGTGTATCAGTGAGCAGGGTTTTGCCAATCTTGATAATCAATCCCTGTTTCCATCTCCTGCTCCTGGAGCTGGTGCAGCGGCTGCTCCGCCTCTGGCCGCCTGCAGCGTTCCCGCGCACAGTGCGAGCGGCCGATCACACTTGAGTTGTTTGGAGTGCCATGTTGCAGAGATGCTTTTATCTCAGGATTGGGATAAAAGCTTTCTTTGGGGGTGGAGGGATTAATTTTTCACACATCTGTCCACTGGAATGCAATAATGAAGCCTTTGTTCGGGCTCTTTCCATGGAGCGCCTTCTCCACCCTTGTTATTTCACTCTTCTTTTGCATGGCAAAACTTTTTGTCCTGCATTTCAAATAGATCCTGAGCGTCCCTGGCAGCTGAACAAGAGAAACAAACTTTGCAGCCCTGTTGTTTGTGCTGTTCTCAGGGGATGCTTGGTGATTTGAAGGGTATTTGATTGGTTTTGGCAGAGGCGTTTTACTCCGTGGAAAATCCAAGGCTCCTCTGATTCCTTACGGATGGTTTAGGGAGCCCCTGGAGCTCCAGATGAGAGATTTGTGGGTGGCCAGCTGGTCGTGGAGGTGCCATGGGAATGCTGAGGACTCTGCTCTTGGGCCATGCACCGGGGTGGGCAGGGAACAGAGGGGGAGAAATGGGGAACAGTGCCAGCTCTGCTCCTGCCTGAGCCGCAGTGGGAGGGCTCAGAGCTTGGCCCAGCCATGGCTCTGCATGAAAATGAAGCCCTGGAGCCTCAGCCCTTGTCCTGCAAATGCTTTCCTTGCTCTTTGGAAGTTGGTTTGTCTCCAAAGTCTTCCCAGTGAAGCATATGCCAGCTCCAGCCCTAATCGTATATCGAGGGACCCAACCAGGGTTGATGGCTCCATCCCCAGCAAGAGGGAATTTTACACTCAGGTTTAACACTGGTTGTAACATCCCCCAAATGTGCTTCCTCCTGCACCCCACTCCACAGAGGCTGTAGCAGTTACAAGCAGACAGGTTCATATCAGCCCTGAGGACCAGGGCTGGCTGCCCGGTGCTGGGCGCTGTGCATGAGGAGCAGCAGCCTGGGGAACCTTTGCATATGTTTACCTGTGCTATTTTTTCCCCCCCCAACAGCCCTATTACCGTATTTAAATGCAAGTATGTCTTTTTTTAATTGATGTTTTAAGTAGTTTGAAGTCGCTCTAGTCTAGTTCTCTGCTCCTTTCCCCTGATAGATGAGCTGTAGCTGGGCTGGTAGTGTAGAGATAGAGGCTGTAGTCTGCCAGTCTCTCTGGGTTTTGCTCTCTCTCTCTCTCTGGCTCGCTCTTCTCTTTCTCTGTGCCTCAGTTGTTTTTCTGTGGTTCCTCAGCCTTGCAAAGCAGCTGTGATCAGAGTCCTGGGCCCACTCAAGCAGCAGGTTCCATCATGGCACCCACCCCCAGGGTTGTCCTGTGGGGCAGCAGGAGCAGTCAGAGCTCCCACAGACCAGGAACCTCCCAGGAGTTGTGGCTTCGGGGTTTGGGGTTCTTGCTGATCGCCTGGACTTTGCCATTTGCCTCTTAAAAAACATATATTGAAAGTCACGGTCTCTGGCAGATCTTTTGAATATTAATTAAGTAAAGACATTAAGTCTGCGATCTTGCTGGCAGCGTCCCATTCCTCTGGAGGGCTTGCTCCCCTGGAGTAGGGAGTATGTTGTTGAGCTCCTTGATCTGCGGCTGTTTTGCTTTCAAGAGCTTTTTTCTTTCTTTCTTTCTCTTTTAAACCACATTCCATTGAATTTTTTCTGCTTGATCCCAGCAAATCTGTGATCTTGACACAAGGACCTCCTCATATTTTCCATTACTGCTCTGTCTATAGACCAGCACGTTATTATCACTTGCAAATAAGCCCAGAAGAGAATTCCCTGGTTGGTTGTGGAGTGAGCTGACCCCGTTTGTTCGGGAGTACAGAGACATGAGCTGAGCGCTGTGGGCTCTGCTTCCAGCCTGTCCACCTCGGCTCCACGATGTGCCATGGCCAGGCGCCCCATTCCTCCTCTGCCAAAGGGATTTGTGCCGGCAGGGATCTCTGGCAGCGGGCACCTGGCAAGGGCTCCATTCTTGCCAACCGCAGCGCCTGTCGGTGGCACGGAAAGCCGGGACAGCGAGCTCCGGGAACGCCGTGCCCTCGGCAGCCGCCCTGTGCCCCACAGAGACTCGTGGTACCCGCTGGCTTCTTTCTTTACCCTTCTCCTTTTCTCCATGGCCAGGTTTTCCGGCAGCGGCTTATGGACCAGTAGCAGCGGCGGCCGTGGCGGCAGCAAGAGGATCAGGTAGGGGGGCCCGTGGAAGAGCAAACCCTCAGAGTGCAGGGTCAGGTAAAAGCTCTGTCGGTATTCTGTGTGGCTGCAGCTCTCCATCATTTCTCTGATTTTCCTCACACTTATCCTGGGGACCTGAAAACAAACGATCCAAAAAAAAAAAATTCCACAAAAAATAAGTAATCGATCCTGACCCAAACCCAAACTACAAGCAGAGGCCACGGGGGCTGGAGCACCTGCAGGAGATTGGCACGAGAACTGCCAAAACCAGGGTAGATATTCCGATTTGTTTCTTTCTTTATTCCTTTATTGCGTTGGTTTCTTTATTTCTTTGGTTTAAAATCGAGGTTCTAAAAGACACTCCAAAAAAAATTCGTGGTTTTTGAAGAAAAATTTTGGTTTCTCATGGGAAGCGGGGGTTGGGTTGAGACGGTGGCAGCAGGTCCAGGTGCTCCCGCCGTACCTGGAGCCACTGTCACCTCCTCAGCCACGGCCCGCACGCGGCAAGGGGCTGTGTCCCTTGAGGACCGCGTCACTCATGCCATGGGCATTGACATTGCTTCCATGAGGAATGCCAAAGCTTTTCTTCTGTCCTTCTGAAAACTTCTTTTTTTTTTTCTTTCCCCTTAAGGGAAATAAATAAATTGTTGCCAATTACCGTTACTGCCTTAGGTTTAAATTTTGCTAAACACGTAAGTTAGCACTTTGCTAAGTGACAGAGTTCAGAGCAGCCATCAGTGAGCTGTGGGCTCGGCTCCCAAACCAGACCAGGATGGAGCTGCTGCTGGGACGGAACCGCTGCCAGCCCAGTGTCCTCTGCCTCGGTGTCTCCTCAGAGGACACGGCACTGGCAGCACCTTCCATCCAGCTCTCTCATGGCTGAGCTGGGGGTTCTCAGTGGCTTTTCTGGCAGTGCTGGTGGGTTAATGAGGCTCTTCCTGAAAAGCCACGGCTGCGTGAGGGGTTAGGAGGAGGGCGCAGGGCCAGGTGTGTCTCGAGTGTGAGCCTGATGCCATGGAGGCCAAAGAAAGACACCAGGAGAACTCCGTTCCATGCAAACTGGCACTGCTTGCAGGCTACAAAGGACTCTCTGTACCAGTTCCATCTTGTGGCATGTAGAGAGCACCTAAGGGGTGACTTGCCAGCCTGGTTGTGGGGATCCCCCATCTCCCGGCTTCTCCTACTGCCCCACCACAGAGGGGGAAAAACAAACCCAAAGAGGGAAAAAAAAAAAAAAACAAAACAAACCAAAACCAAGATTGCTTTTGCATATGCTTCCAGGAAAACAGACCTCATTGTTTCTGCCTCTTCCTCATGTTTTGCCCTTTCAGGTTTTGTTTTACGTGCAAACAGACCTGGTGAGTTGCCCCTTAGCAAGGCACAGAGGGTTTGGCTCGATTAACGTTGCTTCCCTGATTATTATTTTTTTTTAATCTGAGTGCTTTTGGTGCCCATTACAACTGAACTGAGCATTGATCAATTCTGTGCCTGAAAATCATTTGTTTTTAATTTGAGTGTTTTTTGGTTTCTCTTTTGTTGGGTTTTCTGTTTTGTTTTTTCGTTTTGTTTTTTTTTTTGTTGTTTTTTGATTTGAACTTGCAATACGAAACTAAATCTAACCCTAAATTAACAACACCCTTTCTGGCAAGTTTAAAGAGCAGTATGGTGTTTGGAAATGTCTTCTCAAGCCTCAAAATTGCCTGCATGCACAAAACTGGCAGAATCCCAAAACTGAATCCAAAGAGCCCCCGTCCCTCCCCAGCCCCGAGGTCTCAAGGAGGAAGATGGGTTTGTCACCGGCCCCATGGCTGCTCACATCTACACCAGACTGTGCTCTGGGAACGGTGGGGTTTTCTGTAGAGTCATCTCCATCCAAAACTGGTTTTGGAAGGGACATCCTGGGTTTGCCACTCCATCAGCAATGGTAGTGAATTGTATCCAGGAGCAGTGGAGTCCGATCAATCTTGCGCTGCAGTGTACGGGCCCGATTCATTACAAGAAAAATGGTTGGGGTTTTTTTCTTCTTTTCAGTTGGGTTTTTCTTTTTCCTTCACAAATTCTCACAGTCCTCCTTCACGTGTGCCTGATCCACAGCACAGAGCACTGCACAGCTGGCCCTACTGGCCCTTTCTGCCAGGAAATGGGAAAGAGCTGGAAAAAACCCAGGCAGGTGCATCCCACCACCCATGGCTCGCTGGGGAGGGCTCTGCCCAGGGCTGCTGGAGCAGCCCCCATCACAGAGCAAGCAGTCCAGGAAGTTCCTGGAAAGCATTGATGACAGTCCATGTCATCAATGTCCCCATCACTGCTGCCCCTTCGGCAGCGCTCCAGTCCCACCAGCTCACCCAGAATTGACCTTCTCTGCCCTCCGGCCCTGTCCTGCTGGCTCTTCCCCACCTTCCTGGCATCACTGCCAGCACGGAGGCTGAGTGTCCACAGAGAGCATCTACCTTCAGGTGCACGTCTTGGTCTCCCAGGGAAGCTGCAGCCCTCTCACTCCAAACCCCTGAGCACTGACCACCTTGGTTTCTCCCTGGGTTGATGTTCCATCTCTTGGGACACCTGCATGTTTGCTAAGCCAACAGACAGAGCCTGCTGAGGCCAGGTACCTGGCCCAGCCCTGGTTCTGTGCTGCCTGGTCTTCCCTGCCTTTGCCCCTTCTTTTTCATGTGTCACCAGCTGACCTGGCTAGACAAACAAGTTCTTTTATGTGCCACAGCAGTTCCGTCCTACAGCCAGCAGAAAGGGATGTGTCCCTCTCCTCGTGCTCAGTGCCACCCATAAATTCACATCCTGCGTAGCTGCTCGTGTGCTGGCAGGGTGACACAGCGGTGCTGCTCTTCATAAATCATGTCCCCAGTCGAGGTCCCAGTGATGAGACCATTGCCAAGGTCCCTCGAGCAGACAGAGGTCTGGCCACATCCATTCGCTCCGGATGGGACTGCGCTGCCCAGTCCCTCTGCTGGTTTTGACAGCCTCACCTGTTCTTGTATTTTTTTAATGAATTGGGACCTGAGCCATGGAAAACGAGCAAAGTTAAAAGTCTGAATGCTGCAAACTCCTCCTAGACAACTTCACTATCAGTGTCACATTTCTTTTGAATCCACCTGACATATTTTACGTGTAAAACATTTTTGTCGTGTAAATGCTTTTTTTAAAATACAGTCATGGGGCGGGGGGGGCACATTTTTCTCTTGCATTTGACATGGGAGGGGTTCATCTGGCAGGAGAGAGAGACAAGGAAAATTTAGCAGGAGAGGGTTTTCATTCCTTCCTCTTTGGTTCATTAACAAATCTGAGATTTTTCCAGTTCCCAACCTGTTGCCACTAATTGTTCCTCCCTGAGGACTGGAGACAAAAAAACCTGTAAGGCCACCCATAACCCAGCCCTGTCCCAGGTGAGCGGTGCCAGCTCCCCTGGGCACGCTTTGCCCGCCGAGCCGGCCAGTGGCACATGGCACGGTGGGACAGTGCAGTGCCACGGCACCAGGAGCTGCTCCCCCAACCCCTGGCACATCTGGATTTTGGGCCCCAGTCCTGGCTTGCCAGTGCTGCCTTTGAGCCCTGCGCCCCAACAACCCCTTACTGGACTTTATACTTGCCAGCTATAACAAATCTCGTAACGTGAGCTACTGACCTTGATGGTGAGTGTGAGCAGTTATGTTTTGTTGTTTTCTCTCTTGCTTGGTTGGGGCTGCTGTGAGAGAGGGTGTCTCTGAGGCAAACTTTCCGGCCTCTCTTACACTCGGACGTGCACACCTCCTCTCAAACACTCTTCTGAGCGCTCTCAGCGGGAAGGTTTGTCCACACCTATTAATCCTCTCTCAGTGTCCAGCTTCTTGTTAGTAGCAGCTGGTTGCATGTTTTTTGCTTGTTCGGACGAAACGGTTCAAGAAACGACTCATATCAACTCTTGAGAAATGTCTCTATTTTTTTGTACACTTTCTTTCTTTTGATGTTTTTATTAATTTCCCTTACTTAAAAAACAAAACACCTGTCGTCCCGTAAAACATTTCACATCTCCCCTTGCCTGTTCTTAGAGTGTATGTATCTGTGGGACTGAACTAAATGCATGCACTGTAGTAGTCGTACTGGTAGCAGTAGATGTAGTTGTAGAACATGCATTGTCGAGTTGATATTATAGGCACCATCAACGCGTGGCAGATAAAAGCAGAGCCTTGGTCTGATTGAAAGCATAGGGATAATACAGCAGAGAGCTGCTAAAGGCTTGGATCCATAGTGCCCTATTCGTTAAATCCCATTATCTGGAAGTTTAAATTGAAGCTGGCTGTAGGCAACCTACACCCTCCGTACAAGAACCCGCACATGCTGTTATGCTGATAGTAAAATTGCCTTTTTTTTTTCTTTTTTTTTCAAATTAACCCCCCTAGGAATTAAAACACTGGCTATTACTATATTCTCTTATTTTTATTTTGTATCCAAAAGAACTTAAGATATTTTTTAAATCATTTTACAATCATGGTTTCTCCATCAGCCTGTTACTCGTCCATATTAGCCCATAGACTCATTTGTTGGCGGTTGTAGACCAGATGTGCCACACGCAAATCACTCCATTTGGGAATCCAAATAATTCCGTGTGTGTGAGGCCGCTCCTCGCAGCCTGTCCTGAGCCACCAAGTTATTGTTCGTAGGTCATAAACCTTAAATCTTATTATGCAACAGAGACTCTGAGCTAGTGATGGGTCGTACTCATTGCCATGTCACCCAGCTTAAGGGAACATTTTTAAATGAAGATTTAACATTTCATAAATATCAGCCTGAGGAGTTCGAGGCAAGTTCATCCCGTCTGCCATGAGCCAGCAGTGGCTTCGCTTCTCCTGCCCAGGGTTTCTGTGCTAAACTTTGACAATTCAGAGACAACAACACAGTCAGTAAATTTAACAGATGGTAATTGAGATCCGAAATTAAGCTTTGGTTTATTTCTTTAGTTTGTTGTTTGTCAGAAAACATCCTGCTGAGAGTAGAGAAGCTCCTGTACAGCATGGTCATCCCTCCTCTCCTCCCCATGCCCCGACCATACCCAAAACCAGTTGTGCTGGGTGGGAGCATCTCCTGCTGTGCTGGGCAGAGCCACACAGTCGTTAATGCTCTTACAGCAGCCAGTGCTTTCCAAGGAAATAAAATATGAATGGGCTTTCCAAATGTAATTAAGGATTTGTATCCGCTCCTTACCTCTAATAGAACGTCAAGTAAATCAAGCAAACAAGCCCTGGGATGGGGCTGACGTGATGCAAGACAAACTGAGACGCCCTAGTACTGGCAGGGAGCTGAACACTCATGTCAAGGGGGAGGAATAATGTTCCCTTTGGATCTCAATCTTCCAGGGAAACGGGGGGACCCACTGTTTAGTGCGCCCTGCACATGATGAAGTGAGGAGTCTGTGTGAAAGTCAGCAGAGCGACAAATTGCATGGAGTTGAGGAAGTCTTGTCTGGCACTTAAGGAAGGTGCTCTAAAATTTAATCTACTCATAGTTTAGCAAATTATGGCCATAAAAAGGAGGGAACAGTGTTAGGTCTGTGTGTGCAGGGGAGAGGAGCCACCACCCGCTCCTGGAGGTATCAGGAGGAGCATTTCAAAGACCAGCAATGAACCAGTTTGGGATTTATACAGCCCATTGGGAGGACTCCCCTGTGGCACGGCAGCTCTGATGGAACTGCTCTCCCTTTTTTATTCTCCTCTATAAAAGCACATAAAGTTTAATCCGAGCTATGTAATCTCAAAAGCCAGGAACCTAACAAGTGGACCACTTGGGAGCAGCAAGGGCTGGAATTTCTCACTCTGCTGGAACGGCCAGTAATTGTGTGACAGAGCCTGGCAGGTGATGCATTAGGAAATTAATGGCTGCATCGGGATTTTATCCTTTCCTTATCTCCCTGGCAGAGACAGTCTGCACCGGGGAGCACAGCAGGTGGCCAGGCAAGGACCTCACACTGCAGGGCTTCAGGGAGGGGTGGGCACAAGGACAAACTCCTGGTTTAAATGGGAATTCCAGCAGCCAGGCTCTGCACAGAGCCGCCCTGGGTGCTGAATGCCCTTTGGAGGCACCACTCCATGTTCCTGTAGGTGGTTTTGGCCTCATTACTAGCAATATTGGGGGCACTGTGGTTACTTTTCTGACTACTACCCTAAATTAAAAAAATAATGAAAGGGGAGTAATTTCACCTTAGTTCAGAAGTGCAGTGCTGGTCCAGGGTGGGAATCTTACAGGTCCTTCTCCAGAGTGCAGGCTCCAGGCAGAAACCCTGTGTCTTATTTTACTGTAGGATGTCACTTCTGGATCTTTTTTGATCCATGAGGGACTGAGCTTCCTGCAGTGCTGGGGAGAAAATTCAGTAGATCTAAAACAATTTGGTGCTGCTGCTGCTCGGCCTTGGCCACAGCAGTGGGTGTTTGACAGGGCATCGGGCTGAAGTCTATTGAGGTTAAAATACATCAGCTTTAATCAATAATTTTGTAATAGAAAATCTTGTGCACTTGATAAATCATCTCCAGTGCAATTAGTGACCACCTCTGAAGTGCAGTTGAAGTTAATCTGTAATGAATTTAGCAGGCAACTTTTAACAGTCTTTTCCATCAAGAGAATTATTTTCCACGGCAGAACACTCCTCAGAGAGCTCATCCAGAGCTGTTTCATATAGGAAGAAGTTCCTCCCTGTGAGGGTGGGCAGGCTCTGGCATGGGTTTCCCAGAGAAGCTGTGGCTGCCCCATCCCTGGAAGTGTCCAAGGCCAGGTTGGACAGTACTTGAAGCAGCGTGGGCTAGTGAAAGGTGTCCTTGCCCATGGCAGGGGGGTGGAACAGGATGAGTGTTAAGGTCCCTTCAACCTAAACCATTCCTTCATTCTGTTATTCTATGATCCTGCTTTCCCAGCTGCTGCTCTTAACACATGTCAAGTGGTGATGATGTGGTCACTGCCCTGTGCCATGGACAGGCTGATTGCCAGGGTAGAGTCCAGCCCAGTGGTCACAGGACTTTGGTGCCCTCCAAAGCCCTGCCACAGCCAATTATCCATGTTTTATACTCTTTCTCCCAGTGGAAGTGAAGGGACAGAGCTCTTGGCTATTGCAATTAGATTGTTCCACACAAGATGCAAGCGAGTTGTTGCAGAGTTTGAAGTGGGGTTTCAGCACGAGTGCTCCAGTGAAATGAGATCCTTGAGCACAGGATCATGTCTTGTGCATTTTAATCCCTAAACAGGTAAAATACTGCCGGAGCTGAGGGTAACTTGCCTCTCTGGCAGCAGTCACAGGCTGTTACCCACTAGTGGAACAACTGCTCACTGGGAGGCAGCACACATTCTACTGACATACTACTGTCAGTATTTTCATGCTGATTCTCTCCCCAGATACTTTAAAAGTAAATACATAATTACAGTGATTTTTTTTTCTCCTTCTTTCCTTTCTGAAATAGAAAACCTGCCAAAGGGGCAGAGGACTTTTTCTTCACAGCAGATGTTAGTGTACATCTGGCTCCGTGTGAGCTCGTAGAGCGCAGTGGGTTAGGAGTTGCCAGAGAATGCAAAGTGGGTCTGCAGGTATATAAACCTGAGCTATTTAAAAATAATAAACTCACACAGCTGGGGATTTTATGGTTATTTCCTAGTAGTTAAAAGAGCCCAGAGCTCTGTGCCAGGAGGACTCTGAGGTGTGTGTGCCCTGCTGAGGGCTGGGGTATCAGTTGCTGACACCGGAGCTGGTACCACCAGCTCTCCCACAGGCACCTTGTGGTGGCCATCAGCTTCTTGCAGTGTTTCCTCATTGCTGAGCTCAGGATTTCCTTTAGGGGGGTGTTACCAACTGCTGCTCATACCGTGGAGGATCCCTCACCCTGCCTTGGCACGCATTGTCTGGACAGGTCTGCTCCAAGTGCCCAGACCCCTCTGTGTGCCAGTGCCCAGTGCAGACTCTCTCCCAGGAGAGGGTGGTTGCACAGGACTGGGAGTTTCCAGGCTGGATTCCTTTTCTGTTACCTGGATAACCCCCCCTGTGCTCTCAAGCATCCCCCAGCCCGTGGGGGTTCATCAGCAGCCAGAAGGTGCCCCCCAGGCAATGCCCTCCTGCTACTATGACTTAAATTAGGCAGCAAAACAAAGACCCAGTTTTGGTTTAATTTTCTTCCTGTATTGTCTGTTATTGTAGAAAATACTTCAATTTCAAATTACAGGAGTGATAGCCAGTTAATGTGGTACAGTGGGAGGCCGGAGTTGCTGTTGCTATGGCAATGGAGTTTGGCTCATTTGTTTTGTAGATGAGTAATTACTACGCAATTAGAGTAGGCTAAAAATAAAGGGGCCTTTTGTTCTCTCTTACTCATTAATATTAATAAAAGACCTGTCCGGGCTGTGGTAAACAATTAATGCAGATGTGGTTGCCCATGGTAAAAGTAACAGCAGCTTTCTTGCTCCTCAGCATGAGGTGAAGGCTCTGGCATTGCCTGGCTCAGCTCTTCCTTCCTTTTAAGTGGAAAAATGGTTAGAGAGGGGTCTGTGTTATCCCAACAGCCCAGCTTTAGCTCTTATTTGCCAGTTGGATGGGTGGCAGTTAAGTGTTAAAGCTTAATGTGCAGTCACAGACAGCAGGTACAGCACTGGGGTCGGAGCCTGCAACACAGGAAGGAAACAGTCTGAAGTATTTGATGTGAGGTAAAGAGAAAGTAGATACAGACTGGATATTAGGAAGAAATTTTTTACTGTGAGTGTGGCTGCCCCATTCCTGTAAGTGTTCAAGGCCAGGTTGGACAGAGCTTGGAGCAGTCTGGTCTAGTGGAAGATGTCACTGCCCGCGGTTTGGAACTGGATGGCATTTAAAGTCCCTTCCAACCCAAATCATTCTGGAATTCTGAGATTCTATGAATTATGTAAACATTAGGCACATTAGATTTTAAATTAACTGTAAAACCAGTGAAATTGGCAGAGAGACCAGTTAGGACCATGACTTAACAGGACAGTGCTTATTTGCCCCTCTGGTTTATTTGTGTCCCAGTGCTGCTGATGAGTGTCCTGTGCAGGCAAGGAGAGACAGTGGAGCAGTGCAGAGCTGGGATCTGAAAGGCTGTGAAGTGGTCACCCCCTCCCTGCATCCCTGGGGTGCTCAGCACCCCTGGAAAATGTGTCAGGAAGGCAGAACCTCTCCAGTGGTGGAGTACCCCAACCCAGAACCCCACGCACTGTGCTGGGGGGGGGGCTGCAGACACACAGAACTGCATCCCTCCCAAACTGTTTAACTAATGGAGGGAATCGTAGCAGAGCCTTTGTAAGGTCGACATTTGTTTGTTGTTAAGGATCTAATTAGAAACATGAGAGGAAGCTGAATGGCTGCTTGCTCGGCTAATTAGCGACATGCACGAAGACCACTTTGAACTTCAAGGACACAAAGCTATTAGCGCTTACATCAAAAATGGATTAAACTTCTGTGCTTTTATAATGATTAAAGATGAGCCGCTTGAGAGGAAATCCTTTTGTAAGGCTGTGACAAGAGCTGGCTCCCTGATTGCAGCTCCTACAAGTGAAGCTTTGTGTGGCCTCCGTGTCGCACTTGGCCCGGCACGAGTGGCACCGGTAACGTGCGGGATGGAAAATGGGATTAGGCAATAAATATTGATTGTTGGCAAAAAAATTACAGCTGAGCTGCAAAGTGCAGTTATTTGTCCTGCTGCATAACTGCAGGAGTTGGAACAGCTGGGCTTGAATGGGTTGATTTTTGTGTTTTGTCTTCTGCAAATTGGTGCACATCAGCAGCTTCCAGATGTGGCTGATGCGTTGGATGTGTTAAGTGCAGTATTTAGCAGAAGTATGCAGAAGAGGGGCAGCAGTAGGTTTGTAAAACACCTGCACCAAGTGAATTTTTAGCTTGCCCAAGCTTGTGGAATCTAACCAGCTCTTGCTTTCTGCTCATCTGAGGTAGTTCAGCACTTAGTTAATGTGTCTGTGCCTGCTCCCAGCATCGGTGCTGGGGCTGCAGCAGGAGCAGTTGCCCCAAGATCCCAGCTGCCATTATCACCCCCTGTGCCCGGCTCAAGGACAGGTGGGCAGCACTCAGCCCTCCCTCCCAGTTCCCACTCACTTGCAGCAGTAATTGCTGAGCAGGAGCCTGCTCACCACCCACTGCTTGCTGTCGTTACCCTGCGAGGTTTTGATGTGTGAAGCCATTTCCGAAGGGGCTGCAGAGGCAGAACAACCTTTGAAAGTGTGACTGCAGCTAGAAAATAACGTACAAATAGTACCTTGTTAGGGCAGATCTTGGTGTCTCTAGGCCTCATCACTACTTATTTTGCTGATGAGCCCGACAGTTGTTTTATTTTCCTTTTTCCCTGCAGGGCCAATGTAGCTGCAGGGGAGGGATAACCCGAGGCAGCCTGGCTGCTCCCCATTACAGAGCGTGTCGGGGTGACAGGGAAGGCACAGCGCTCGCGTTTGATTTTCCAGAGTCAGGACTGAGCCAACTGTCATAAGTAAAATATCTGTAGCTCTTCACACTTGCAGAGGAGCTGTGTCTGCCACAGGGTTCTTACAGAGAGGAGTTTGCTTTTCAAGTCTGCTTGGGAAGAGCAGGAACGGAGGGATGTGCCTTGCAGGTCTCCATGAGAGATGTAATACATGGCACCTCTCATCGTGACACTGGGGTTATTTGTTTTTCTGGTTTGTCTCTCACTATCTCTTTCAGCAAGTTGGGAGCTGTTTGTACCTTGTTATTCTCCAGAATATCTGTGTGTTTCCAGCTCATTATTTCTGAGACGTTTGTGAGTTGGAGCATTGATCTGAGTTCGAGGTGTGCCGCGTGCTGCCTCCAACAAAAACCGAGGCTCTGTAAAAGCTCAGACACAAGAAAACAGTGCTTCCAATGACTCAACCTGACCACAAATGAACGGTTTGGAGCCTTATGAGGGGATTGGTATAGAAAAAACAGTGTGAATGTGAGCATTTAATTCTCAGTGCTGTGCCAGTGCACTCTTGCAGCCTGAATAGGCCACCAAGAACCAGGAGCGCCAACATCTTGTTTCAGACTGGCATTAATTTGTACATCCAGTCCCTGATAAATCACATGCTGGTTGTTAGCAGCTCTGAAAAGCAAGGTACAAGCTCCCATTAACTTCAGCCCTGACTGCACAAAGAATTAGCTTTGGCCGAGCGATCTGTAACATGGGTGCAGTGCTGCTAATTGTATTTATAAGGCTCTAAGCACTAATGATGTAAGATCTGCATACAGTGCTGAAGTTCTGCTGGTATCAACATCCTGCTGGTCTGTTAATCATGCATACAACAGCATTGCCATTAGTGCTCATGCTCCAGGACATGTGGCATCCCCTAGGAAGGTGCGAGTATCCCCATGTAATGTAATGTCCTCTGCTGTGGTTGTGCTTGGGTGGATGCAAAGGAAGCACAGCAGGCTGGAATGCTTGGGAACAGGGAATATTCCTTCTGTAACAATCTTGTTTTAAAATCCCACAGTAAATGGACCCAAGGGACTCAAATCCATAGAATTGTAGAATCCTAGAATGGGTTAGGCTGGAGTGGGCTTTGAAGACCATTTAGTCCAAGCCCCCTGCCATGGGCAGGGACACCTTCCACTACACCAGATTGCTTCAACCTGGCTTTGAAATTAAATGCCACCAAACTGTGAGGCTGCCCCTGTCCCAGCTGGGCTGCTCAGTCCCCTGCCCCCCATCCCCTGCCTGCTCCCATCCCTGATGGCAGCATTCGATGTTATTATATCATTTACTCCTTCAAGCTGGAAGATGATGTTTGTAGCGTGTTCTATGAATTTTTCATAAAGATAGAAAAACAGCCTAATCTTGTGAGCTTTGAGTCTTGGTGGTGGGTAATGGCTTTGATTTAAAGCATTTTGTCTTAATGATAGTTATATTGAAAATTTCCTGCTGCTTTCAAGCACGTTTAGTTATTATCATAAACATTGATGGTAGAAATGCCTGCCAAATTGTGCGTAGCTGTTTATGGTAGATGAGAGAGTCATCCAGAAATTAGAGCAGTGGATCAACAAGTTGTGGAGAAGCCTGTTTGTACGGGAATCCACCCCTGGAGATGGTGGGACAAGGCAGGAGCAAGGAGGGTCTTGGAGGAGAGAAAGAGCTGGATATGACCAGCACTGGTGTAGAATATGCTTGACATGAGGTGAAAAATGGGTTTCTGATGAGAATCATAGAATCATACAATCATTTGGGTTGGAAAAGAGCTCTCAACCTTGTGCATGGCTGCCCAGGGACAGGGAGATGCCAGCGGCCAACAGGGGTCCTTAGACAGGTCTCTGGGGGCATTGGTTTAGGACTGACCAACTCACACCTCCAGTCTTGGTGTCCCAGTGTGACCCACAGACCCCTTGTCTCTGCAGGGTACAGGCAGGGCTGTGGGTGGGAAGAAGATGGGGCGGCTCCAGCTGGGTCCCTTCTGCTCTCAGCTGCTTTCTCAAGTGCAAAATGTATTTCTGGCAGTGATAACGGGGTGCAATATCTCATCCTGAATATCCTGCCTCTGCTCAAAGAGGAAATCCAGTAAATCATGGTAGTATCTTTCACACATGAGGATTTCCTTGCCTGTGTACTGTGGCAGAGAAGGTGGCTATTCCTCCAGCCACATTCTGCACCATTCCTCAACGTTGTTTAACTTTTGAAATACTCTTATTTGATATTACTCCCCACAATGGTGTTTAAGTCTTTGTGTTTTGCAGCTGTAGGAGAGGGAAAAGTGTCACCAAAGGCTCCAGATGTGCTGTGTGCAGGGGACAGTGATCCCCATGCGGTGTCTGTCTTACTCCTCTGTCTGTATTTCCCCTGGTTTGTTTCCTTTGAACTACAACTTATTTTAGTGGTGCTTAAAACTGTATATTTGTCATCAGGTCTCATTTACTAGTTCCTACGGGCCTGACTGTCAGACTGGTACTGTGTGAGTTCCCCTTGTAGGACAGTAATGTCAAAATCCTCACGTTTCTTCTCCTTTTCCCTCCCTCTTTCCCTTCATCATTCGTGGCTGAATTGAGTTGATTTGTGTGGGATTCCAGCATCCAGTTTGTTGTGCTTTACCCAGCCGCCCTCTCCGCCCCTGCGGCGTTTGGATCCTCGTTAGTGTAACACGCTGCTCATAAGGCAAATGTCAGCAGCAACCCTGACTTAGCAATTTCTCAAGAGTTCATCAAGAGAGGGTTTATCTTTCAATGATGACCTTTCTTGTTGAACACGGATTAATGTCTGAACAGGGTCTGTGTTAACATGGCAGTTTGCAGGAGAAGGCACTGGATACACATCCCTGCGCCCAGCCCTGAGCCTCCTACCCTGCCTCAGCCAGGCTGTTTGGGGTTCCAGCTCTTGGCTCCTTGACATAAATTGGCTGAATGTTGAGAAGCATCTTACATGCATGTTAGATGGAGGTAAAGACGGCTCTGCTGAAGGACACCAGGATTAGTCAGTAATAAAGCAGCCTCACTGCTTGAAGGGGTCCAGCTCTTGCTGTGCCAGCCCTGCACAGCAGCTCCCAATTCTGCCAGCACCAACACTTCGCATTAAAAGTCTGTTCTGGGGCTGCTTTATGAACCTACATTTTTTAATAACATTTTGTGCCCCATCCTGCTTTCCCTCTCTGCTTTTCAGCACTCCCCAAGCCACCATAACACTGGGCAGAATAAGCCTGAGGCTCCCCAAAGCCTGTCCCTCTGCCCTGCAGGCAAACATTCACCTGCTGATCAAAATTCACTGGCTCAGAGCCTTTTCTGTAAGAAAACCCACAGCAAATTCAAAGTGAAGCAAGCAAGGCATTATGCTGCCCTGTTCCCATCCCTGCCACAGCTCCTGACTGCTGGCCCTTGATCTCCGTTGGTGCAGGAAGGAGCTTCTGTAGCCCAGAGGATGGAGGATCACTGGGGCTGAAGATAAAAGGTGGTTGGCTGTGACTTACAGGCACATCTAATCTTTTCCACATCTCTCCTGACCTTGATCTATCACAGGGCTTCCAGGGGACACTTGGGATTGCAGATTATGCGTAGAAGAAGCCTTTGAGCTGGAGGCACTTAGCCACAGCCTCTGAACTCTGAAATCACCTGGTGTGGGATGGCTTCCTGTGCAGTTGGTTGGGAAATGGGACCCAAATCTTCCAGATCATGCTAGAAATGGGTCCTTGGCCAGGACTTCCTGAGTGCTAGCAGTACTTGGAAGGGGAGGAGATGGCCCTGCCAACCCCCGAACAATGCTAAATCAGTCTGGTGGGTCCTACCAGCAAACCAAAGTCCAGAGATTCGTGGTCAGCTCGGCCAGTGCTTCTACTGGGACCAGGCAGCAGGTCAGACTTTGCTCCTGATCCACACTGACTGGCATCAGGATACAGTCAGTGGTTTCCCCCCCCTCCTGGGGCAGCACAGTCTTCTGGCAGTTTTTCAGCAATGAGCTACCCTCCATTGCGTTCTTGCCATGGGAGAAAGTCTCCAGTTCCTTCCAGTCTGCAAGGAATTCCTGTTGATGCTCTGCAATCCCACAGCTAACGGCAGCCGTGGCACTTGGACAGCTTCTGCCTCCTCCAGCATCAGGAACTTTGTCATAATGCTGCATGTCTCCAAAAAGTCTTAGCTTTTCTTACTGGAGCAGTGTATGGAGGATTTCAGGCATTTTTTTCTTCTGCCTTCGAGTCTCAGATTATTCCAGATTTGTGTAAAACAAACCTGTTTCCAGGTATTTCTTAGCAGAGTGCATCAGGATTCGTGTGTTGGGGAAGTTGTTCAAGGTCTCCTTTGCTGTTGTTTCTGAGCAATGGTAAAGATGCCTCTTGTTCCAGGTGAGCTCACCTGAGTTCTTGGAAGAAGTCAAATACTTAGCAAATAACCATGGCTGAGCTGATCATTAACATACGGCTTTCTGAGGCATGCTGAGCCTCCTGCTAATTATGGGAGCTTTCTGTTTCGTTTATTGGGTCTGGAATGAAGTGTTGGCTCTGGAAAAGCTTCCAACCCTTTCTATAGAGTTTTTCAGGCACCATATGGAGTGGTGCCAGGGCATCCCAGCCTCTGCACAGCAGTTCCCAGGCAGTGGAGCAGCCAGTGTGCCTTTGCCATGCCCCTTTTCCATGGGCCCTCCTGAGAGTGTGGAGCATTCAACCCGTGGTCAGTAGATGGAAAATTACCTTTTTCTTATGTTGCTAACTGCAGTCAGAACTTTGGATAACCCATTGCCAGGTCTTCTGCAGGTATCAAAGCCGTATTTCCAGTCTTAGAGATGCGAATGAGAGTGGCTGGGGTGGGATGTGGGGGGACAGAGCATCTCTCTGGCTCCTCAGTCTCCATTTGCTCTTCTCAAGGTTTCAGGGCATGGCTAAGCATGTCCCTGTTCACCATGCATGGTACTGTGGTCACAGGTTAGTGATGCAGCCCTGTCCCTCTGGATGCCACAGGGTGTGCAGGAGTATTTTACTAACAGGATCCCCTTCTCTGTGCTGTGTCCTGCTGCCTCACTCCCGCTGTCACTCAGACCAGCCAACTGGGTCTTCTGTGTGACTTGGCAGGAAAATTCGCATCCATTTTATTGAACCAGAAGGAGGAAAAAGGGAAAAAGTGCTGGCTTCTAGTAATAAAGGGCTTTGGAATATCTCAGCTGGATATTTTTCTTCACGAGTGAGAAGGCCAAATGTTATCTTGACATTTAATCTTTTAATAATAAAAAAGGCACTTTGTTTGCCAGCAAAGTCCAAAATCTGTTTACTCTCTCATGCCTTATTTCTTTTAACTTGCTAGCTTAGATGTCCTACTTACCCTCCCCTGCTACCAGTTCAGAGCTGTAGTGAATCATGTATTCTGTAAAATTGACTTCCCTGTCACCACAGAGCCACCAGCTGCAGAGTGGCCTTTTTTTGACTAGTTCAGTCATTCATTTGAAAACTGGTGACCCCTTGGGTGGGGTGATGCAGGGGAAGGGGCCAGGGCAGGACAGGTGTCTCCACAGCAGTTCCAGGCTGAGCCCACCACAGCCCATATATGTGCTGCCAAAGCCAGAGCATGGGGCTTGTTCACAGGCTGGTTTCCATGCCCAGGAAAATTCCATGTCGGTCCGGGTGGCTCTGACCTGTGGGCAAGGGGCACTGCAGGCTGCCAGACTTTATAACCCACTTTGGTGTTTAATGGAGATCATGGGAACTTGCAGCCAGAGGAAAAGGCTGAAGAAGTCTTGGTTCAGCCTGGAAGGCTGGTGGTGGAGGTGATGGGACACCAGAATGGGGGTCCAGGGGCAGGCGGTAGTTTGGGCACCTCTGCCCATGTCCAGCCCTGTTGGCATGTCGGTACTGCCCACGGTGGGGACACGGTGAGGCACCAGTGGGTGTGGGTGGACCAGGCTCCATGTGCTCCCAAGGGACCTTGCAGATACCACCCAGGTGTAGCTCCAGCTTCCCGCAGCCATCTCCATCCAGCTCCTCCCAGTCCGCTGACTTTTCTTTTGCATTGAAACTTCTTACTCATAAATTCTACATCCAAGAGCAGCCGTGAGAAATGCCAGAAGCCTGATCATCTAACATGCTTTAATATCTAAATTTCTTCTTTAGTATCATTCTTATTTACATTGTTTTTCTTTCTCAAAAAAAAAAAATTAAAGGGAGGAAAAAAATAAAATTTTCTTTTACTTCCACATTAGGAGGTGAGTTGTCATCCACCCTCTGGAATTCTTTTTTGCTTTTGATCTTTATTTATTTGTTTAATTTTGGTTGATGTCCCAAGCATGGTTTTGGAGACGAAGGTAGGTCTTCGCTCTCCAAATCAAAAGGAAAAAAAATAAGTAAAACAACACTCTCCTTGATCATATTTAAAAGAAAAAATCCAAACTGTTCCATTCCATACCATTTAAAGAAAAAAAAAATCAACTATTGAACTATTTCTACAGCTTACTGATCTAAAAGGGCGGGTTTTTTCCAAAAGTATCGAATGGATCCAAAAAAACAATTTTCCTAGATGTGATTGAAGTTATTTGCTGTCAACATTTTAATATCAATATTACCACAATGTGTAGTCTCAAACTAGTTCCTTTGTAGTTTGCATGGGATGTGAATGCTGTCTCGGCGTGCCCAGACCTAGAGAACTTGTTACTACTGCATGAGCATCAAGTCAGATGTTGAAAAATACCTATTATATTTTGTGATAATTTGGTGAAAATGAGCACCTCCAGTCTCTGGTTGCAGTAGTGTGTTGAATGATTGTTCTTTTTTTTTTATATATATCCATATATATATTTTTGGAGCTCTAAGCTTCGTAGTAGTCCGGGCTGACTCTTCTCCAGTACTTGCTCTCCTCTCGCATGGCCTTGGTTAAGTGTTAGAATTGGGCCTAGGCTGTTTATTCTGGTGTTTGGCTTTGTAATACCGGTGCATGCCCGGCGTCTGGCCTCATACCCAGCTTTATTCTCTGCACACCAGTCTTGAATAGCTACAGTGCTCAACCGAATTTTGGCGCACCCGCTTCCCCGGCAGGCTCCAACCCAGCGCGACCCGGAGGCTTCCCCGGGGCCAACAGCCCCGGTCCCGTCGCAGACCTCTACGGCACGGCCAGCCAGGACTCCGGCGTGGGTAACTACATAAGCGCCGCCAGCCCGCAGCCGGGCTCCGGCTTCGGACACGGGATCGCCGTAAGTACCGCGTGCCGGCGGCGGGGCCGCTGCTCGGCCCGGGGGTGTCCCTGTTCACTGGTGTTGGGAGGGGTCGTGTTGGGTGTTGGTTAGTTGTGACCCGACAGCGAGCGCAGCGCCTCGCTGCCGTAACCTGTGAGACCCACCCCACCACTCCAGTTACCAATCTGGAATCGTTAGAATCATTAATCACAAGGTCCGAGTTCATCAAGTCCGACTTTGACTAATCACCACCTGGTCACTTTTGACCATATCACAAATTGCCACAGTTCCAAGAGTGGGGACTCCACCACTGCCCTGGGCAGTCCTTTCCAATGCTTAACCACTCTTTCAGTGAAGACATTTTTCCTAATAGCCAACCTGAACCTCCTTTGGCACAAACACTTGTCTGGAGCCTTCTGCAGCCAGACCTGACACATCTCAAACGAGAATATTTATTAATTATGGGATCTAAATTCCTGCTTATCTGTATGGGCTTTGTATCAGCCCAACCGCTCATCCTGGCTGGTGCACCTGTTGGCAGATAGAGCAGCAGTCCCTCCTAAATCAGCTCATTAATTCAGCTGGTGGGATCCCGGGTTGGTCATGGCCACCCTGGCAAGGGAACAGCTGTGTCCTGCTCCCCTTCACCTGTTTGCTGATCCCTGGAATCACTTCCAGCCAGTCGTGGCATCAGTCACAGTCCCTCAGATCTGCAGGTTATGAGCAAGTCGCTTCCGTTGCGCTGTGGGGTCACTGGGAGGTGCCTCCTAACGCCGCGTTGGGTCTGCGATCGCACTAATGAGGGGCACAGATTGGCTTAACAAGGCTGCACGTGGCTGTGTCACTGTGTGTGAGCATGAATGGGGCTGCCTCCGCCGCCGCTGTCACTCTCCCAGACACCATCTGCATCGGAGGCTCTTGCCCTTTTTGGAGTAGAATTATGAGATTTATGGGTTTTTTGTCCTCCTGTACAGTGAGCAAGTACAGAGGCTCCCCTGAGGTCCCTCAAACCGAGTGAGGAGCTCAACTCCCTGATGGAATTGGATGGGGGGGAGTGGGAGCGTAGTGCAGACAAAGTTCCTTCAACTGTTGCTTTTATTGCATAAGCAGCTGGTACCCAAAAACGACAAAACAAACCCTCTGCTTCCCTTTGTGCCTTTGTGCTCAATTCCCATCGTGCTCCTGCCCCTCCTGTGGTCACACCAGGGACTTGACAATCCCTGTGGATCAATTCTACTACCAGACGTGGAATATTACTGCTCTGCTAGGAGCTGCATCAGTTCAAACTGCCACTTCTCACCACTTAAAATTTCCATTTTTCACCTAAAAGACCTGTTTGTGCTTGAAAACTTGGGCACATTGACCTCAGTAATATCCCAGTTTTTCAAGTGATAGGATGCGAGATCCAAGCCTGGGTATCTGGATTTGTCTGCACTAACTCCCCCAAAGAACCATTTTATAATTAACTTGCAGATTGGCAGCCTCTTAATTCCCCCAATAACTGCAAAGAATCCCATAGCTTTTTTTACATACATATGTATTTAACACTCTCCATTTACTAACCCTGGTTTAAAAATAAAGAAGAGAAAACTCCAAACCCTATTTTTGCACCTGGGGGAATGAGAAGATGATGGTCTTGGAAAGGTAACCATAGGGTTGAGCACACCTGGTGACCAGAACAGCTCCCGGAAATCCCTATTCATGCTGGCAACACAGTCTTTCAAGTCCTTTGATAATTTCTTGGCAAAATTAATAATCAGCTGTTCCCATGTATAGAGCACTGATGAACTTAACAATTGTACAATTTTAGGGACCTTTGATTGCAACGGCTTTTACAAATGGATACCATTGAAACGTTACACATGGTTGGTTGCCATCTCACTTGGAGGTATTACAGTATATCCCATTTGTACTTTGTGCTGAACTACCATCTCCCCTATATTTACTTTAAGTGAACAATTTTTTTATCTTCATTTCATCTTTCCTTGGCCTTTAATCATTCCTTTCTGTGATTTGTGTTACTCAGATCAACCTCACAGGTTGGAAACTGGAAGACAGATCCAGAGCTAAATCCCCCCAAAAGTTACTTTTTCATATTTGTGATGCTTTGTGCAATAATTTGAAGAGCCAGAAATCCTGAAGAAAACCCAGAAATCTGAGGGGAATCACCCCAGGGCCAGCATCCAGCATCCCAGTGGGATCAGAGATCTGCTCCCAATGCACTGGTCTAAAAATAGCCAAACCCCCCTCCTTTATTACAGAGACACCATCATTCATAATTAAGTGCTGTACTAAATATTACAGCTAAAAGATAACATTGTAAGTCGTAACCATAGAGCAATTATCAAGATTAAAAAAAAATTAAACCTGAGCAAATTAAATTAAAGGCATTACCTGAGCACCACAGCCCTGGATCGCTGCCAGTTTCCTACCCTTTGAACTAAGCTCAAGTTAATTAAATGTTTAATTTTTATTTTTTATTATTATTTGGCCTTTGGCATATTCATCTTTGCAAACAAATATTCTTAACACCCAGAATGGAATAGATTAGAAAATTCAATGAAAAACAGAAGTTATCCCAATTAAATGGCACGGGTTTACCTACAGAGCTCCAAGCCTGGACAGGCAGATGGAATGGATACTACAGATTTTATTTCTCTGCCTCTTGCCCAGCTCTACCTGTTTCATGTTCAAAAATCAGTCTGCAAAATTAGAGTTACAGTTAGTCAAGGGGCTGGGAACTGCAGAGAATGGTTGGAGGCTTTAAATTACATAAAAATAGATTTGTACCTAAACACTAGTGGTTAAAAGGGGTTTCTGTTTACACTCCATCTCCGCACACACCCCCAAGATTACCTGAAATTGTTCCGCCAATTGATTTGCTCCACCAAGGAGTATTTTTTATGGGAAAGAAAAAAGTGCCATAAGCACTCTTGCTTAATCCCAGCTATTACTTGCACGTATCGGTGTCTGTTCGCCGATCAATTTGTCAGAATCCTTCACGTTTTCTGGGCTGTCAGCCTTTGGAAGAGCGAGGTGGTACCCGAGGCCGGCTGGAGCCTGAGCAGAACATCATAACTCAGGCTAATAACGCGCGCTGACGGCGCCGTCACCAGATTGATGAGCTGTAATCACTTGGCACTTACCACAGCACATCCCCCTAACCATCAGTTACTGGCCAGTGTTAAGACTCAAACCATTAACGACTTAAAAACAAAGTGCTTTTAATGTTGCTCATTACTAATTAAAATAGGTTTTGAGAGGAGGAAATGAGCCTTATTATTAATTCCTCAAGGAACACTGAGTTTGAAATTCTTGTGGCGGCGGCACATCCTGGCTGTCCCCACATCCCCGGGGCAGGGTGGGGCCACAGGGGATGAATTTGGCTGAGCTGCAGGTCCCCATAGCAGGGATCAGTTCCCACATCCCTGTGGGGTTCTTGTGGGATCTCACCTTGAGCACGGCTATTTGGGAATGGGTTTTGGAGGTCATCCCAAAGCTGTGACCAGGGATCATCCTCTGCACAGCCAGCCCTGTGAGCAGCTGCATGCAGAACTGGTGCCTAATATTTATATCTCTTTTATACATTATATATCTCAGCATTAAGCACCAGCAGGGACAGAGTATTGGAAGCTCAAGCCTCCCCTATAAAATAAATCCTGGCCGCCACAGTGTGCCCGGGTAGAAGTTGTCACCTTCCAAGTACTTGAGAGAAAACTCATTTTACCAAAGCCGTGTAAATTCCTGGTGTAACAGATGCCTGAGGAACAGGTTTTGTCCTTCCCATATATCAAGCCTTTAAACATTTAACTGTTCCTAAACCAGCCCAACTCTCAGCTAAGCCCAGCCTGACTCCAGTCTAGGCTTAGGTGGGATGGAATGGGAAGTGAGAGCAGGGAATACATTTAATACCCTCTCTCAGGAGGGCCATCCAGGGAACTTCTCAGCATTCCAGCCCGTCGCTCTGCATCCACCCTCAGTGTGGAGTGGAGCAGGCTGTGTCTCTGCAAAGCATTTGCAAACACTTTGGGGGTTTTTTGTTAAAAATCCTAATTGACCTCCATTAACTGTCCCTCTCCCCCTGTCCATGTCCACCTTCTCCCCATGCAGAGTCTCTCTGGATGTCCGGGCAAGACGGGGCGAAGTTTCTGAAGGGGCCCATGGTTGGGTCATCTCATCAGACTTTGAGCACTACATCATTATCATCATCATCTTCACCGCCAACGCAAACTGGAGGTGGCACTCGAAGGACTTGGGTTGTTTAAAATCTCTCTCATCATCTCATGAATCTGCTGTACTATAAAAACAACAGCTTTTAAAAGTATGTATATAAAACCCATTTCTTGTTCGTTTTATTTTCTCGATGGGTTTCCCCCCCCCCCTTTTTAAAACCTCTCCAAACCCACATTTTTTCGTAGTGTTTGACATAGTCTCGTAGTCACGTAGTTGGAATTCTTTGTGTATCTAGCGAAGCCTAACCATAGTGTAATTGTTATATTAAGGGGTTTCTTTGGTTTTTCTTTCCCACCTCCCCTCCTCTCTCCTGTTTTACGCAGTTGTTGTTGCTTAAAGGATGCTGAGATGGTGACAGGAGTCTCAGCCGCCGGTCCCGGCTCTGCCGCCGCCGCGGGGAGAGCGGAGCCGGCGGTGGGCACGGCACGGGGGGCCAGTGGGGCACGGGGGGTGAGCAACAGGTTCTCTAGCCCTTCTTTTCCTTTGTGGCGTCTTCGTTAACTCTAATTCTCTCTATTTTCGGCAATAAGGCGAGGGCGACAAACTTTTTGCGCGTCCTTTTTCTATAAGTGCTTTTTTTTGTTGAAAGAGGTGATATAAGGTTTTTTGAAATTGTGAATTCTGAAAAAAAAAAAAGGAAAAAAATAATAAAATGCTGTAAATACAATTCCATTAACTACATAGAAACTATTAAGAAAGAGAAATACAAACCTATTTTTGTGATGGAGTCAGCCTAAGGCAGTTTCTCTATGAAAATGGAAGAAAAAAGACAAAGAAGTTGTAGCCTTTTGGAGCGACTGCCGGAGCTGGCCCGGGGGTGGGTCGTGACGCTGTGGGACCCTCCCAGCTCGCCCAGTTCAAACCAGCAGCTTCGCTCTCAGACGGGCACAGCTTACAAAGGAGCAGTCTAGTGGTATTTTTATTTTCATTTAAAACCTGCTTTTCCCAAGACTGATCAAGAAGCTACGATTTTTCCTACTTAGCTCATTTAACCGTTCAAAGCACACCTTTATTTTGGGTTTTTATTTTTCAGTCATTGTTTTAAACTAGATCAACTTGCTGTCCAGTCATTTCAGCTGCTCTGGGCACCCTGCACAGCCCGGGGTCGTCCCCTCTGCGGGCAGAGCAGTGTCCAGCTTGCATGGTTTCCTTTATTATCCATCACTGTCTGTATTAACAAATTAGGAAGGCAACTTTGGTTGGTTTTGATTTTTTTTTTTCTTTTTTTTTTTTTTTTTCTTTTTTTTTTTTTTTTTTTTTTTTTTTGTTTCTTATTGTGT
>VXBX01001698.1:1571284-1607075 GCA_013400415.1 Scytalopus superciliaris | reverse complement strand
TAAAATGGCTTATCTTGTAAGAGTGCTTTCCTGATGCTAGTGTAGTGAATTTCCCCCCCCCCCCTTTCTCTCTTCCTCTTCTAGTACATATTGGTAGGTGTATCGTAATTAAGGTTAAAAATTTAGATGTAGTTATTCAGATTTAGGACCAGTAAGGATAGAACTTTCTCTTATTTAAGAAAAAAAAAAAGCTAATAATTTTGGGAAGGTTTTCCTTATTTTTTTCTTTTCTCTTTCTGGGTTTTTTTTTCTCTTGTTTATTATTTTCCTTTTGCTGATCTGATGCGGTTTCAACTAACCAAAGGTCTCACAATGTTAAAAATGCTGGCAAACTCCTAAGGCATTTGTAGATCCCCACCCTTGACTTTGGATAGGGGATGTGCCATACTACCTTAAATGCTAATGCTAGATATGCAAAACTGGATTTTTTTAATTTATTTTTTAAAAGAGGGAGGCACGGTATATTAAAACGATTTTACTAAGAGAAAAAAAAAAAACATATTTTTTTAAGAATGCTCAGAAGAAATTGCTAATCTGTGTGAATATGTTTTAGATGTTTATATACCTTTTGAGAAGTCCCAGTGGCCCATAGCACAAATGTCGTGGAATCCGAGATGTTTTGATGTGGCTACCTAGACTAAGGTTCACGTTAGTCCCCCACTCATCTAGAAATCCATTTTGAAGGATTTTTTTTTTTTCTTTTCCTTCGTTTGGGGGTTTTTTGTAAATTTTTCAGCACAAAGGTTCAGTTCCACCTTTGTTTTACTCAAGCCCAATGAGCGAAGGATCGTAGAATGATGGGCTGGTTTAGGTTGGAAGGGACCTTAAAGACCATCCATTTCCATCCCCTGCCATGGGCAGGGACACCTTCCACTAGACCAGGTTGCTCCAAGCCCTGTCCAGCCTGGCCTTGGACACCTCCAGGGATGGAGAATCCACAACCTCTCTGGGCACCCCTCATTCTGAGGGATATTGCCCTTTACTTGCCCAGTCTCTCACACGGACCCGCTATCCCCAGAATGACCAAAAAGAGAGATTTCCACCACCCTGGGTGACCTGGGCACCCAAAGCACCAGCGGGTCCATCCCTGCCCGGCCGTGTCCCAAACACCAGGCACATTTTAGAGGAGCCACAGGAGCCCGGGGACCCTCCCCCGTCAAATAATCCAAGTCCTTTGTGATCGGCTTGATTAAAACGAAGCCTGATCTGTCCTTTGGGGTTTTTAATTTTTCTTCCTAAATGTTCATTTTGAGTTGAATTTGTAGCTTGGACTTTAAGGTAGCATGGCTCTCTTTGCTGTAAGTTGATTTTTTTCCATTGTACAGCAGCGTCTGCTGGTGAATGTCACACATCTTGCTAGGCTTAGTTAAACCATTAGGTAATTGTGGGTGATAACGACCTGAAAGGTGTTGGGATTTCTTTTCTTCCCTGCTCGGCAGCCTCGGATGCTGCTTTCATCCATAGTGTGAATGAGGGCTAGCGACTCCAGCCACACTCCCTTCTTGTTTTGTTTCTGCCATTCACTCAATGCAACATAATCAATAATAAAGCAATATAGTTTACTACATTTTTACTGAAGGCCAGCCATGGTTCTGTATGATATTGCATATGAAACTGTTTACAAAAAAACGAAAACCAACACTAACTCATAGCTGTCTTTTATGCTATGGCGATGTCTCTTGGGTGGAATCTTCTGAATTCTTTTTTTTAGTGGTTTGGTTTGTTTTTTTAAGCGAAATAGTTCAAAAGAGAGGAAAAACTGAGATTAGAGTTGAGGCGAAGAGACAGGATGCATCGAAGACACACCGGCAGATCCCGGTCTGCGCACAGACACTGTAGAGTTTCCTACGTACAGAATCCAGTCGAACCCATTGCCGTGTGCGAACACTACGTGAGGAGATTCTGTAAGCTAAGCAATACTTTAATACTGTAATAAAAATTACCAAAAAAAGAAAAAAAAAAAAAAAAGGCTAAAAAAAAAAAGCTAAAAAAGAAAAAAAAAAAAAAAAAAAAGAGTAGTTTGAGAAAGTAAATCCTCGTGGTCGGTTCTCGGTCCCCAAACAGTCCGACTGTGTTGTCTTGAGAGCTCCATGTCCGAGCAGGGCGAGCCCCGGCGCGGGGGCAGCGGGGCCGTCCCTGTAACACCACCCTGGGCTCGTCTGTCGCGTCGACCGTCGTAGGTAGCAAACCCCCGTCATTCTCTGTTGTACGAGGTCTGAACTCCATCAGTACTAGGATGCAAGTGAGCATTTCAGGTGGTCATAAATGTACCTAAATAAACTATGGCACAGTGGCAGGCCTAGCCCTTCCTTTTATACTTTAGTATGAACTGATGAGAACTTTGGTAGTGACTTTTTTTTTATATATATACATATATATATGTATCTATATATATCAAGCATCTTTCAGGTCTCTGTGTATGGCTTTCTGAAGCCCTGTTGTAAAATACTATGTGGATGGGGGTCTCTCACATCACAGATGTGGAAAGTATAATTTTATATTTGTATTTTCAAATAAATAAGTTTGTGAAAGGTTTCCATCCTCTACTGTGGTCCAGAAATCAATGTGTTTGTCTGACGAAAAAATACAATAAACTGTTTTGAACAGATTCATGGTGTCCCTTTCATTGAGTGGGGAGGAATATTTATTCCTGGGAGTGAAGATCAGCCCCAGAAACACATCACACTGTCATCCCTCGTGTTCCCAAGGGCAGGGTTGGCCCAGCACAACCCCTGTTCCCCTTCCCTGTGCAGTGCCCTGAGTCTGGTCCCTTGTCCTGTGCCCCACCAGGCACCTTTTTGGCATCATCAGCACTGATCCCGTTTCCATGAGGGGCAGCGAGTGGCTCTGTATTCCCAGTCCAGTTGGATGAACTCCCACACACCCTCACTGTGTATTTTCCTCATTAGAGTGACACGCGCTGTCTGGCTTCGCACCCTCTCTCTGCTCAGATATTCCCCCAGAGACTGTGTCCCTTTGGCACTCCGAATGGAGCAGAGCCAACCCTCCCTCCCCCCACCCACCTTTAGGTCTCAAATATTCACATTATTCCACACAAGTTTCTGCAGGTTGCTTCCCTGGGGAGGTCAGGGTGCAGAATTGGGCAGGGATGGAGGGGACACTGCAGCCCCACCAGCATCCACAAACCTTCCCACACCACCGGCCCCCACCACAGGCATCACCTCTGGTCCAGCTGTGCCGGGGGTCCCGGGGGGCAGCACCGCGGGGTCTCAGCGGGGATGGTGCCGGTGAAGGTCAGCGCACAGCAGGACACAGGACAGGCTCTCTGGAAAGCAGTCAACACATCAAGCCCTTAATGGGATTGATGATTAGTGGAGCACCAAGGGGAAAATTAGATTAGAAAAACAAATGAAAATAATTTCGGAAGTCGTGTTTATTCGGGGTGGAAGGAGCTTCCACTGCGAGGGCTGCAGGAAACGATTTGACTGCAATCCAGAAGAAAAGGAGCGCGGGTCTGGAGTACATTAGTGTGGTGGGAGGCAGGGAATAGCAGCCACTTAACCCTGTCATTCAGCAAACATTAGTGAATTATGAGTGTATTATATGTGGGTGATGTGTTTTGTGTGAAGCCCGCGGGCCCACTGTAGCAGCACTGAAATGGAAGCGGGGGTCGGTGTCAAAATGTAAATTTCTATACCGGTTCCAGAATAAAAATAAGATTTTGTGTTTGCCTCCCAGCTACTGAAATCAAATTGCAGCCCAAATCAGAGTTGTAAAATAAGCAAAAATTTCCCTTCCCTGTCAAATTAGTGCCCCGATAGAGAAAACAAGGCAGATAAATGTGATTTACTTTCTCTCCCTCCTGTCATAAACATTTATGGCCGAGTCAAAGCAACGAGCTGCAGGAGGCAGATGGGGCTGTTGGGGTTGTGCAGGGTCACCCACATGGGGGGCTTTGGGCACTGAGCCCTGGGGAGTCCCTGCTGTGGTACCCATAGGGCAGGAGAGCTCCTGCATCCCTGTGCTCCATCCCTCCCCATCCTGTACCCTGCCCCAGGACCCCCCAGCCCTGCCCCACAGGGCTCATCTCTCTGGTACCCACACTGGAGATAGCTGTCCAGGCTATCCCAGGGCCTCGGAGTATTTCCCAGGTTTATTAACCTGAACTGAGAATTTGAGCACCCTTTGCTCTTCGGCAAAGCCGTGTATTCCCCATCGTGTTTCTGGAGGCTGCAGTTCTGCAGCAGAAATCAAGCCAGCATTTATTAATTAGGAGCTTAAGCACTCCCTTTCATGGCTATTTACAAGGGCCGCCTCATTATTAATAAAGAATAATAAAATAGAGGGGTTTAAAGCTCATTTGTTCCGCTGGGTACCAGTCCCTGCGGCAGCATGAGCCTGGGTGCCACCCAGCCTGAGAGCACTGAAACCCTGATGGTAATGAAACCCACCCCAAAAAACCCACCCCGTTATACTATTCTGCATTCAATTATTTTAAATACCATCAGGCATGAGCAATTCCAGCAGCTCCACACATCGAGGGCGCAGGGATGCGGTTTTCAGCTGGTCACGAGGTGGTGGCAGCGCCTGTGTGTGGAGAGACACTTGTAATTCATTAGCGCTTTGCAAAGGGCACCGGTACTTGACTCCGTTTGTGCATCAGGCAAAGGCTGATTCCTGCTATTTACCTCCACGGCAACGGCTGGAATTAAGCACGGAGGCAGCTCCCACGGGCCGGCGCTGGCTGCCGCACACAGCCGCCACTCCATCATTTCTGGTCTGTGGAGCAAACAAAGGATAGCAGAGCCATTGAATGGTTTGGGTTGGAAAGGACCTTAGAGACCATCTTGTTCTACCCGCCCTTGCCATGGGCAGGGACACCTTCCACTGATCAGATTGCTCCAAGCCGTGTCCAACACTTCGAGGGATGGAGCAGCCACAGCTGCTCTGGGCAACCTGTGCCAGTGCTCACCACCCTCCAGGGAAGAATTTCTTCCTAGTATCCCATCCAAATCTACCTTCCTCCAGCTTAAAGCCGTGCCCCCCTTGCCTATCACTGCATGCCCTTGTGAAATTCAAGTCTCTTTCCAGTGGAAAAACCCACTCCTCAAAGCCACTGTATCCCAGGGCGGCAGCAAGCGCAGGTCCCCTAATCTCCACCCCCAGTTTGACCTTTCCAGCGTCAACAACTCACCCCTGATGGGATCAGGCACGTTCCCATCCTCTGCTGCATTTCCCGGCAGCCTGGGGACCAGCTGAGGTCCCAGTGATGGTGACAGTGTCCAGCCCACAGCCTGCTGCTGCAACTGGGTGCTAATTGCCATGACATATTTGAGTGGCACTTGCCCCGGGAGCGGGCGAGAGGAGCCCGGACACCGCTCCCACTCGCTAATAATTACTGATTAAAAACTAGTTAAAAAGGCAATGAAGACTGAGGCGTGCATTAACCGGGTGACCCCGGCTTGTGCCAGACACGGAGAGACGGGAGTGGGTACAGAATCAGCATTTCCAGTATCTCCATCACTTGGTGATGCCAGGCAGGGCTCTGTCACATCCTACAGAGCACCCAGCACTTGCGAGCACTGATGTGACATAAACATCAGCAAGAATAAAACGCAGGAGAAAGTTCCTACTTTTGTGTTTTCTAAGCCTGAGACGTGTTTGAGCCACCAATAAAACTGCTCAGGAATTACACAGGGCTTTGCATCTTCAAAGCAAGGCAGCATTTTGTTCCTCCTCAGCCCCTTTCATCCAAAGATTCAAAGTGCTTCCTATCGGTCCTTCACCACTTTTTGATGGGTGGGGAATTCCTCTCTTTTATCTTGAAAGAGCGAGCCCGGCTGGGCTGCGGACTCCAAGCCTTCCTGGCTGGAGGTGGAGCCGAGGCCGCATCCCATCCCTGTCGTCCTTTGCCCCAAGAATGGCTGGGCAGCACAGCAAAGGGCGGCCTGAGCTGAGATGCTAAAGGGACGTGAACACCTGGAGGGGCACAGCACCCAGTGCCAGGCCATCACTACCTGGGCACAGCATCACCACCTAATTACCGGGCACAGCATCACCACCTGGGCACGGGGCTGGAGCTGCCGGTGACCCCCCTCGCCGCGCCCCACGCGGGGCTCGGAGCACGGGCGGCCCCCGGGGCATTGCTAACGCGGCTGACAGCACACGCCGGTCCAAAGGACACGCGGCCGAGCTGTCAATATTGATAGTCGTGACACTGTGTAAATGCAACCTCCCCGCTTTGTGCCGCGCTGGCCCCATCGATCGGTGCAGCGCCGGGAACATCCCAGGAGCTGGGCTGGCAGGGCAGGCGGAGGAAGGTCACCGACACATCCCAGCGCGGTGGGAGTCGTAACCCTGGGCTGCAGCGGCACCCCCGGAGCCCAGCGGAGGGGTCCCCACGGTGAAACGCCCTGCTCTGCACATCCCCCGTGCGCCAAGGGTTTGCATCCATCAAAATAAAACGAGGTGCCGGTGCCACCCGCGGCGCGGGGGGTGGCGGTGATCCAGCCCCGGCCGTCGGTATTCCAGCCCGAGGTGCGGAACAATGCTCTGCCATTAGCAATCAGAATATCGGCGCGGCCGCTCATAGAAAATCAAGAGGCAAAATAATTGAGTCAATAGCGCTGCGAAAAGGATTGCTCCTTCAGCCCCATTCTTGTGCTAACAATCCTCCGGCAGGGCTGAGGGATTCAAAAGCCTGGAGAATCAAAAAGGAATTGATTTGATTCAGAGCTTCAGCCCCGGCTGTATTTAACACATCATTTTTGCTTGCTCTACATAGAATAGAAACTGTTTGAAGGCAGAGGGGCTGCCTTCTGCGGAGAGAGGGAGAGCGGGAAGCAGAGAGGCAGGAGAATATTCTGGATTTGCTGCTTTCCCAAGAGTGGTTGGACCCACACCGTCCCCGCAGACGGCTGAGGGACCCCGGGCACCTCCCCACGCTGCGACACCCCCAAGTCCCCAGAGCATCCGCCGAGTCCGGCTGGGCCGGTGACTAAAACGGGACCAGAGAAAATGAAGGGAAGCAACTAGTGATACGGATCGCTGCTCCGTGTCCGCTCTGCTTCGCCGCAGCCGCTGCCTCCATCCATCAGGCTCAAGGGCAGCCGCTGCGGTGTAAGGGCGCAGGATGCTGCGACGGGGACGTTTCCCCTTGGGAGAAGGCAGAAGGTGCCTTTTGATCCCTCCCGCATCCCGGCCCTGATTGTAGGATCACAAATACCCCTGTCCCGCTACCAAGTGGCGACGAGCAAAACCGCACTGATTTCCACCCAAACAGGTGGGGATTTATTCTCAGCACAGCACCAGCCCCCTGCTTCCTGCTGCCCTCCCAAATCGCCACCTCCAGGATCCTGCAGCATCCCAGGGAGCTCATTCCTCCCGAGAAAAACTTTCAGGGTAAAACTGTGCTGGGAAGTCTCTCTAACCGTTCTCCACCTTTTGGCAAACACCCATATATGTTTACATGACATCTGTAATAATTTTTGTAAGCCTCCCTTCTCCTGCTTTTTATCTATGAAAAGGGGGAGAAAACTCCTCATCCTGCTCCAGCATCCCACCAAGCACGCCAGAGACAATGAAGATCAACCAGCAAGTGCAGAATTTCCCTGGATTCCATCAAACAATCACTTGGAGAGGACTGGCAACAAGAACAACCCCACAGGCCCCTCCCCAAGGCTGTTCTACAAACCACATGTTAAAACATCAGCAACACCAAGGCAGCACAGAGCTTCCATACTTAAACACGTCCAGAAAAATCTAAATTAACTACAGAACAAAACCCAGTATCAACACCCTGAGCAGAGGAAGGGGCAAGTGCCGAGAGCATTCCAGCAAAGCCATTTCACTGCTCATTGTGTGGCACACGAAGCTCTTCAAACTCTTTTGGGTCTTTATACCCCTTACACAGCCCCAGCTGGCAGCTGCCAACACAGCGGGGACCCCCAGACCCCCACCCAGGCAGCTGATCTGATGTGTTGATGAGTAAGTCATGTCACTATAATAAGCAGTGTTTATTTGAATAATAAGGTCAGGGAGTTAAGTAGTTGGTATTCCACTCGTAAAAAGCAGTTTGCACAGTGTCACTAATAATTAAAGGGGTTTTTTGACTAATCTAGTTGCTCTTCCTAAATATACTCCACTCTGTTCAAGAAACTCATCAAAGCAGCAAAGTGATCTTCGAGGTTATTAATCTCCTTTGCTCCACAGCTGGAGCAAATTTATTTGCTTGAATTAGCATGTAATAAACTTATAATAAAGCTGCCATATCCCTCGCTTTAGAGATATAGTTTGTGTAATGGGTAGTTAAATCTAGGTAATGTAGCCATGGTCTTTAGGCTCGGAGAGAAGAGGAAAGGAAAAACGCAGCGTAGTGCTGTGTTACTCCCAGTGCAAGGGCTCAGTGGAATTTTTTCCAGGTCTGGAAAAGTCAGCCTGGTTGGAGACCACTGAATCAGATATTAGGAAGAAATTCTTCCCTGTGAGGGTGGGCAGGCCCTGGCACAGGTTGGGCAGAGAAGCTGTGGCTGCCCCATCCCTGGAAGTGTCCAAGGCCAGGTTGGACGGGGCTTGAAGTGACCTGGTCTGATGGAAAATGTCCCTGCCCCTGGCAAGGAGTGGAACAAGATGAACCTTAAGGTCCCTTCCAACTCAAACTATTCCATGGTTCTGCAATACTGAAAGCTCACCAGGTGACCCAGCATCCCATTTAGCCTCCTTTCCACATGCAAAATCAGGAATAGCCAAGAACTCTTTAGCAACTCTCTCAATACTGCAAAGGAGGGGTCCTTGCAAACCCACGGGTACCATTTCCAGCTGCCAAAGGAGAATTAGCCCCCAGAAAGCACCCTCAGGGCAGTCAGTGAGGGGCAGAGCCACAGCCACAGCCACACCACCATGGAGAGACCTCACTGAGTGGCAACAAGCACTAAGGTTGGCACCAGACCAGCCAACACCAGCAGGACCCATGGAGATGGAATATTTCAAATTGGGCTGAACTTCACACAGTGTCTATGTGAGAGGAATTAATTCGCTTCAGTTCACTAAGTTGAGCCTTTCTGGATTGCAGTTTCCCTGGAACAATAAATCCTCTCACTTCCCCTTCCCACGGAACACTTGTGGCACCACTGGTCCATAGCTGGGACTGGGCAGATGGAGACGGATGTGGCAGATACCAAAGTTCAGCTGCACGAGGAGTGCTGGCACCCACCTCCTCCCCAGAGGTTATTATTCACAGAGCCTGGGCAGTAAATAATTTTTCCTTCTCTCCATTTCAGCTTTTCTGTGTTCCTGCTCTGCCGGGAGCAGGGCCTGGGCATTAGCCAGAGGTGTCAGAGGTGTTAGACAAGGTATTAAGGAGGTGTCAATGGTGAAATAGCTGGGATTACAGTAAAGTCTAAATAAGGTGTAAAATAAAACCAAAGGTGATAAAGTCGTTGATAAGAAAAGCTGGAGAAAAATAGGAGTGCAATTATTTTTCATCCTGGTTGTTCACTCTCACAGTGCATTATCTGTGGCTTTGCAAAGACTTAAGTAAGATTTTTTCCTGGTATATGGTATTTTCTCCCAGCAGCATCACAGCTCACCAGCCCTTGCATGGCAGCAAAGCATCCAGCAAACCCAGAGGCACTGGGCAGGGGCACTGCCTGCTCAGGAGATGCCCCTTCCTCCTCCTGCATCCTTATCCAGGGGTTCAAAGGGGCCCTGCTGGGCAGGATGCTGGCATTTCCAAGGCTTTAACCTTGGCAGGACATATGCCACCAGAGCCAGAGCCCAGCACTGTCCAGCTGGGAACATACAGGTATGGGAAGAGGAGGGTGTTGGTACGGACCCATCTCTGCCGGGCTGTCAAACCCAGCTGTCACAGTGAAGGGACTCACCTTCTCCAGCAAGAACACATCAATCATCCCGACAGCCCCTAATCAGGCAGACGGAGCTCTCTTGGAGCTCGGCGGAGGATGGAGAGCTCACACTCCCCCTCCCTGAACAAATTGTGTAGGGGGGAAAAAATAATGTAAGAAATGACTCCGGATGGCAAATCAACAAATTAGCCTTGATTACTATCCGGGTCTCACAGCCTCCTCTTCCTCACGCTCATCAGCTCGATCTGTTGAGCCATTTTGCCCCTGCAGTGTTTATCCCCGTGCCAGCAGCTGTAGCTCAGTGCAGCATTCCATGGGGCAGCACCCCTGGGGTTCCAGGTGAGAACCCCATGGGACCCTCCTCCAGCAGCTGGGGGCTCAGAGGGCCACCTGCTAGGACAGAGGTGCCTTTTCAGGAGCCAAAATGGTGCAGGAGAATGCAATGGCACAGCTCTGCCGAGATTCCCTGGCTCTGGGCTGTGAACCCAAAGGCCCTCTGTGCCAGACACAAACCAAAAGGAGCACCTTTTTCAGCAAAAAACCACAGAGGAACAGTTCTGACGAGGAAAAAGCAAAAATTATTTAAAAGCACGTTCATCTACAATTCTCCCAGTGCTGTGAAGGGTTATTAACTGATTGGGTTTCATCACATCCCACTTTGCTGCTGCAGAGGCTGATTGTCCCATATTTGCATTTCTCTTGGACAAACAGCTCTGCAAAGATCCCACAATCCCGGCCCAAGAGTGGGCACAGACCACAGCCCTGTGCCCTGGGATGGCAATATGAGCTCAGCTCCATCCCAGCACAGCTAATCCATCAGGAATAGTTCTGTAAGGATTCCTGGGGTCAGTGGCCATCCAGGGGTACATCCCCCCCCTCACTCACAGCCAGGAGCTGGGAAGCAGCAGCATTTCAGACGTGAACTTTTTGGAGTTAATTTGTTTTGATTCTTTTAAATGGCACAGAACTGCCAGGCAGGCTGACATCACCCGTGAAGGCATTTAAAAAAATGGATGAATACAACCAGTAGATGGATGTGCTGGCCAAGTACAACCCGGGCGAGCTCAGGTACACGAGCGTGGCATACCTTCCCTGCTTATCGTCTTCATTAATAATGTCTTTGCTCCGAAACCATTTCCATCATCACAGCTTTGCAATAACGACCCCGACGCAGCTCATCGCGTCCCAACGCCGCTTCAATCTCCTCACAGAATAAAGCAGCCAAAAAGGGGAGATTAAAACCCAACAGGAACGAACGGCCTTCGGTTGATCAGAGTTAGGAGGGGGGTTGTTAAAGCCTGTGCTAGCGGCTCGATCCCCAGCAGAGGGGAGGTGGGGGGGATGAGAGGGGGCTGCAGTAGGACAGGGGCAGCACCAGCCCCACGGCCAGCCCTGCACCTCCCAGACCAACTGAGCCCCCTGGTCTGGTGTAATGCAGTCGTTAGAGGTGTGACATTAAATAACCTGAGCAACCAGAGGTGGGAGGCTGATGGAGTGGCTGGAAATCCATTGGTCTGATGGGACTGTACAGAGTGGAAGCATCCCAAACCTGAACCCCAACAGCCTGTGCTCCAGCCCCAGCGCCAGCTCCAGAGGAAACAAGATCACACACCTAATAAATCTGTGTTTCATTCTGCTCATTCAGCAAACCCTACCTCCTTCTCCATCTCTACATCTAGGAATGGGAAGTATCTGTACATGGAGAGCTCAGGTGCCAGCTGGGCACGATGAGCCCATCCCCTTCCCACCTCTGTAGTCACCCACCTCTTACCAAGGAAAACTAAGTTTTACAGAGTGAAGGCAGTGGGAAAAGAACCTCCTCTTCCAGGGCAGTGGAAAAAGCATCTCCTTTTTCAGGGCAGCAGTGATGTGTTGCTAGTGCTTATTACAGGGTTCACAGCACTTAGGGGTGATATAAGTCACAGCTCCTGTCCCCAGAGTCCCCAGTGATGCTGCCTTCACCACCCAGCTCTAGAACCTTGGATTTTCAGGCAAAAGTTGCTGGGCAAAATCCCCAAGTTACCATTTAAAAGGGCAGTACATTACTTGTTTGTCCCGATTTGCATCAGCCAGGCCTTACCCGTGCCACGGGAGCTGCTCTGTGGCAGCACACACGTCCCCCACCCGCCAGCCCGGCAGTGTGTGACCCACCACGGGCTGGGGTTGTCACCCAGCACGTCCCCAGGCTGGCACACAGCGCGCAGCGGAGGGAGGCAGAGATATTAAGTGGCTGATTTACATAGTAATCTGCAAGGGGAGAGATGTTCGGGGCGCGCTCAGCCTTCATCATAACACTTGTCATATTTGTGCTTCAATTTGAAGGGGGAGGAGAAGGGAAACAAGCCCTTGTGGGGTTTTTTTGCACATGCTGTTTGGTGTGAGAGCAGGGACCTGCCACAGCAAATCAGAGCCAGCATCCCACCAACACAGCCCGCACCGATGGCTGGATCCCAGCAATGCCACCACTGCCTGTGGTATTCAGTGTACCTGCAGTCAGAGAGGGGGGCTCTGTGACTGAGCAAAAAATCACCAGCATTAAGAGTTTTCTGTAAAACATCTGATGCCATGACACTGTTGTGGGGCTGGGTGCTGAGGATGCACCCATGGGTGCCCCTGCTCACCTCACCAACACCTCACAGACGGGCTTAGCAATGCAATTCCACTTTTTTTTTCTTTAATATAAAAATATTCACATTTATGAACAGCTCTGGCACTACCATATGTTGTGCTCCTTTTCCATCTACGAAACAAGCTGCTTTCAAGCCTTTTAATTACACAAACTCGAGCAAAGTCTTAGTAGAACAATTAGATAAAGGGAAAGCAGGGAAATATTTTCTCCCCTTCATATGAGCAATTGCAAGAGTTTCCTTCTCCTCACAAGGACTGCAGAGATGGGCTAAATTCGAGATCAGTTCTGTGGTTGCCTCAACACAAAGCCTGGGTTAGTTTTACACAGCCAAGCACAGGATTGCTCCAGCTGCACCCTGGACAGTCGATTTCTGTGGATCCATCATTTACAGCTCCAGCCCATAAACTGACAAGTCCCCACACTCCATCCCATGGCCCAGCCTCTTGTGATTGCTGCATTCAGCACCCAAACCAACGCAGATCAGCTATTCCAAACCTGTCAGCTCTCATTAGCACAGGCAGCAGCACAAGCAAACCAAGATAAACCAGCAATTTCATCGGTGTGCGTTGTGTGTGCACAGAACATCCCAGGCCAGCCTCGATGTGCTGGGAGATGAGCAATGACAGTGAGAGTCTGGGGGTGGGAGGGGACACCCCAGCCCAGCTCCTGAGGGCTGGAGTGGCAGTGTCCCCAGGCAGGCAAGGGGCACATCCCAGGGGTTCTACAGAACACTCCAGTCTGGGGTGGCTGTGGAAACTCACCATTTAAATATCATGGATTCACAGAGTAGTTTGGATTGGAAGGACCTTAAACATCATCTATCTCCAACTTCCCTGCCATGGGCAGGGACACCTTCTGCTAGACCAGGTTGCTCAGAGCTCCATCCAGCCTGGTCTTGAACACTTCTGGTTCCAATATTAATGTCCCTAAATAGGTATGTGTCACTGCCTGTGGTGTGGGGTCACACACAGTGTGTTGCCCCTCCCCAGCCTGGAGTAGCTGGGAATGTCCAACACACACTGGGAACAACCAGCACACCCCAGACATGCCACAGGACTCCTTTCCCAAAACTCTTTTGGCTCCTGGACTCTGGTAAAACACCAAAATCCAAAAGGGAGCTGCACCCCATCACTGTCAGCATGAGCCCATCAGCCCAGCCTGGCACCAAGTGAGCAGCCAGGGTGATTAATATTGAACATCAACAAACAAAACAATTGAAAAGTCAACAGTTTAGGGGAAGAGGGGGCTGTGGCAGCCCTGCGGTCCCGAGGATTATTTTAAATGTGCAAAATGCCATCTCTCTAAATAATCAAACTCCACTGCTGTGACTCGGAAATTGCCACCCACGGCTACAGCTCCAATTTTAAACACATCCTCAAGTCAATCTTTGTAAATTCCACATTAAATATTGATCAGCCCCAGAGAGGCCTGACGCTGCGTGTTTAGCATAGATGTGCCAAATTCAAACAGCGGCGGCTGAGACAGAAAGTTTGGCTGGATCCCATCCCAGGCCACAGAGACTGTCACAGCAACCACTCCACACCAAGCAGTGCCACCTCCACAAGGAAAGATAACCACGATGCCATGTCCTGGTGCTGCCCCATCCCACCAGGGACCACAGACACAATGCCTGTGCTGAGAAACCTGCCTGGATGTCCAGCATATGAAAACACACAGAGAAAGACAAGGAGGGATCCCCAGCAAGGGCCTTGCACTGATGGACAGTGCTGAAAGAACCATAAGTAATACTTAAATATGGACACAGGAGGGGGAGGGAGGCAAGCACTGGTACCTCCTTTCTAGATACACCAGCTCCAAACATATTCCATCCCTTCCTTAGGATCAACGAGCGCATGGCCCAGAAATTCAAGTTACAGTATCAGGGCAGTTGTTCTGGTTCCCAAATTCACACCACCACAGAGGGGCTCCCGGGGGGAGTTCTGAGCTGGCAACGTGCCCATTGATCCCACCAACAAGGAGTTTAATAATACCACAATTGTTGGAAAGCGATCCCTTTTATTTCCAAATCCCCAAACTTTGTGTGTGTGTGTGTGCATGTGTGTGTGTGTGTATGTCTGGAGTATTATGAAAATCATACTTGAAACCCAGCTTCCAACTCCATTTCCCAAGCACTCCTATAAAATTTTCATTACAGATTGCTGCCCTACAGTGGAACAGGGGGCAACTTTATTAGACAACGCCGCACAGCCGCCTGGCAGCAGGAGAATGAGCCAGTCGACAGCTCCAGATATTCCTCTGCGAGATACAGCAGAGAGCTGGAAATGGAACAGATTACATAAAAAAAAGTAATTCAGAGCAATTTCTAGTAAAGAGTCAAAGAACCATATAATTCAACATTTATATAGACAAGGCTTCAAGGGAACTCTTCAAAAAAAGAAGGACTGAAGGTAACGGTAAGAAACTCTGGTTTGATTTTTTTTTCCCCCTTTTTTAAATTTCTTGTTTAACCTGCCCTGCTGGTTTGTGCCACTCTTGGCTCCAGCAGCACCTCAGGGACAATCCCAGCTCCCAGTGCCTGTTTGACTACTGTTGCCTCCACTCCTCTTCCTTGCCCCACTCCCTACCCAACCCAAGGGCAAGTCCTTCTTTCCCTACCAAATCCACCAGCCAAGCAGGGATGTCTTTGTGCACAAGCCAGAGACCGGGTATGATCTTCCCCAAATGTGCCCACATGCAGTTTTCCTCTTCCTCATCTTCCCTCCCTCATTTATCGTGCTATAAAAAGCACAGAGGAGAAGACAAAGCTTTTTCCCCGTGATTAATTAAGGCCGGAGCGGACCCGAGCGCGGAGCAGCGGCGATACCTGTACCATTTCCAAGGTGCTGCAGCTGCAACGAGGCGCCGCAGCCCCGTGACTTTCCCCCGCCGTCGTTTGTCATCGCCTGACACTGATAAAGAGCTTCTCCAGTGCTGTGTCTTTGCAAGGGAACATATCCATATCAAAGCTGCTTGGATCATCCTTTTGCAAACTATCTGCTGCGTTTTCTGGCCTAGTTTCCTTTCTGATCTCAAAACTCCTGCTCTTTCCCTCTGTGAGCCCCTACAGTGGCACACACCACCCCAGCACCCAGGGCTGGAGGCTCTTGGGAAACAAGGGGTCACAGTTTCCACATCGTTCACATGGCACCTCTGCAGTTCCAGACTGATGTGGTGTGTCAGCCACAAATGCACTCCTGCATCCAGGATGCCTGTGGTGGGATGCAGGCTGCTCTCCACCCATCGCTGCCCGCAGTGGGACAGAGGCTGCTCTCTGTGCACTGAGCACAGCTTCTGCAAGAAAAGGCCCACTGATATTGGAGGTGGGTGTGAGGACCATGAACTTCACCTTTCCTGCCACAGCGGTTTGACAGAGTAGAAAACAAGTGGCTTGAGTAGACCAGCTCTGCTGCCACAGGTTGGTGCTATGGGGGGTAACACAGGGTGAAACCTCCTTGAGCCCCGGAGAAGACAAGTTCTGCACACCAGCACCCACTCCACAGGGCTTGGATGGCAGCTCCACACACCACCCCTCACAGCAATTCACGTTTTGCAGGTCTAAGTGCCTCCATCCAGCTCACCTGACTGACACAGGATGCTGAAAGCTCCTGTGATGAGTCAGGAGCCAGCAGGGATTTCTGGCCAGGCAGCAAGGTTACACCACAGGATCCGCTGGAGCAGATACAGATGTTCTCTGGATAATATTAATATTCCATAATTATTATTCATCTGCTCAGCCTGCCAGGCAGTCCCTGCCCACTTAACCTTGGGGTGATGGATGCTCTGCTCCAGTGCCTGCAGCCCCAGCTGGGTGTCTGGAGATTGGGGCTCCATTCCCACACAGGCACTTCCTTCAACTTCTTTTAGGCCTCAACACCTCAGCCTTTTAAATGGCATGAAAAGGTTTGCACATGTGATGAGACTCATTCTCAGGCAGCATTTGACATGGGAGAGAACTCCTGGGACACGGAAATGGAGGTGCTGCAAGCAGGTACCTGGAGCCACAGCTTCCAAGGGGTGGTGAAAACAGCACCTAATTCTCAACATTCCCTCAGGTCATGGTGTTTGCTTAGCAGAAAAGCAAACACTCATTCCCCTAAGGTGCATCATGGCTACAGGAGGAAGTCTGTGCAGCCACAACATGAGCAATGTCCTTAGAGCCATTAGGAAAATCATTTCTGGGCTTTCAAACAGAGCAAATTCAGCTCTTCAGGGGAAGAGAACAGGAATTGTAGCATTTTTTTTAATATACAGGTGCTTTTCTCTTTAGGATGGCACTTCAACAAGAGTTCAACGAACAGCATTTTCTTGGTTCTGAGTGGCAAAGACAGGCCAGATAAAGCTACTGATTCATTAGCATCCCATCATGTCTGCAGCCTCCGTATTCCCCAGCCATATGGGCAGCACAACGTGCTTCCAAAAACCAGGACAGCTACAAAGGCTTTATTACCATCAGCCATCACGTTAGAGTAGCCTGTGGGTACATGGAGATGGGGAACATCTTATTTCAGGATCTTTTGGGTGTGAAGGAACACAGTGTGGACAGGAAGAGACAAGGTGACTTTGTAGGACGTGAGCGTCCCTCCTACTGCAGACAGGATTTTAATCAGGATCAGCTCTCAGAACTGAGCAAAAAGCAGCCTCCAGAGTGGATACACATCTCCAGGAGGGAGATGCTGCCTTCCCAGGTGGGAAACATGGCATCTGCTTTTATCTCTCTCCATATTTGGAGATAAATTCCCTATATAACAGATTAAACCTCCCAGCGAGCTGAGCTGTGTGTCTACAGCATTCTACTGAAACCTCAGCCAGCCATGGAAAACCGAGTGGTTCTCCTCATCCCCACCACATGCAGGTCTGTCAACCAGAAGCAGCATCTGGGGATGGCATTAGGTGGCCATAAATAGACATTAAGTGACCATAAATAGACATCACGGGACCATATGCAGCCTCTGAGAGCAGCAATCTGTACAGGAGGGTCCTCACTCTCGCCAAGGCACAGGGGAAGAAATATCCAAAACCAGTGCAGGTAGGAGCACTATCCTGAGATGTCAACAGATCAGGGGGGATTTTATGGGTGTTCTTGGAGGAGCAAGGGAATTTGGTGCATGGACTACCCCAAAGAGCTGCTGACCCCTGTGGAAGGGTGGCCATGCAGCCTTCAGCTCTGCCCACGCACAGCCTGGGGACACGTGTCCTTGAAGACCCCAGGTGGCATCTCCCACCCCTCCTGAGACCGCCTTTTCCTCTCTCAGCACCATCAAAATCTGCCTCCGGGTTCCCAGCACTGCAAGTACGTTTTCTAACAAGCAAATAACTTCTTCCTTACTCCAAGCTCTGTCTGCAGTTCCGTGGGACCCAGCGGGAGGGTCTGCGCTCCTCCTGCATTCACCAATCTGTGTCAGCAGTTTATTATGCAGCCCTGTAGGTTTTTTAGTTTAAAAAAAAATAAAAAAGAGGAGTTTTCAAAGCTTTAATGGCTTTGAAAACAACACAGAGAGTTCTCTTTACTGCAGGAGAGGTTGATGATCTCCCTCTGCTACAGAACCAAACTGGACATCATAATAAATAATCATAATAAGATATAAAGTATCACCTAGAGCCGTTCAATGCAAGGAGCAGGTAGGAGTTATTCAGAGAAACTGCCAGGTGGGAAATAGTCAAAGTGAAGGTACTCAAAAAATAAAAAGCATTACTTAAACAGAGAGAGATTACATCTTGTCTTGCCTGGGAAGACCATGTGCTCTGGCTCCTGGTGGGACTGCAAGCCTTGAGGAGATCCCTTCTCCTCACCTCTCTTTCTCCCTGCAGCCCAAGCAGGAATGCCAGCAGTGTGCCACTATGTCACCACAGCCCACAGTGGTCCTGCAGCACCCTCCTGCACTGTCACTCTGCATGGCCAGAGCTGAGCACCTTCTCAGTACCAGCCTGGGCTGGTCCTTGCTCCAACTGCTCTCAGAATTGCAACTGCCTTGGGTACATTTCCACACACGGGCTTTTATTCAGGCACAGCCAAAAGGACATTGCATTTACTGTTAGCATTTATGGAAGGCATAGAACCACAGAATGGTTTGGGTTGAGAGGGACCTTAGAGATCACCTCATTCCAACCCCCTGCTGTGGGCAGGGACACATTCCACTAGACCAGGTTTCTCCCAGCCCCATCCAGCATCTTACAGGTGCATCTCTGTTCGGGTTCATAAAGATCAGGAACATATTTCTCACCTCCACAGCTGCTCTGCCCCATCCCCACACTAGACATGAACACAGTATTGCTCTTCACAGAGCCTGGGGTGACACAACAGGTCCCTGGACCCCCCAGCAGGGTTTGAGCAAGCACAACAAAAACTCCATCAGAAACACCAGAACTGCAGCACTGGGGAGCGACACGACCTTACAGACCTCAGCACAAGGCCAGGGTGACAACCCTGCTGCCACCCCCTGCACGGCCCGGGAGGCAGGAGTCAATCCATCACCGGCGGCAGGAGCTGCCCCCAGCGCGGTGTCGGGGAGGGGAGGGGGTCGGAGTTCGTATCAAATGGCATTAATCACCTTTCCTGAGGCTCTGCACATGCTGGACAGAACTATTAATCAGCAGCATATCAGCCCTCCAGCCCGGTCGGGCCCCTTTGTGTGGGTCCCTTCCCATCACAGCCAGATAAGATTATCAGTGACGAGCAAGACACCCATTGAGCAACACCTGACTGGAAGAATGGGATTTCTTTTTTTTCCTTTTTTTTTATTTATCCCCCTGTCTCAAAGATGAGCTGTTTCTTGTCTTGTCAAACCACATCCTTTTCTTGAAAGAACCGGCTTTAAGAATCCAATTTGTCAAGCTGGACAATCATTTGAGAATCCATAAAACGCTTTGGTGACTTTATCAAAAAAAATAAATCAGAAGGTTTTAAATGGTAACTGAAAGGGATTTGAAAATAGGTTGAGTGGCCTACATCAATTAATCTTCAGAGAGCCAGGGCTTTGTGAAGCTGGAGTGGCAGAGAAGTGTCAAAAGGTAGTTACTGGGCTAGAGGAGATGGAAGTTATCGATATTTCTACTCTCCTTTTTCTCTCTCCTTTCTCTGCCTCCTCAGAACATAGTGAGGCGATATCCCCTGTCACAGGGCACTGCAAAACCAAGGAGGGCTAGGTGGTCAAGCCAAGAAGGGTGGAAGTCAAGCCAAGAAGAGCTGGGTGGTCAAGCCCAGAAAGGGCAGGTGGGCTCTTTCCTGGTGAGATTTTCGTGTGGTCACTCCCAGTGTCAGCTAATGAGGGCCAGACCTGCTCTCCCACCATGGTTTTGGGTCCCTCTCCCTGCTGGCGAGTGCCAGAGCTCCAGTGACAACCCTCAGAAGGAGCCATAAGACACTGCTGGTGTTCAAAGGCACGTTATGACACCTGAGGATCCCACCAGCTCCGGCACCAGCCAGAGTCTGGCCGAGGAGGGAGGAGAGAAGGGGAGAAAGAGATAAATGGTCTCAGTTCAACCCCAGGGCCTGAGCAAAGCGTTGCAAACCGACAGGAGACCTCGGGGCTTGCAAAATGAAATGAAGAAGCTGGAAAATGAGGTATTTGGCTGAAGAGAGCCAGTCCCCTGGAACAGCGACGGATCTCCTCACCCGCCTAATGAGAGCGGACAGCCCCGATTGCTCCTCGCTGTGCCGCCGCTCTGAGAGACACGGGGATGAGGGACAGGGTGTGAAGATGCTGAGCCCCAAGGAACACAATCAAGGGGACACGGGGATGGGAACAGCGGGCTGAAGAATCTAATATTAAAAAAAAAAAGAAACAAGACCTTGGGAGGAATCAAAAAATCAAAATGCTGCAGAGAGAAGGGCCACGCTGCCGCACTCCGGTACGGAGAGCAGGATGTGAGGGGCTCCAGATGGCTCTGTGGTTTAGTGCAATAAAAAATTTAATCTGACAGGCAAGTGTGGGGCTGGAGAATAATAATAAGACAAATAATTTCCTTAAAAAAACCTGAAAGGAATGTAACAGCTCAAAGATATCTTCATTTGCTGCAAAGAACAGAGACTATCAGTTATTTACTGCAGTTGGGAGCATGTTCACAAGCTTTCAAACAGTATTTTGTTGCAGAAGTATAATATAAGGACACTTTCCTCCCTTTTCCAGTCTGGGGAAATAGATCTGACTTGGAAATTGGCCAGAAGGGCTGCAAGTTCGGGCTCTGAAGCAAAGGTGATAACTTTGCCAATTAAATATGGATGTGATTTTTCCCCCCTATCCTTCCCTGGAATACTTTTGCACTGTCATTAGGTGATGATATAAAGACATAGGCCTCCTGGTGCAGCTTAATTGCTCCTATATAGAAAAATGATGAGCTCAGTTGCACTGCACAAGCGCTGCTGCGGCTACTTGCTGCCTTATTAATAGGTGATACCAACGCGTGTTTAATTCTTCTGCACAAGGAAAAACAGAGAGATGGCAAAACCCTACTCAGCAAATACTTCAGAGCTTGCTAAACTGCTTCACTGAACAGCGAGGGGCTGAAGAGTGAGTTTATATTTAATCACACACTTAAAGTGTTTTGCTGAGTTGATGCTCAGTGCCTGGGAGACAGGATGGACTCCCCATTAAGTGATCTTTTATTCCCATATCCTTATATTTTACTATTTTATTGATACACAGCACAGAGTATCCTGTGTTTTGCAATCTGCTGCTGAGTGATTTCTAGTCCAGGGTGAAGCCTGGACAAGCTAAGGACAAAAAAGCTATTGTTTTAATTAGCACAGACCTCAGAATGGGTTGGGAGCAGGAAAGGAATCTCTGAACCACCTGCCCCTGGGATGGCTGTGCCTCTGGGAAGCACCAGGATAAACTTTCCAGGGCAGAGATGACCTTGATGACCTTCAGTGTATGGGAGTGACCAGGGACACCTTGCTCAAAAGAGAGCAGGAGGGAGTCAAAGAGAGCAGAACATGTGGGCTTGGAAAGGGTCAAAGCCCAGATGGCCAAAGGATTCTACCTCTTATTTAATAGTAATTTTAATATAATTTATTATTATTATTGTTGCCACTGTTATCATAGAATAACGTAATTATTTCAGTTGGAAGGGACCTTAAAGCTCATCTTTTTCCATGCCCCCTCCATGGGCAGGGACACCTTCCACTAGAACAGGTTGCTACAAGCCCCATCCCAAAAGAAACTGGGGGAGCCACCTTGCCATCTGCATGAAAAGCAAGCGGGCACAGGCTGCAGGGGCAGGGGATTTGCATTTGCATCTGCTGAGGCTCTGAATGTTGAGTTTCGTTCCCAAAGAAGCTGCGGTTGGCACAGGGGGGAGCAGAGCAGGGAGGGGAGGCTGCCACTAAATTGATGGCAACAGAAAAAAGCTGGAGGTACAAATGGCTTGAGAAAAGGCGTGATGAGATGTGACTGCCCTGGGTCCTGGGACTGGAGAGAGCCAAATGGGAAAAGACCACCTGGACGAAGAGAAAGTGCTTCTGATTGCTCGGGGAAAAAACGGAGTTAAAGATCATTGGAAGGGACAAGGCAATCTGGCGGCAGCGCGGGCTGTGATTGCCGCCGGGGCGGGGAGGGGCTGCACCCCCGGGGATGCTGTGCGGGATGCAGGCGGCACCGGCACCGGGCATCATCGGCCACGGGGGCGACAAAGGCTCCGGCCACACCAGCGTTTGGGGGGCGTGCGAGGGCTGGCAGCCTCGGTGCTGCCAACTCCCCTCGGCAAAGCAGAAAGCTCAGCCCCGAGTTCAGCGCTGTGGGAGCGCCGGGGTCACCCTGCCCAGCCCCAGGCTCTGCCGGGAAGCAGGAGGGAACCAAACCATTGTCGGGAATAGCACTTAGGGGTCGCACAAATTCTGGGGTGAGACAGACCCCCACAACTCCCCCAGTCCAAAGACCTTATCCCCAAAAGATGCTCTGTGCATCCCAATGGTACGTGTGCTCTGGGCTGTGGATTCACACAGCCAAAGATTTTCTAAAGGTTATGCAAAGGTTACCACCCAATTAACGTGCTGGAGCAGCACTAGCTCTGTTTGCCTAATTTCCAAACCTGAAGGCCACGGGGCAGCTCAAAGGCTCCAGCTCCCCCCACACATCCGTACAGGTCCCTCAGTCCTGAACCACGTTCCAGCACACAGGTGATGGCAGTGATGAAGATAACAATAATAACATGTCCATTTCCTCTACCTTGGGCATTTTTAAGTCATCTCATCTCAGAAACGAGCCAATTTCAGCATTTTGCATGACAACCTGTTGGACTCTCTCAGCGGCGGGCAGATGGTGGGTTGTATTCACACATCACCTCTTGCAGCATTGCACAGGCTGGCGCCCCACTCACTGCTCTGTTTGAAGGTCATGGAATGATAGAATGGGTGGGGTTGGGAGGGACCTTAAGGTTCATCCAGCTCAACCCCTCTGCCATGGGAGGGAGGAATGAAGGTCACAGACTGACCCAGCTTTCTCTAGGTGATTTGCATGACACCCACCAAACTCCCCTGACACAGGAGGGGAGGCAGAGCCTGACTTTGCTCTGGGTACTGAACAACCCAGCAGCACTAGCTGGAGCCCAGCTGTAGTCTCCAGCTGTAGGATAGCCCTGTGTGCAACACACAGAGATGGACCGTTTCAAAATAGGCAAAACAGGCATGTATTTTTTCAAATGTCCCTACTCATGTTATTAACTATGTCTCAGCAAATTAGGATTATTACCTTCCCAGCATCACAAAGTTTGCTATTCCCTTTAACTCAGGGCTTCCATTAGCCTTTATAGACACTTTCCCTGTCAGGCTTTCCATGTATGATCACAGCTTCCCAGCCTCCCAGCATTCCAATCCACCCAATCTATCCTTATTGCAACTCCAAGTGCTTCACTAATTCCTTTGCTCACGTTGCAATTTCACATTCCGAATTATTGGGTTGAATAGCAGCAGTGCTCCTTCCACTGCTTCCAAATTAAATGAGCCAGGAGGAAAAACATTCAGAAAGGTTTTCAAATAGTTTGAAGGACGTTTTAAAGACAGGGAACATAACCTGGCTCCTGCTGATGTTCATGAGGATTTAATCATGAGAAATAGCAAATGGTGTTGGAGTGGAACAAGGAAAGGGGGTGAAGAGTGATACAACATTAAGATGTGACTTACTTTTCCAGTTGTCCCAGTGTCCCACAGAACAGGGCTGGTGATCTTGACTGTATTTTTGGGGTCCTGTGTTGAGAAAATAAAGAGCCATCAGCAGAAGAAGATGGAGACCAGGTAACTTTCTTATACCAACGAACTGCAAAATCAAGTACATTTTTTAAAAGCTGCTGTTTTGGATGACCCCTCCATAAAGGCACAAGGGAAGTACCTCTGGCATTAAGGACATTCCCACAACAAGAGGCAAAAGAGCCACTGGATTCATGGTGGGAAGGAGACCCCAGGCACACGAAGGAAAATCATATCTTAGCCTAGGTTACAAACTTTTCCTCTCTCCGAGGGGTGACACAGGAGGGTCTGGGATTCCTCCCAGTCTGTGGAAGCCTCATGAGCAGAGTGGGACTGCGAGGCAGCAAAAAACCCAAGGAGATGCTGAATAAAAGAGTTTGCAACACCTGATGTTTGGTCCAGCAGAAAACCCAGACTGGGACCTCTACTTGCTCCAGCTCACCCAGGGGTGCCACAGAGGCACCTCTTTCTTAGTTATTTCTGAATGTTATTGGTGAAGGTTTCCATGTAAGGTGGGTTTGGTTTCCTTCCAACACCACTTCCTAACACTGGTGGTTGCTGGGAGTCTTCCCCTGCCTGCACCCTGAGCCCCTCAGAGCCCCCCTGTGCCCCGCAGAGCCAGGAAGGAAAACAAACAGCAGCAGCAAGCGGAAAACTTTCAGTCTCTCTCCTGTTAATTATGATCTTATTTTGCACAGAGAACCTGTCATTCAGCTGCCGGTAATGGATAGTTTCTATTTCAATTCTCCCTCCACCCTATTATCTTTTATAAAACTCCGCCGGGCCGGGTGATGGATTGATAAGGGACAGTGGCGGCGGGAGCCGGCTCGCTCGGAATGGCTCTCACGCACCCAACTTCTGTATCTTTTTAAATATTTCAGTTGTTTGAGATCTTTATTTCACATTTCGATTTCCTGTAGTACAGTAAATTTATCTTAGTCACCCAGTCAAGTTCTCTCCAAGTCTCTTATCTTCTCCTCCTCTGTACAACTGAAGGCCCCTACACTATCTGTGCTGCTGATAAAGCCAGCCCTGGCAATCCACAGATCCCGCTGATCGGGTGGCTCCAGCCCAAGGGAGACCTTGGAAGCCCCCACGCTCCACCCCAGCTGGAAGTTCAGCACTCAGACCCAGCACTGGCTCCTGCCAAGACATCTCCTGCTCAGCTGGAGAAGCGTCTGGGGCTGCCTGTGGACCCCAGGGATAGTGCAAGCTGCTCCCTGCAAGGAAAAGCCCAGCTGGGCCAACGTGGGATGTCCCCAGTGGAGGGGTCTGTGCCAGCCTGAAGCCCCGCTGTGGTCCCAGGGCAGCAGGCAGAGCTCAGCAACACAAGGTTGTTTTTATCCCCCCCATTAAATCACAGATTTTAAAATACCTCAACAGCAAGGAGCAGAGACAGCATCTCGCGCTGCCATGGGAAAACCCCATCCCAACATCAGCCACCGCGCCCAGGGAGGAGATAGGAGCAATCAAATAAAGAATAATACCGGGAAAAAAACCACAACAAACAGGTAAAACCAAGCCACGTCCTCGCTGTTCCCTGTCAGGCAGCACCCCCTGGTGCCACCGCGTGGGGAGAGGAGCCGGGCCAGGCTGGGGTGGCGATGGAGGAGCAGCAAACCTGGAAACAACTGCCCAGGAAACCGTGCAGGGAATTCATCCTCCCGTTTTCCCCCGCAGGAACACATGCCTGGATGCTCTGGAGAGGTGCAAAGGGATGGCTGTGCGAGGCAGCACATCTCAACACGCCCTGCTCCAAGCACGAACACACTGCTCTGAGACCATCCCATCCCACCTGCTGGGATCCAGGAGCTCTCGGATCCAGGATCAAGGGAATGTAGGTGATTTCCCTCCTCGGGAAGAAGTGGGTTACAGCTCCAGTGGTTCCAGCTCCTGCCTTACTGGTTACAGCAAGACGGGGGGCTGGGGTCGTCCCTCTTTTCTGCTCCTGCAGTGATTTCATCCCCTGGGATCAAACCCAGCAGCAGGACACCCAATAAGCACATCTGCAGAGGGATGATTTATCTGTAGGGGAAGCCATGGAAATTCCCAAACCCTGTTAAATATCTGCCTCCTGGCTCTAAACCATCAGTAAGTTGCCAACTGGGAAATGTATTTGTCTGCTCCCCTCTGTATATTTTCTGCTTTTCATTATAATTTGCTAAATAATACATTACAATGAGTTATTTATCACAGTCAGCAGTTTCATGATGCCTCTTCCATCCTGAGGAATTTCACCCATAAATCAGACACACAAATATCTGCTGGCATTGCTGCAGATTTAACCCAGTACCTTTCACCTGCCCCAGCAGCTCCCAGGCTCTGCTGAGAGCCATCCCGGGATTTAATGGAATTTCTTTATCCCAGGAGGGCCGACTCCCTCCCACTGTTGCTCCTTTCCTTGTGGACACCAGCCAAAGGGCAAGAGGGGAATGGCAATAAAAAAATCCCAAACCCAATAGATGAAAAAAGGGATGAGGAAGCTTTTCTGGGAGCTCCGTTGGTGGGAGAAGCAAAAGTGGCACAAAGAGGTAAATGAGAGTAAAATTCCTTAAGAGCTCTGAGGCTGCAAAGGGACCAAGGGAGGGAGGCTGAATATTCCTGGCTCCTCCAGGAAATCACACATGGGGATTCAGAGGAGGCAGCTCTCCCAGTGAGGCCAGGAGAGCCCTGCACACACAGCAACCCAGGACAGAGGGTGAGGATGGCACCTCCAGAGGGTCTTGGCACCTGGCTCTGGCAGCCAGCTGTGTCAGGGCTGCAGAGGGACCCACAGCACACAGGGAACTGGTAGTTTTCCACAGCAAGTGGTTGGGGAATTCCAGCCTGAGTCACACAGCAGGAAAAAGAAATCAATTTATTCAAATTAGTGTTACTCCCTCCCCTAAACTTTCTCCCTTCATCTGGCAAAGTGATGGGCACCAACCCCTGTGCCGGTGTCCTCAGGACAGAGCAAAGGGTGAGGGACACACACCTGTCACCTACAGCAAGGAGAGAGGGGAGCAGGTGGTCTCCTGATCCCTCTCCAGACTGACACCCAGTTCAGGGGAAGAGGGGAAAGCTCCATCCCTGGGGAAATCCTGGTAAGTGACAGGAGAGGCACAGAAGTGATACCCACAGACCCACAGACCTTCTCCTGGTGACCACAAGCAAAGGGCTCGGCCAACACCAGGTTGTCATTGCTGGAAAATGACACTTGGCTTCAGTCCCAGTGGGAACACTGGGAGGGAAAAGTTATGATTGCTCAGGTCGAACCTCCCTTTCCAAGACATTGTACCCTCCCTTCAAAACAAATTGCTTCGAAAATGTGGACTAATTTAACTTTACACCGTCCATCTTAAATCAACAGTAAATTGGCATGCAGATGGGGAAATCAAGGCATGGAAGGGATAAAAAAACAGAACCAGGGGAAAGAAAAAAAAACCTTCTCTCTGTGCTTTAACTACAAAATCATCTTTCCTCATTAGCAGCTAATCAGAACTACCAGAGGGGAAGAGATTACAGACAGGGCGGAGAGGGGAGTAACTCAAAGAAATACAGACATCAGAACAGATTTTCATTTATTTACTCATTTATCACAGCGAGTCACAAGCTTTGAGTTCATGAGTCTGCATTAGCCTTGCAGGATTTTGGGATGCAATCTCCAAAATCTCAGAAGTGAACAGGTCACAGCTATGTGCCATCTCAGGAAGGAGAAAATCAGCAGTTTTGGGTTGGTCTCAGGAAGTCTGATATTGCTTTGCCTGTTGGATTATAAGAAACCACTAATCTTCCCTCGCCAGCCTCCTAATCTCTATGGGAGCCCAGATGCCTTATCTGAAACTTGCTCAGCGAAGAGCACCCCAGCTTGCCTGGCAGTGGTTGGGGGATGGATTCCAGCAGCTCTGGGATGCAGGGAATGGCAGGTGGGGGAGTTGGGGTGGGTTTCAGCTCCCACCATGCCACAGGTGCCCCGTTCTGTGCCAGCCAGCGGTGCTGCTGATGGGAGCACATTGCCAGGGTGGGAGCAGTTTGGTGACAGACAACACAAATTTTGTTCCTTAAGTGAGCAGCTCCAAAATGAGAGGGCACCACCAGGCTCCAGGTGCCAGGGCTGAACCTCCACATCCCCTCGGCTCACCTGAACATCCCTGTGCACACTCAACCCACCTGTGTGCATTCAGACACCAAAATAAACCATCAGCAGCTCAAGGGCTTTTTTACTCCCCCTTCTTCCCCAAAATGATTTGCAAGAACCCAAGTTTTACATTTACTGCAGGCAGAAAACGTCTCATTTCAAGCTTCCCTTTCTCTCCTTAGTTCATCTCAACTTTCCAGAACTGAGGAGACAGGCAGAGCCCACGACTCTCACAGGCAACCACCGCCCCAGAGAGTGCACCGTGCTGGCTCTGAGGTCTCCAGAGGGGACAAGCCCCCATAACTCACAGTAGTCTCAGGATGCCCCAATGAGTCACCTGCACAGAGCATTTCCTCTGGCATTTCCAGCCCTCTGCATGAGCCCACGCTGGGAAATGAGGAACATATTTTTAAATAAGAGGAGGAAATGGTGTCTTTGTGTCAGGCAAGTGGAAGAAATCCAGGACCAAGAGACTGCAGAGCCTTTCCACTTCAGACAGCAGGTGCTCTCCAAGATGTGGTTATGGCAACAAAATAAATGATGGATAATTGCTTTTGTGACAACTTGCCAATTAAATTAGACTCAGCAGAATAACATAATGACAATTTGTTATGCTCTGGTGGGCACTAACACACCAATCATAATTAAATGCTATGACTGAAATAGAATGCTGCTGTACACAGGAATATATAACCCCAATTCCCTCCCAGTGAAACATTATAGGTTCAGACTTGATTTCAATTTCTGGAGGATAATAGCATTAGCGCACATCAGAATGAGCTTGCAATATGCAGAGAGGCAGCACAGGGACAGACAGAGCCAAGGGCAGCTGAGCTGACAGGCTCCTGAGGGGACCCCCCGAGCATCTCTAATGCTCTGGGTCTCAGAGCAGTGGGGGACATCCCAAATCACTGCTGTGTCTGGTGGAGGTTTCAAATCCCTGGCTAGAGGGAGCGGGCAGTGGGGTGACTCCAAAAGAGTGACATTGGCCCCAAGGCAAGAGCTCACTGGGACAAGACCATGGGGGTTCTTGTGGCCGAACATCACTTTCTGTCAGCAAAGCCCTCGCCCTCCAAAGCAGTCCCCTTGTGGCCAGACCGAGCCACAGGACATAACACAGCCTAAATGTACTGCAGTGCCCAAGAGTGAAGTCACCCCACTACTGGGGTCCCAAGGGGGCTTGGTCCCACCAGCTGACCCAGCCACACTGGCCTTGGGTGGGTCAGCAGCACTGGGTCGGAACCGTCCAAGGAGGGAGTCAGATCCTGACAGTACTTAACATTTACTGGCAAAGCAGCAGCAGCTTCTTCACCCTGAGCCACAGCTGAGCTCAAACCACTGCTCTCACAGGGATGCTCCAATCCTCCCGCTGGTCCTTCCTCCTGCCCTGCATCTTACACATCCCAGAACAGTTGGGCCAGGAATTACTGTGACATGAACATACAACACTGCAAAGAGCACCACTCCCAGTTCATTAGAAGGACTTAATTTAGAATCAGAACCTGGCAGGGGACAGGATTGACACTGCCCAGGTCTTGCAAAGCAGGAGCCACCTGAGTGCCATCCCCACTCTGATGTGGGAACTCCAATGTCCTGCTCCGATTCCATATCCATTTTCCCAGCAGATGCAAATTTCTATACTATTCCAAAGCTCAAAACAGGGCAGGTTTGAATACAAAATGTGTGTGTGTGCAGGCAGGGGGGGGCAGAAGCAAATCACAGAGGATTCTACAGTGCAACAATGCCAACAATTTTATATCTTACTTGGAGCCACATTCTTCAATCATTAAATCCATAATTATCTGCCTCGATGAAGCTTGGCATTGGCAAGGTCAGATCACCTGGTTTTCCAACAAAGCTGATGAATTATTTTGGCTGCCCCAGACACTAGACCTGATCCTATTAAATCCTTAGCTCCCCTGCCCTCTACACATACCAGCGGATAATCCATTGCCCAGGGACACGTGAAGGGGCTGAGCAGTGCTGTGGGGGCAGCTGCCCATGGGTTAAAACAGTGCCCAAGCTCAGAGCCTGGCTCTAGAGCTCTGATCTGTGGGACTGGAGGCATCTGCTCCAGCGGCATATCCTGCACTGACACTGTTTGGGAAAGCACTCTAGGATATTCCCCCAGTCATCCATTGCACCAATATACCTGCATTCTAGATCCTACAGGGGCACCTGCTAGAGAGCAGGCAGTCCTTCACCCTCAAACTTCCAGGTGAAGCTCACATTTTTAGGAATTGACCTTGGGAAACCTTCAGCCTGGCTGTCAGAGCTGTGGAAGGTGTCACTGCCCGCGACTGTCTCATCTCTTTGATGCCTCAAGGAGCAAGGCACCATGTAACTGATACTCCGGCATTTATTGTCACTTAAAATAGCCCAGCAATCAGCGAGAGGAACTGCCGGGAGGAAGGAGGTCAGGATTTAGCCCGGGAAAGGTCACACGGACAGGGTGTAGGATGGCGAGGCAGCCACGGCGCAGGGTTTGCCATGGGGTGGGCACGGAGGAGCTGCCCCCCCAGGCACACAGGGCAAGCCACAGAGTCACCACAGCCCTGTCCTTCGCCTGCAAACCCCGGGAGAGCCTCTGCCTTGCCCAGAGCCTCTCCATCACCCCAATCCCCCCAGGGCATCCCACCGCCTCCCACGGCAAGACGAGACGCCTTTTCATCTTTTGGTGAAAGTTCAGACTCTCCCACCCCTCGGGAGACCGGCAGGGCTGCTGAGCCCACCACCATCCCCTCCCTCTCTCCAGGCTCCGCGGAGGGACCGGGAGCGCTCCCGCACACGGAGCGCGGCTCCCACCTAGCGGGGAGCGCCGGGGGGACCGGGGGGCTGCGGGGGGAGCCGGGCCCTTCCCACACACCGCCCCCCGACCCTCCTCCCGCTGCCGGGTACATGTCCCATGAATAACAAATCGCCCCCCCGACCGAACCTCCTAATTGAAGTGGCTGAGCTCCACCGGGTCCCGACGGCCGGGATCTCCCTCCCAGCCCAGCGAACGCGTCCATCAAACACTACCCAAACCCACAGAACCCTGGGCTTAATTGGGTTTTCTCCTAATTGCACCGAATACTCCGGCTCGCAGCCCTTTCTCCGTGGGGTCACCCACCAGACAATCCGCGGCGCTGAACATTCTGACCACCTCTCCATCACCCACAGCCTGCCCCCCATCAGCCCGTGGCTTGCTCTGCCCCGACAGCTTCCAACACACAATTCCCAGATTTACACCGTGGAAAAACTCCCATTCTCCCTCTCTGCCCCTCCAAGTACAGGCTCCCTTATAAATGTACAGGTTTTCCCGCAAATTTGGCCACGTACCTGCCTCGGAATGACAGGACTCGGATGGCAGTGAAGCGCACACAACTGCTTGTGGAGGAGTGGGGCAGTGAGGAGCACACCTGCACCCTCTGATTGCACTGCTGCTCCACGTGGTCATGGAAACTAATGAGATCCAGGTGAACATCATCATCACCTCCGTAGAAAACCCGTGAGGGGTCTCCTGCTCCGCCCCACAAGCCACAGCTGCACCTGAAGGTAATTTCAGCTGCTCCCAGCTGAGCCCACTTAAGGAAGAGCTGGTCCAGCTGGGAGGGATCTGCCCCAGGAGCCACCCCGGTGACTTTTTTCAGCACAAAATAAAAGAGAAAATTACTTACAACTTTCTCCTCACCTGCTCTGCACAGGAACTCACTCAGGGCACACCCCAAGGCTTTGTCCTGGCCCTACATTTGATGTCAGTGCTCAGCCTGGAAAGGGATCAGTGTTAAAATAGAGGGATTTTTGCTCTTTGTAACAAACCCCTGAGCTCCTCTTGAGTTGCAGAGCAGAACTGGGAATAAAGTTTGACCTTGCAAGGAGAAATGAATTAATTCTGCTGCAATCACATCACCGCCAGGAGTGAATCAAGGCACACAAACCCAAACCATGGGCATTTTTACAGCCTGTTTTTCACTGCCACACAACACAGGCCTGTAACAGTTTTCTTGCATCACACACAGCACCAGCACCAAACTGTGTGTGAAAGGCAGGAATGAAACAAACAGCAATTCCCTCCCTTTCCACTGGAGGGGAGAGCTGGGCAGGGAGGGGGAGATTGAATATGATTTACACCTGTCAGTTTGTGGTGGTGGTAGTTTGGTTTTTTAAAAAAGAAAAAACCCCAGAAAACAAACAAAAGAGAACCCCCCACACACAAACATGAAAGACAAACACACAAACAAAACAAAAAAAATCACAAAGAAAAAGACACAAACAAACTGCTTGTTTTTCAGACAGCCCAAAATGTTTACTGAAAGATCAGCCAGGCACGGGAAGAACTTTGTTCTAATCCCAGGAAGATTAGTTGTTATTTCCTTATGTTGCCCCATGTCAAATTTCCTGTGGCTGTGCAGCAGCATCACCTTCTCTCAGCAAACAGCTGGGACACCCCATTTTCACACTTCAGAGGTGACCACTGTCATTAGGAATCATTAAAAAACCACAAAGATCCCAATTATCTGGAATTGCCACACTTCATCCCACTCTAAACTTCAGCAAATGGTGGAATGGGAAGAGTGTAACATTCCATTTCTATAAGGAGCAACTTTCCTCAATCAACTATAAAAAGATGGCACTTCAGGCAGCTGCTGGGAGGCATCAGACAGGACCTGCCACTTCCACAGCAGGAAACATCTTTACTACTGCAAACAGGACACCTGAACAGGCAGAACTTTCAATTTTTAAAGAAAATGTTTAATTTTCCACTTATACACTCTTATTTTCCAGCTCCTGATTTGAAATAACAACCTTGAACCTTAAAAAAAAATTATTATCTCCAATCTCATCAATGAGGAGATGGGTGGGGGGAAAGGTGTGTCACACCCACGAGCCTGGAGGGCATCAGAGCTGGATTCCCCCCTAAGGCAATGTCCCAAACTGGCAGGTGTGGAGGCTGGATCCTGGCAGGTGACAGCCAGGGCACAGGGGCAGCAGTGCCCCAGCACAGCAGAGCTGTCACGAGGGAGAAGGCTTCTCCTTCTGTGTCCCTGCCAGCTCTGGTGTCTGCTCCTCCCCATCCTTCCTCTTCTCCTGCAGCTCCTCCAGCACAGTTTGGAGCTGTAGGTGCAAGGCAGGGTCCTTGGTTCCAGCAGATCCCTGGTGCTCCTGCTGTGCTACCTGCAGATAAAGACACAAAATCACATAAAACAGGGTGTGAACAGCTTCTGAAGGGTCACTGAGGGGAGCAACAGCCCTTTGTGTGTCCAAAAACGCTGACAGGAAAGCTTAATTCATACTGAGATTATTGTGAAGGTAAAAGAGTGTAACCAGAGCAGAATATTTACAGAGGCCTTGAGCTAAAAGATGGAAAAATTCAACATACAGCAACACATAAATATATTTCCAAACAGCTTATACAAACACACCCTTATTTGAAAGCTTATTCCATCTTTTATCACCAGAACAAGCTCTCTTCAGTTCCGCAAGTCCCTTAACCTTGGCCAGCCACGTTCATGACCAAGAGGAAAGTTTTCTCTTCACAGCAAAGACATTTTATTACAGCCACCAGACATGTAACTGCTTTGCTGGGAATTTAACTCAGACCAACTCAGTATCAGCAGCCTGGGAGAGGAGTTTTCTCAATCCCCTGGCCAAGAAACTCTGTGAATATTTAACACTCACTTTGTCTGTTGCTCTTCTCTGTAAAATGATCCCACTGGCTAAAAGGGCTTTTCCTGTTTCTTCAAACAATTTCTCCTCTTCAATTTTTCCTTCTTCCTTCAGTTCATTGTATTTCTCAACAAACCTGGATTGCAAGGTTGTGTTTTTTACTCTCACAAGTAACATTTTGGTTCACTGACTGAAGGGGCGAAAGGGACAAGTGTCAGAAACATCTCTGGTTTAATTATAATCTTACCTCTGGCAAGTAGATTTGAAGTTTAATTGTGTCAGGTCGAAAGGCCTTGGACCACTGCCATAAACTCTGTAAAACCTCCTGGTCAGAAAAGAAAACAGGTTAGTTTTTGAAACTAAATAAACAACACTGGGGTCTGTTAACTCAAGGATAAATAAGAAGGATTCACAGAACTATTTCTCCTTTTCACATGAGCCTTTATGAACACCTGAAAGTGTCCCAGGCCATGCTGGATGGGATTCTACAGAGATGTTTGTTCCAGCAATTTTAATCGTTTTAATAAGTTCTAGTTAATCAGCCCTGGGTCAGAACAGCTCTTTAATCCCTTCCCAGGGGGTTTAATCCCATCCTGGAGCTCAGGGCTGTGCAGGTGTGTGCCCTTCCTGCTGCACAGGAGCCCCCACCAGCCACGAGAAACACACAGAGGAGCATAAAAACCTATTTATTCAAAAAAGCCAAGAAGCAAAAGCTGTTGGCTGCTCGAGGTCATTCACTTCAAACCTGTTTCCACCCCACAGCAGCCTCGAGGCTCCATCCCTCAAACATGCCCTGGGGAAGTTCCCACCACCCAACACTCAAACCCAGCGTGGAACTGGGACTGTCCCTTAATCGGCAACTGTTGAGACACAGGGAATGGTGTGAGGAGATGACAGAGAATTCCAACCAAATCGCTTCCTGAAGGCGGGTAATTCGGGTCAGTGTGAAACTGTTGGCTCTGGTGATGCATTTTATACAATCGTAGTCACATGGAACGGTTTGGGCTGGGCGGGACCTTCGAGCTCATCCCGTCCCGCGGGCAGAGACACCCCCCGCTGTCCCGGCTGTGCTGGGCCACCCCAGGGAGGGGTGACAGCCCCAGGGAGGGGTGACAGCCCCCAGGGAGGGGTGACAGCCCCCAGGGAGAGGTGACAGCCCCCGGGGAGGGGTGACAGCCCCCCGGGGAGGGGTGACAGCCCCCAGGGAGGGGTGACAACCCCCCGGGAGGAGTGACAGCCCCCAGGGAGGGGTGACATTCCCCCAGGAGCGGTGCCATCCCCGGGACTCACGCCCTCACTCCGTCCTCCCGGTAGAAGATCGGGGCCACCTCATCCTGGCCTCTCCCGTAGCGCGGCCGCACCGGGCGGTGCAGCGGCTCCCGCAGCGGCGGGAACGCGGCGTACACGTCGAACCACAGCGGCTTCTCGATGATCCCGATGCGCAGCAGGTTCCGCGTCCTGCGGGGGGACGAGCAATGGGGAGGCTCAGCCCTCACGGGGAACCGGCACCACCGGCGGCCCCCGCACCGGCTGAGCTCCCCCCCAGGCCCCGCACCGGCTGAAGACGCTCCCGATCTTCTGTGTGCGGCTCCCGGCCATGGCGGGGCCTGTCCCGGGCCTCCCGGGGCCTGCCCGCGCCCGCCGCGCCCTCACGGCGCTGCCCCGCCGCCGCAACCGCAACCGGAACCGGAACCGGAACCGGAGCCGCCGCCGGGCCGCGCAGCCGAGCGCCGAGCGGCGGGGGGGGGGGCCCCCAGCCNNNGGGAGGCGGAGCCCCAGGCAGCGCCAGGCGATGTCCGAGCGGCGGCGCAGCGCGATTGTGTCGCGTGTGTGTCCCTGTCGCGACAGGAGCGACACCCGGGCCCGGCCTGCCCATCGGCCCCGCTCGCAGGAGCGCAGGGCGGGGGGCTGGTCGGTCGGCGCAGCGCTCAGCCTGGGAGTGAGCTGGTGTGGGGGGGATTCATCCCTGTCTCCCTCTCCCAGGAAGGGGGCAGCAAATTCCCACGGCAGGGTCGGGGCCTGCAGGGCCCGAGGGGCTCCCGCACCCCCTGCCGTGTCCTCGCCAGCCCCCAGCCCTGGGCTCTCCTCTGCTGGTCCGGCAGATTTGGGGCACCCACAGCCTTGGGGCACTGCTGGATCTGCCCCTTCCCCTCCCCTGTAAAGAAACGGGGCTTTAAAAATAATAAAAAAAACCCCCACACCGGAGTTAGTTAAGAGTACAACAGGACCTTTATTATAGGAATTGCTATTAAACATCTTTAAGAAAGAAAAAAAAAAAATAAATCACTTATGGAAATAAATTCTAAAACAGCCACGCTCACAAAACGTCACAGATCAGTTTGGTTTGTTATTTTTAAACCTTTTTTTTTCTTTCTTTTTTTCTTTCTTTTTTT
>VXBX01001698.1:1549926-1571272 GCA_013400415.1 Scytalopus superciliaris | reverse complement strand
TTTTTTTTTTTTTTTGGTAGAGAAATGATACAAATGTCACTGAGAGTTGTACATTTTTTTTTAAATGTAAGAAATGCATTTTGGCTCCCGAGCTGGGTTTGTGGCCTTTTTGACTCTGTTAGACCTGATTTTTTTTTGTTGTTTGTTTTTTTAAAGGACACAACAGTAACCCCTCTCCACCCTGCATTGAAACGATGGTGCCTCCAAGATACCGTGGCATGGCTGCAGAGTGGCATCTTTCAGAGGCTGTGGGGTGTTGAAGGGCACGTTGTTGGTGGTGTCACAGCCAAGGCACCCATGCCCAGGAGTGCCGTGCCAGCCCTGGGAGGAGTGCCCTGCTGCCTCAGCCCTTCCACAGCCACCTCCTGCTCTGGGAGAGCAGAATTCCCTTCCCACCAGAGCCTGAGCACTCCTGTGCCCGTGGAAACCCCTCCGGAGCGCAGCCCTCGGTAGCAAAGAGGTGCTGGAACGGTGACAAGCTGATCCCGTTCCAAGCTTGACTCTCTTCCAAATACGCAGAGCTGCCTTGGGCTGGGAAGGAGGAGCAGCAGCCTCCTTTGGCCTGGAGAGCCAGCAGAGGCTGAGGAAGGAGCCCCCTCCTTCTCTCCACTGCTCTCAGGATGGGAATGGGAGTCCCACCCGGGGACTGAAGGGTTTTCTGTTCCCAGAGTCACACTCAGGCCCTTGCACCTCGAACCAGGAGGGGACACGCTCCTCCAGACCCCCATCCTAACCCTGCAGGGTGCAGAGCAGAGCCAGACACACCACAGGGACCTGGGGGGCTCAGAGCCTTGCCCATGGCCTGGCATGGGATGGCACTAACCTGTCACCAGGCTGCCAGTACTTGTGACACCCTTCCTCCCAAAGCAAAAGCTGGGACTGGCAGGGTGGGGTGGGCATTCTGCTGCTGTGATTTCAGAAACCCAATGCTCACTGGCATCCCAAAGCGCCCCCAGCCCGGTGCATCCTGCCCTCACCCTCTGCACCCCGGGGTGTGTCTGAGCTCTGGTGCTGCGGGAGCATTGCCTTGGTGCTGATGGGACACCACCCCAAGCCTGGCCAGGAACCAAGGGAGAGTGAAGCAGAGGGGTGCCCCCCAATGCCCCCATGGCTGCGAGGGGATGACAGCAGCGCTCAACAGGTGCAGCTCAGGGGGCAGAAATCTTGGCATCCACTTCAAAGGCAGGCAGGCCCCACTGGGATTGAAGAGGAGCCTGTCGGGAGCCAGCGCCTGCCACAGGGACTTTTGTTACCAAACCCCGTGGAGAGGCAGGGAAAACATTTGTGTGAGTGTTTGATGGCTGGGGCTCCTGCGTCTGCCGCCTTCGCAGCTCCGATCCTGCAACATTTGGGCTGGCTCTCGGGAGCCAGAAAGTGAAACAGGCTCGTCTAGAGCCACCTCCTGCATTTGGCAGGGAATGTGGTGCCGATAAAGGAGGGGGAAATGTGCTGGCGGGAGCCGATTCTGACTTTACGCTCGTCACTCAGTACTTACACAGCGAAGGAATTTGTTTATGTAATTATTTTTAGCCTGACAGCATCTCCGAGAGCTGCAGCGATTCCGGCGCTGTGGGCACGAAGAAGGGGCTCTGCTCCTGCCCCACACCAGACCCAGCAGTGCCCCCAAGCCCTTGTACCAACTCTCCATGCTGAAAGCACCTCCACCAGCCTCGCAAACACCCAGCTCAGGCTTTGCCTCTTACCTACAGCGGGGGCATCCCTGAAGCTTCCAAGCTCCAGGTCCATCCCCAGCACCCCACACCCAGTGGGATGTGTCCTGCTCCATCAGTGAGGGTTAAACTGGTACGAAATCCAGCCCTTGGTGCTGCCCCACAGCAGCACAAAGCGTCCCAACTTCAAGGCAGTTGTAGCAATGCCGAAGGCAAATGTTTAATTCAAAATGAAACGCCTAGGAAAAGAAGGCCTTTCCTTTATAAACAATTTATATTATTCAACTATTACCTGATCTGAATCTCTGCTCATTACTCCTAGCAATAATAGACAACAGCTGTTAGCTTCCCTTTCTCACGTGGTTTTTGTTCCGGTGTGCGCAGAGTGAAGTTGCATCAGACCACTACAGATATGTTCAGGAGTGCTCCGGCCAAGCAGACCCCACGTGTGAATGGATCCTCGTTAGTACGACTGATTTCATTCCTCCTCCGACCGAGAGAGAGCAGGCGGGACTGCCCCTCCCCAGTCTGAGCTCCACTGGCTCCTCCACAGCCGCTCACAGCAGCTGCNTTCTTTTTTTTTTTTTAAATTCCTTTTTGGCTGATTTTCTGGATAGGAAAAGTTGTTTTCAAACCGCTGGTAAGAAAACATTGTGCCTCACTTCAATACTTGTACTTCCGAGGAGTACAGCGGAGGGGGAACAGCCAAGATCTGGGTGATTTGTTGGGTGGGTTTTTCCTTTTTCAGCCATCTCCTGATGAAGCCTCGTGCACGTCCTGTGCCAGCAAGAAACCCCAGCGCTGGGACCTGCAGGGAGGGGAGGGGAGGGAAGGAGAAGAGCATGTGCTCAGCCTCAGCCACAGCAGGGCTGTCACCAGCCATGGCACCCACAGCCACTGATGGGGCTTGTCCCCACCCAGACATGCTCTGGACCCGACCCAGAGCCAGCCAGGACAGATGAATGGGATCATTCACACACATCCCCAGGTGTCTCTCACCATTTACTGCCCTTCCTTTGGCATCTCATCCTCCTCCCGGAGCTGTTGCCTCCGTGCTTGGAAGTCTTCATCTGAAAAGCAGAGGCAGGCAGGGGCTGCAGGCACTTCCACACCAGGACAGTGGCCACTGCACCATGGTCCAAGCTCCAGTGAAGTGCCCCAAGGGGAGGCAGCCCAGCCCCTGTCCCAGGGCAGGAATTTCCTTGCTCAGACAGACAGTTCCCAGTGGCACACTGGGATTCTCTGCCAGAAGTGAGAACACTGGAAGAAGGTTTTGACCCACAGGGTATTTCTGCCAGGTGGTCACACCTGGGCCATCCCCAAGGTGACCTGGGGCCAGGCACTGTGGGACCCAGCCACCCATGCTGAGCACAGCACACCCATCCCATCCCAGCATTCCTTACCATATCCATGTCCTTCCACGTCATCAAGAAGATTTGCCGTGGAAGCCGCTGTCCCCATCCTGCACCTCTGCTAAGGAAAACCAGTTGTGGGGCTGGGATGTGGCTGTGGTACCACAATCACCCTTCCCATTCCTCAGCCCAGCCATGAGGCAGCTGGGACACTCCAGCCAGACCGTGCCCCTGGGGAGCCCCTGGGAGCAACTGAGTGAGGCCCCTCTGACAGCCCTGTGCCCTCCCCCAGTTCCCCAGCCCCTTTTAGGATACACCTGGTGCTTCAACAAGTGTTTTCTTTTTGATTTTCTCATCTTTGTCTTCTCAGAGAAGGCTCTGGCGAGTTCAAACAGCTTCTTGCGCGTGGCTGGAAGGAAGCAGCCAGGTGAGGGTCTCATCCCAAAACCCTTCCCAAAGCTGCCACTGGTGATGGAGAGGAGATGGGCAGGGCTAGGGCAGATCACCCGCAACCCTGTGGTGATGCCCTGGGTTTGCCTGGGAATACCAGGACAGCACAAGTCTGCCAGGCTCTGAGAGGGAGACAGGGATGCCTTGGCCCTGGTGGGAGGTGCTGATGTTTTACCCTTCTGCTCAGATTTTTATGACCTTCCCAACCCGGAATGACCCACCCTTCCCAGTGTCCCCACTGTCTGCAGCCTGGCTCAGGCTGCCCAAGGACCTTGGTCTAGTTTGCACCCAGAGAAGCAGGTTATGAATTTCTGAGGAAAGGACTGGAAAAGGGACAGCTACAGCAAACCCTCGACTTGCTTTTCTAGGATTCACACAAACCCTGGCCACAAACTGCACTACCCAACACTGCCTGTATCCTCCTCTCACACCACAACCCACAGGTGTACCAGGGACAGGACAGTGCAGAACTGGGGCAGAAGGATCCAGGTCTCCTTCTCTCACCTGCTGTGCCAGTGCCCCAGGCCAGGAACATCCTGCCACTGGCCAGGGCCAAGAGAGCACCACAGGGTGGGGATGCACCAGCCCACAGCTGTGAAATGCATGTGAAACCTGCTGCCACCTCTCCCCCTGCCTACTCCACTCCCAGCTCCACTCCAGCCCACCCGGGTATCCCACTGCCAGCACAGAGCCTGCACACCCACTCACATTTCCCCATGTGTTTCAATTTGTCTCTGAATAAGGCATCGTCAGACACGGCACCGCCGGCCTCGCTGGTTACAGAGGGGGCTACATCACCTGGAAGGCAAACATCTGTCAGCGGGACTGTGTGGTGAGGGGAGGCTCAAGACAAATCACTTGCATGACCCAATTCCAGCACTAGCAAAGCACAGCCCTGCCACGAGCACAGCTGAGTGAGAGCAGGAGGGACGAGGGTGCTGCCACACAGGGCTGGGGCTGGATGAGGAAACCCCTGCAGACACACCCACCCTGCAGCCCACCCTCACTGTGGATGTGGGGTGAGTGGTGGCTCAGTCCCAGCACCAGCACCCCTGTGCTGCTCCAGAGACAGCAGCTCCAGATTACCCTGGGCATTAACTGCACTCTGGGTTTGGGATTGTGGTACCCAGGATAGCAGGGTCACTGGATCAGGAGCAGGACTACCAACTCAGTCAAGTGCACCAGAGACCCCCGGACCCATGGCCTCATGCCCGCCAGGCCTGTGCCCCTTCCCCAGGTCCATGTGCCCAGCTGGAGCTCTGCCAGGCTGCCCAGCCACTGCATCTTGCCCGACCCTGCACGGGGCCATCGACGAACACCAGCTCTAATTCTGGCTCTGGGCAGCTGCTCCCTCACCGAGGTTAATCAGGATTACCCGGGAACAGTCATTATGCCTCCCAGGCACAATCCTCTGCTCCAGCCCAGCCCAGGCAAGGGAGGGCAGGGATGGACAGAGGCAGGATGCAGGAGCACCTCCAAGAGGGGAGGGCAGGAGCGCCCATTCCCAAAGCCCACCAGCTACTCCTGTGCTAGGTGGGAAGAAGGGAGGGATCAGCCCATTTCTTCCCTGCACAGCCACTTTGGATGCAACTGGCAGAGGGATGGGAATGCAGGGGCTGTGGGGCTGTGGGGCATCCTCTGCAGAGAGATAATGCTCACACGTGTCTTGGAAGTTACCTGATAATACAGAGGAAAAACCAAAGTCGTTGCTGACAGCAACACTGGTCGACTTGGATTTTTTTGACTCATATTTCAATCGATCTGAAAAACAAAAAGCGCAGCAGCACCCGCTCGATCAGACCCTCGAGGCAGAGCACGAGGCTCCCTCCCCTCTCCCCTGACAGTCCCTGCAGCTGTGGAGGGACAGGCTGATGGCAAGGGAGGGGAGCTGGGGCTTCCCTTCAGCACGGCAACCACCAGTGAGACCTCTGAGGGAGCTGGGCCCTCAGCTGAGTTGCTCAGAAGGAGTGGAAGAGCATCCCTGTGCTCAGCAGCAGTAAAACCACCCACACCCTCAAGAGCTCCCCATGGAGCTGGACAAGCAACCAGCTCACTGGGAAGGAGTACATTGACAGGGAAGGAGCAGTCATGGGAATACTGCTCTCCAGTTCAGGCCTGCGAGCACCTGGGGAGGGGGCACGGCCAGGGAGGGCTTGGAGGGCATTTCCAAAACTCCTTGCTGTGGATTCTGCTGGGCTTTGCTAGAGACACTGCGGAGAGGTGGGCAGGGAGAGGAGAGCCTTGTGGCAGGCACTGAGCACCCCGAGCAGGAGCCCAGGGAGCAGCCCAGCGGTGTGTGCAGGTCGGATGAGCTGCCACCAGCCTGGCCACATCCTGCACTGGCTCTGCTTTTGCCAGCAGCCAGTGTCACAAGGTGGGCACACCCCCAAAAAGCAGAGGTTTCTGAAGGCACTTCTCACCCCTCTCCAGGGCGAGGAGGAAATCCCGGTTCCTCTGGAGCTCCTTCATGAACTCTTCGTTCTGCAGGAAGAGCGCGATCCGCTCGTCCTCCAGGTACTGCTTCCAGCGCCGCTCCTGCTCCAGGGAGCCCTGGCCCCGTGGGATGAGCCCCCTCGGCAGGGGCTGCCGGCAGCTGTGGGAGCCCTGCAGGGGGGCAAACATGGCAGGGGTTGGGTGGTGGTCCCTGCAGCAGCACCCTGGGCTGCTTGGCCTTTTGCCCCTGTTATTCTGCACTCCCACCCCAGTGAGTGCTCCTCCCCAGCAGGTCCCTCCCTCCTGGGGCACTGTCCCCTTGGGATGGTGCTCCTACAAAGAGGACAAATGGGGACCTAACCCTCTGCCCATCAGGAAGGGGGACAGGGAATCCCACATGGGAACCTCTCAGAGCCAGAAGTGCTCCTGTGCAGAGCAGAGGCTTGCACAGATTTTTAACTTTAAACGGTGGGGTTGTGCCCTGACAGAACCTGGTGTGGAGGCAAGAGAAGGGTCTCAGCCAGCGTTGCTGCTTTTATTTCCCATCTCTAAAAAAGCAGAGTCTGCAATTTCCCGCTGACAATGGTCCCTGTGCGAGGCACGTCACGCCTCACACCTGGGGAGCAGCACAGCCGCGTGCTACAGCACAGCCCCAGCCTTGCCTACAATATTTATCTGATTCGTAGCTGCTCCCAGAGAGCCATAAAAAGCAAAAGCACACAATTACTGGGGAAAGAAAAGGGCAGCTGCTTCTCTCCTCCCTCTGAGCCCAAATGAATTGGCACGCTCCTATTCCCAGAAAGGTAATAGAGCCCACAAAGCTCAACTTGCAGGGCAATCATTCATGAAAACGTGGCAGGGCTGCCTTTGGAGCCGAAAAGGGAGGGAGGAACAAGGTGTCTGCAGCCCCTTCAGCCCCTCGCCATGCCAGGAGGGCGCTGGCCCCATTTACAGTGTTAGCAAAGGGTCGAGGGACACTCCAGATTGCAGCATGCCTGGAGCCGAGCTGGATGCTTGCCACAAAGCACACGGGGACTCTGATTTCCCAGCATCAATCCCTCTGGCTTGCACTAGGTTTCCCACCCAAGTTCCACTGCAGCAGCCCCTGGCAGTGCTGCTCTCCCCAGGAGTGTTACTGGTCCTGTTGCTCCTCACCAGGGCAGCAAGGTGAGATTTTCAAATAATTGAAAATATTAGGTGCTTATGGCAAGTGGCATTTCTGGCACTGATCACTGGGGTAATGGCAGGAAAAATACCAAAGCCTCACAGAAAGATTCCCTTTTCACCCCTTGTCCACTTCAGTCTCGCCTTGAACAAGACACACTCCAAGACTTGTGTTTAGTCCACAGCCAGTACCCAGATGCTTCCAGAGTGCTGGTGCTGCAGCTCAGGGTGGCTGAGGATGGGGATCAGTGCTCCATGCGAGGCTGTGGAGCTGGGATGCAGGCTGGAAAGGGCAGCAAGCCTCACCTGCGTGCTGGCTGTCTGCTGAGGCAGGATGCGGAGGAAATCCTCAGGGAGGTTGCCCAGGAGCGGCGGGTTCCAGTTCCTGTAGTGCCCAGGTGCTGAGGTGCTGCCAGGTCCTGGCACATCTGTCCTGTGAGGCAAGGATAGACAGCCCCTTTGGCGAGGGAGAAACCCACCAATGCCTGCCACAGCAGCGGGGCACAGGGCCTGGCACAGCAGCACTTGCCCAGCTCCACCAGCAGTCCTGGGAACCAAACAACCCCCAGCACACTTCCCAAACCTGTGGCATGTCAGCTCTGGAGAGTGAAAGGCTTTCCTAGTGCAAGTGGAATCTTTGGGAGCTGCATTTCAAACCCTGTCCTGTAACTTTGTAGGGTGGGTTTTCTTTCTCCGTTTCATTCATGCTCCCCAAAAACCAGCCTGGTGGAGCCCTAGCACTGCAGGGATTTGCCTGTGCTGCTCATGAAGGTCTCTCACCAGATGTCGCACCCAGCCTGCACAGTTCATCTCCAAGGAGCTGGCAGAGAGGTGGCCAGGGCACCACACTTGCTGTCCCACAGCTCCACATCTACAGCCACAGTGGTGCTGCTGGGGAAGAGCCCCCAGCCTGCCAGGCCACAGACCCCAGGGCTCAGTGCTGCAGCAGCAGCAAGTCAAACCAACCTGAGTCCTGCAGAGCTGCACCACACAGAGCTCTGGCTGCCCAGCACCTGGTGTTTTCGAGCAGGGGCGAGCACTCCCTGCCCCGGGGAGCTGATTTTTGCCATTCCACACACTGCCAGAGCGGCGTTCTGGGCCCCTCAGCTGTTTCTGTTTTAGGGCCTCACAGGGATTTTTGAGCCAGCTGTGAGCTTCATTCATCTCCCTTGCCTTCGTCCCACCCGACCCTAACGAACTGGGGCCAGATGCCCGCGGGCCAGGGCCAGCTGATGGCAGGCTGACCCCCATGTGTGGCACAGGGTGCACCAGGAACGGGAGGTGTGTGGGGCTGGGGGCTCACCTGGGCGGGGGGGTGGGCGGCGCGCGGGGGTAGCGGTTGCTGAACACCTGGCTCTCATAGGCAGGAGGGGAGTAGACAGGAGGGGGCTCCTCATCTGAGCTGTCAGGCTCCAGGGTCCGCTCCAGGATCTGCGGGGTGAGAGGATGGGATGAGGGCAGGACAGGGAAATGCTCCCCATATGCAGCAGCAAAGTAGGGGCAGCATGGGCTGAACGACACTGCAGAGGATGGGGGCAACCTCATGGCATTGGTTCCCTGCACTATGGAGGGTTTGGTGGAGTTTGGAGGTGCTGCTCTCAAGGATGAGCCTGTCCTTGGGTGCACACAGCCCTGGGGAGTCCCTCTGACAGCAAAAGAAGGGTCTTTGTTGGGTTTTGGGGTAGGAGAGAGCAAGGAGTGCACTTTGACTTAAGCCCAAGACACACCAGGCAGGCTGTGTGCTCCAGACCAGCACTCAAACCTCTGCCTGCCTGCAGCAGCTGAGGAGCACCGTGCCCAGGCAGGAGGGAGGCAGGATGAGGCTGAGGTGCCTGCTCGTGACAACCCAGCCATGGCAGCCTAGGCAGGGGAGCCCCTCCCAGGTTACCTCGGGGGGGATGCTGTCCTCCGAGTCCGAGCTGTCATCACAGCCGCTGCCATCTAGGTTCATCTGCAGGAGCTGGTCAATGGTGGCATCCACAGCGCCATTGTTGGCTCTCAAGACACACTCAATGATGTCATAGTCCATGTTGGGGAACATGGTCTTGAAGTCCTCCATGGCCTGGTTGAACTCCAGCCGTCGGACCTGCCTGGCGGGGCGGCTGTTGTTGAGCTCCTGGGCGGAGGAGCCGCCCCGGGAGCCGCCGTTGCTGCTGCTCCGGCGGAAGAGGCTCGTCATGGCGGGGCGGCCGTGGGGGCACGGCGGCCACGGTCCTGCTGTGCCCACCGCCCTCCTCACGGGGGGCTGCCCCGGCACCCAGCGGGGACCATGGGTGGGCGGCGGGGGTCTCGCTCCCCACGGCCGGTGGCTCCGCGGGTCAGCCCCCGGCACACTGCGGCATCCTCCCACCTGCAGGGGAGAGAGGGGAGAAAGTCACCCACAGGGCAGCACCCAGAGGCACCACGAGGTCCCCATCACATCAATCCAGCCCGTCCAGCTGCATCCTCGTGGGACTGTCCAATCCCAGCAGTGGGTTTGGCACGCCAGAGCGTGGATGTGCCATGCCGGGAGCTGTACAAGCAAAATGCAAGGCAAGAAAAATGGCATTACTTCCACTGTTAAGGGATGCCCAGATTTAACATCTCCCTGTTTGACATGTCTTTACAAACACAGTAAAATCAGTCTTTAAAATAAAACATGGAGTTGGCTCAGAGTGTGTCAGAGTAGGGGGCTAAAATGCTCTGCAGCACGGCAAATCGACTCTTTGGAAAAGCCACCAAATCCAAGATTAACATTCACTTTAAAACCATAAACAGATTATACAGCTACTGCTTCTCCTTTGGAAATGCAGGGCCAAATTCAGTTCTGGATTAACTCCACTGTTGAAACAGAATTACCCCAGGAACACTTTTGATCCATAATATCATTTTCAAAGGCTTTTTCCTAAGCAGCAGGCAGAGAGTTCAGGATAACTGTCCCTAAATGGTATTTAATGCAGAAGAACGTGCCAAGCACATTTCTTAGCGAAACAGGGTTTAATCAGATTCCAAGCCATTAGGAGGAGCAGTCACCTCTGAAGGTCACCCAGGCTCTGCCCTGCCCAGAGCCAGGCCATGTATGACAGCCACAACCCCAGTGCCCGTCTGGCCTCGGCCACCGTGCCAGCTCACAACCCCAAGCTGCTCCAAGGGGTTCCCAGGGGCTTCCAGAGGCTGCTGAGAGAGAAACACACTTGCAAAACTTGAGAAACTCAGCGGGAACTCTGGGAGCAGGTCCACTCTTGCCATACTGGTTAACCCCAGCTTTCATTCCCAGGGACAGCGCTCCTCTGCTCAGTACCAGAGGAGCCACAGGGGATGATTCCTGCTCCTGCTCCTGCCACACTCCCCTCTCCTTCCCTGTCTTTTTTGTAACCCTAGATGTATTTGCATCTGGATGCACCAACAACAGCAGCCCTGTGCAAACACCAGTGCCAGTGCCCAACCAGACCCTGCACCTCAGCCAGGGGTCCCTGGGCTGAGCACGGTGCCACAGGGCCCCCGGCCAGGGCCACCTCCCCATGGCAACTTTTCACCCTGCAGGACAGGACCTGTGGAAAAGCAGCAGAAAGTTCATTGCCAAGCACAAGGAGCCACTTCCAAACAGCACCACGAGCCCCAACCTCGCCTCTGCTCGCTAATAATATCCATTTAAGTGGCCACTCACCCAGGAACTGTCTCCATCCCACTGCTGATCTGTCCCCAGGATCTGCTCCTTGCAGGAGCCAGGCGTGGAGCAGCGCTGTGAGGAACAACTCCAACAGCTCTGCCCGGCTCTATTCACCAAGGACAAATAAATCCACTGGAGTCAATTAATAAAATGCTGCTGCTCGGTTCCTCCTCCGCTCCCCTGACTCATTCCCAGCAAAGAGCTGGCATTGTTCACACCTCTGGAATTATACTTTAATTGCAATATTGTATGGCTGCTTTAGTCATGTATTAAATTGAGTTGTAACACATTCACAGGGTACACACCTCCCTAAAAGATTTGGCTACTCCAAGAGGATTGGGAAAGAGCTTGGACACCCAGGGAAACACAACTTACGTGGGATACACTCCAAACACACACACAATCCACGTATGGAGATGAGAGTTTCTGTGGAGTACTGTTGGCTCAGAAATGCTGTACCAGCCCATAAACCTCAAGTAACAAAATCAGCCCCCAAAATCAGGCTGGAAATCCCTAGATCTCCCTAAAAATCATCAGATCTGTAAAGTAACAAAGAACGTTTGTGGCTGGAGGGGTCTTTGTCCCCCAGCATTTGACCTTTGAGTGTGTATTTAAGATTTTCCCTGTAACCATGAGGGCCACGGCCATGCCAGGGACTGGCAATCCCTCTGCCATCCCTCTGGGCTTCTCCTAATGCCAAGACCTCTGCTCTGGGGAGGTGTTAGTGAACACTGCATGAAAGTCTGGGACAACTCCCTGGAAGTGCTGGATAGCGTGACTGAGCGCGACAATGTGCCGAGCAACAGAGAAGAAGCCGAATTAAATTAGGGATGAGGACAAGATATTTATATTTATACACCAAAAAGGCTCTGTTGCACATCTGGCCTCAAACAGTCCCAAAGGAATGCACTGCTGGGACCTTCCCAGCCCTGAGATACACCCTGGGGATTTGGGGCTCACAGGGGCTGCTGCAAAGGGCACCTTTGACAACACTGAAGTGCAGCCAGTGCTCCTGGCACAGACCGGGGCAGCTCCACATGCCCTGTGGGCACACACCGCTGTGGGCAGAGGTGACAGCGGTGAAACACCACAAATGAAGGCTTTTAAGTCCATTTTTTAAAGTTCTGCTGATAGTCCAGAGAAATGCAAACCACTACACCAGCATGAGTTGAAATCCAGGAAAAAGCAAGTTGCCTCACTGGCAGGAGTTGGTTTAAAAGATCAAAAGATCAACTGGGAGTTGTATTCTGAGGATCCTCCCCAGTTCCTGCATGTCTGCAGCACCGTGTTCAGGTGGGGAGGGCAGCAGGACCCCCAGGGAAGGGGCTCAGCACGTTCCTAGCCCTTATTTCTGTGATGTCAGTGTGGGCCTGGGAAGATGCCAGGAAAAGCAAAATCCTTTGGATTTCCCAAAAAAGGAAAGAAGAAGCTGGTGTGTGACTGCAGCCCAGGCATGAGCATGGGTGCGCTCGGGGCACGGGCTGGGCTGCTCCTCGCCTCATGCCCCCATCTGCAGAATGGGGCTGTGATTACTCGTTTAGCTGCTGCCTGATCAACTTTCTGCCCGCTTGAAAACAGCTCTCGCCCTGTTATCCTGCAGAAAGGACCCTGAATGCTGTTATTCATTCACCCAAACCCGGGCACAGGCGTAATCCTCCACCCTTCTGCTGCGTCCATCACAGGAGGAGCTTAAAGGCTTTGTGAGCTCTGGGCGCACATGTCCCCGTCCACAGGTCGCAAAGAGTGGTGAGGTGGCAGCTGGGACACTGGTGGGGCTGGCACTGCCCCTGTGACCCCCACCAGCCCTGGCAGCATGGAGAAAATTCTCCCATCCTGGCAGGACATGGGCAGTGCCCAGTCCTGGCTCACCCTGAGGACACAGTGGCAGTGCCCCGCTGAGCCACCTTTGCATCCAGCAGTGGCAGCTGTCCCAGCACTGACCTGCACCATGGAGAAAGTGCCAGGTGACATCCCAATGCCAGCCCTTCCACTGTCAGCCCTGCAGGATGGGCTGCCTTGATGCCATGTCCAGACAAGCTTTTATCCAAATGCCTCTATGTTCCAGAGTGAGGCTGGTACCGAAAATGCCCACGCAGGTTTTGGTGTCACCACACAGCCAGGACAGCGTGGGATGGTCTCTCACACACCTCCACAGCTGCTGTCTCACTGCAGGCTGTGCTCAGGCACTGGCACACCTTTGAGTGCAGCTCCTGCCCCGAGCTCACCACTTAAAACCATAAAATGTGACCAAACACAAGCTGACCTCAGGAGGAGGCTCCCCCGTGCCAGCCCAGGGATGAACCCTTTTCTTCTCCCACCCAAGCAGCCAACAACTTACACAATTCAGGTCCACGCCAGAGCCAAGAACAAGACCTCACAGCCAGGAGAAACCCTCAGTCAGGCTCACAGGGAGGGGTAATGCTCACAGCCTGGGGTACATGTCCTCCCATGCCCCTGGCATCCTGCCTGGGCACAGCTGGTTTCACCCAGCCCCAGGAGCAGGCTCTTGGTACCTCCCCAGATTGGGTTTCTCCCATGGAGGGACAGCCCGAGGGGCTGCGGGTGCGTTGGGTCAGCTCTGGGAGCAGGCACAGTGCAAGCAGCACAGGCTGCCTTCCATCAGCCATCCGGGAACGGCACAGAGAGCAGCTGGATAATCCCGGGGGTTGGTCAGACCGGTAATGTCATGCTGGAAACAACAGTTGCTCGGCTCTGTGAGGAACGCAGCCCGAACCGAGGAGCCAGCAGCTGGAAAAGCACTGCGACTGATCGCTCGCAGCCTCTGCTGCTCGGGGAAGAGCCTTGGCACCAAGTGCAAACAAGAATATTCCCTTCCCCAGTGTCTGCTGCGGCTCAGACAGCAGATGGGATTGCTCAAACACCGCTGAGCCAGCCCAGCCCCTCTTCCCCTGCCATTGCCACGCTGTGTTTGCAGATCATCCCTGAAAACATGCTGGAGCCCTGACCCCCCCTTGCAGCCAGGATGGGGGTGATCACTGAGTGCTGGTTCCCTTCAGCCCAGCACTCCCCAGCTGCCCCAGGGCACCCATCACGCTGTGGCAGCTGCAAGCCCAGGCCTGTGGTGCCTCAGCTGGGGATGCAGAACGGACGTGCACAAGCATTTCCATGCACAGGATTATCTGGAGACAAGGGTTGACAGCACCCCCAGCTCCTGGAGGGAGCACTCTTGGAGAAGTCTCAGAACTAGGGATGTTAAACCAGAAATAATGGCTCTGGCCAAAGCAGATGTGCTGAGCTCTGCTGCAGCCAGGCACCTGAAGAGGGATTGCTCAATATGGGAATGAGAAGTCTGGGAACTGTTCAGTGGCTGCAGGTGTGACTATAATAGGATTGAAATTGGGATGAAAAGTAAATTATCAGGAAAAAAAATTATACCAGTGTCTAACAGCAAATATAACAAGGATGTGCAGGATGGGGCCCTCTTAGTCTCTCCCAAATCTCCTCCTCACCTTCCCCTTTGCCTCAGGGGATGCTGAGCACCCCTCCTGGGCCCACAGCCTGGGAAAATTGCTTAGAGCAAATCCTTTTTCACAGAAACAAATAAGCACCTGAGGATCCCCTTTAATACTTGTTCTACTGCATATTGAAATGTTTGGGTTTAAGCCCTTCTCAAAGGCAAAAGCAATCAGGGAGGTGAGCACAAGCAAGCCCTGCTTGGGAACCTGTGCAGCACGTACCCCTCTGCAACAGGAAATTCCCCTCTCAGCTCTGAGAGCAGCATTTGAGAGCAGAGGAGCCAGTCCCAACACTGGGCACTGTCAGCATTCCTGCTCAGGTGCTTTACTAGGGAGCCCTGCACACTGAATGCTTGATATCCATGTTTCAGAGGAGCAGTGGCTGCTGCTGCCTCGGGCCACGCACTGTTTTCCCAGCCTGGCCAGCCATTCCCTCCTCACAGACAGATTTATGGGAGCCCTTTGTGAGCTGACCAGATGTCGGCCCTCCACAGCACCCAGCTGTCTCCTAAACCAATGACACTCGGATAAAACCTGAGGGACACACTCGGCTGGGACAGGAGAGCCAGGCAGGGCTACACTGGGGACCCCTTGCCCCCAGGAGCAGCACCCACCTTCCCCCTGCCCGTGCTGGGATGCAGCAGGATCTGCAGGGCTGCCAGAGGGTCCTGGTGCCCCCAGCCCTCTCTGCCAAGCAAGGCAGAGCCCTCGGCATTGTGCTGCTAATCCCTGGCTTTCACACATTTCCATGCCAGGACCATGGCCCCCCACCCCGCCCCAAACTAAGCCTACATTAATGAGGTAGAACTAGATCCTCATCCAAAAGTCGCCTGCCTTGCGAGGCCGCCTTGCACTGGTTTCATTGAAGGCAATTTGATCTTGGTAGGACGACATTCCTAAAATAGTTGAGGGAATTCAAACATGAAATAAGGTTTCCAGGAAGGGATTTAAAAAAAAATAGGTCAAGCAAGTGTGAGCGATTAAAGTGACCCGGCATCCCTTTGTACGGTTTAACTGCGTCTCTGTTCAACTCTATCTTGCATCAACGTGTAATAAATTAGATCCAAGAGGTTGCCCAAAGCAGAGAGGCCAATATAAGATTATTCCAGGAGGTGGCTGGTGTCGGTGACCTTTCCTCCTCCAGCTTTCACCGCCAGCATCAAACACACACACGGCCCAGCTGAAGGAGCAGCTCAGAGCTTTGGAACGGCGCACGCGACAGCGGCAGGGCCGGGAGCCAGCGCTGCCTCCCTCCCACCACGGACTCCCTGCCTCAGTTTCCTCATCCCAAGGCTGGCAGGAGGGAAGCCCAGGAGCCCCCGTGCCTGCCAGCATCCCCCCCAGCGCCGGCCGCCGTGCAAAGCCCTCGCGCCATATGTCACACAAACCCATCTTCAACTGCTTATCCCTCTTCTCCCTTTGTGCTCCCGGCACAAAAGCGTCGGGAAGCAGCTGGAAGTGAAAGAAAATAAAAATTCCTGCGGAGACAAAGGTGTGTGACATTCCCCGGGGCTGGGCTCAGGGCAGGGCGTGCTGAGGAGTTACTGCCAGGCAGTTTTTGGATTAGATTTGGGCAGAGAGCACCTAAAGGGGAGCAGGGGAAAACGAACCCAGGCTGGGGGCAGGGCTGGCTCTGCTCCCTGGATAATTAGCATGGCTTATTCCCAATTGCTAATTTGCTGTTATGGGTCAAGGGTCACAGAAATTAAAGGACAGGAGGGGAAAAAGGGAGCAGGAGTCTGAGTAGAGGCAGTCACTTCCCCTCCAGCTCTTTGTATAGCAGGAACATACTGGAATGGACTGGGATTAGACTGGGCTGACCCTGCCCCAGCCTGGTGCATAGCATTTCTGCAGGATTTGGCCCTGGGCATCCTGCAAAGGCAGGGACAGGCAGGGACAGGCAGCGCAGACCAGGCCCAGCTCTCCTGCCGTCAGGGTTTAAGGGCCATGGCTCACTGTGCAAAGGAAAAATCCCGTATTGATTCACCCGAGGCTCCGGAGCACAGACCGCACGAGTTTCTATGGAAACAAAATTAGTGGAGTAAAACTCTCCCTGCTGGCACACTGTGAATTATTCACCAGGACAGGCCCCTGGCCAAAGGGGCTGCTGAGAAGATTTAAAGGTGATCACAGCACGGCTGCCATGATCCCCCTTCCCTTGGGGACCAAACCACAGCCAGGCAGGAGGAAAGGACCTGGGTTTCCATGCCATGTGTGCGGGGAGACCCACAAGGGATGTGGGAAGGTCCTGCACCTCCATCACCGCATCATCAGCCTCCGGGGTCCCCAGGGAGGGGACAGGGGCTTCCCTGCTCACCTCCCTCCCTCCCAGCCCCTCACTACACAGCATGGCAGTGATTCATGGCATCAAGCCAGCACAAATGTCCCTGCCTGATGCCCTCCTGCCACACACTGGTCACCCCATGGTCACCCATCCCTGGCACCCAGGATGAGGGCAGGACTAACCGAGCCCAGCTCATCCCACAGTGCCTCAGCACTGTGCTCATCACTGCGAGCCAAGACTGAGGGGAAGAAAGGGACTAATTAAGTCACAAACAGAGGAGCTTTTTTTATGAGTCACTAAGCCATATGGCTGATGTAAGCTATCCCGGGAAAGTGCCGAGCCAACAATCCAGGCACTACCCTCCTCGTCCTGGGACACAGCGTCGCACTGTAATTGCACCAGGCTTTTGTCGTCCCTCACACGGGGTGACATTGCTCAGCAGAGGAGAACCTGCTTGAAAGGCTACACCTCACCAGGGACAGGTATTTAATTAACACCCTACGTCAGGTCCCTCCTGGCAGCCTCCAGAACTGGCTGCTCCATCCCGGCACAACACGGCTCATGGGGTGGAGAAAACCCCTGAAAGACGAAATACTGACTTTGCTCCTTCCCTTCTGCTCCATCACAGCACATCACAGATATACACAGAAATTTCATGGGACACTAACCTGGATCTGAAGCGATACCAGTGCTCAGAGAAGCTCTCAGTCTCCTCAGCAGCAATGTCACTCCTGTGCCAGCACAGCCCTGGTTTTGGGTAGTGAGGGGACCCAGACCCCAGCAGTGGCTCTGCTTGCTGCCTGTTTTGTCACCAGCCACCAAAACAGGTCACATTCTTCTTCAAAATCCCATCTCAGTTCTCTTTAATTATTTTTAAGTTTGCATAATTAATTCAAGTACACCCTATCACCATCCCGTCCCAACTGATCTGCACTGGCATGACTATGGCAATCAACAGCCAGGCAGGTTAAAAGCCCCAAGGATTTCAGAAGCAACAATTCAGGTTCCAGGAGCTGTGAAGCACTCAAAGGCTGTACCCTGTCCCCACTGCTGCGTTACAGCCCTGGCATGTGCTCCCATGACCTGTCTCCATTACCAGGGCTCTGGCCACCATTCCCTCCATTTTCTGGAGATGATCTCCCTATTTTCCACTGTTCAGCCCTGCTCTCCTATGCCAGGGACAGCAGCCAGGCTCCATCCCGGTGTGCTTGCGTGCCCAGCTGCGTGTGCCTTCCCTGGGGAAGTGAGAGCGAGGGCAGGGATCGACCAGCTGTCAGGCAGAAGGAAGAAATACCACTTCCAGAAGTCAGAGCTCATTTCCCAGCAATAAAAGCACACTAGGGCTGGAGAAAAGCACCACTAATGGGGATGCACATCTCGAACCACTCCAGCTGCCAACAGGAAAGTACACAGGGGCTGCAACTTAGAAAAATAAAAGCCATCAACAAGGCTTGATTTTAAGCAGCACAGCCCTACATTAGGCTCAGACTGGGGCATAAAAGATCTGCCATTCCCCACACAGATTATTGCTGTGGATGACGCCCTCCATGTCCCAGCCTCATCTCCCTGGCTCCCAGCTGCAGCTCCTCCAGAAGATGGGAAAATAAAACCTTACTGCTTTCTCCCAGGGAGAATTGCTCAGATAAGGATCAGCCCTTAACTGCTCCACTCTCCATCCTCCTCAGCCCCATTATCCCTTCTCCAGCCACACACACTCCTCTGGGGACCTAAGGAAGAGTCTCCAGTGCTCGTAAGTGTCACCTAAAAATGAAGACCTGAGAGTCTGTGCTTCCCAGAGTTATTGTTGGGTGGGTTTTATCTCTTTTTCAATCCATTCTTGCTGAACTTTAATGATGAGGGTCCTCACCACCGAGCAGACAGCCTGCCCTGCCTCTGCCAGGCTCACACCCTTCGAGCAGAGGGTGTGAAGAGGAGTTTTACCTCCCCAAAACAAACCCCGAAGATCCAGGCAGAGCACAGCTGTGGCAGGAGGGGACAGTTCCTGTGAGGCCCTTACTCTGGGTTTTAAGACACTTATTTGTTTGCTTGTCACTGGGCAACCGGGAGGATGGAAAAAAATATCAATGTCATATTGTCACCTATGAGTCACCACTTAGCACGGGTCGAGATGCCCCGGTCCTTCCACTGCTGAGCATGGGGCAGATAGGAAAGAGCTGCAGGCACCCCAAAAGCTGCTCACCGCAGCTCTTGCTGCCTACCCCGTCCTGCCCCAACACCTTCCCCATCCCCACAGATGGGGACTCCAGTGGCCCTGGGGACATCGGTGGCCCAGGGACGACTTGCCGGGCCCTGGAAGGCGAGGCAGGAATTTGCATTCCTTATTTGCATTTCCTAATTGCGGCTGCGGGTTTCCTGGGGCAAGCGGCCGGCTCTGGTTTCCATGGCAGGTTTTGTGCGGACCCGAGAACCGAGGGAGGCACAAAGGGGCCACAATGGACCTGCCACTCACCCGCATCAAAGGCGGCCGGCGGGGAGGGACGGGGGCACCGCGGACGGGGCGGCGCAGCCTGTCCCCGCCGGCACCGGGGCGGGCACCGGGGGCTCCGGGGCAGGGAGGAGGGTGGCTGGTGGCTCTGGCACCCCGGAGGATCCGGCCCTGGGGACACATGCCACCGCTGAGGGTGCTGGATGGAGGGGCCGAGCTGCAGGCGCTGCCGCCCGGAGGGAGCAGCCGCCCCGCGCCCGTCGGAAGCGGTGCAAGCGCTGGATCCAGATGTTCCCCCGTTCTCATTTCCTGTTATTTCCAGCCAGCTTTCCACCCAGCCGGGTGGGTTTCTTTCTGCTTCCAGCTTCCCTGTCCATTCAGGGGCTGTCTGGCCGGCGAGGCTCCCTGTCCCGGCTCGCCTGGCACGCTGTTGTGCCCACACAGATCCAGTGCTGACCGCAGAACAGCCAAAACCAGGACCGAGACTGGGAAAACCTGGTCCCAAACCACTGCTGCAAGCCCAGTGCCACCGAGCAGAGGTGAAGCTCCAGCCACTGTCCCCCCACACCCCAGCCATGGTGACAGAGTTGCTGCCATCCCGTTCACACCAAAAGAGAGGGACCCATCTCTGCCTCACACACCTTGCAAAGAACTCCGTGCTATTACTAAAAGCTTTTTTCTTATTTTATAGTTACCAGTTATCATCACCAACTCGTGCCACGCAAAAGCCTCCCAGCTCTGACCACAAGCACTCGCGATGCACCAGCGAGCACACCCACAGGGTTATGGCAACAGCCCCTGCCCATCCCAGGATTTTACCCTCATGGCACAGACCCCGGGCATGAACGAGCCTCCAGCTCCTCTTCTACCTGTCCCACTTGGAACACCAGTGCCCGCAGCATCCCCGGTTATCTGTGCCCACCCCGAGGGGGTTTGTGCAGGCAGATAAGCAGCAAGCACTCTCTCTCTCGTGCTGCTGCTCCCCAGGGCAGAGGGAACCACAGCACTGCCACCATGGCAAAGCCACTCAGCCACACCACGGACCTAGCTGGGGCAGAAAGTCAGGTGTTGGTGTATTTTGTTTGTTTGTTTTCATTTGAAAGCTCTTTTTAAATAAAGTGCTGGAAAAGTCAAAGCTTTCCTGGGAACTTTGTGACTGGGAAGAGGATGGGCACCTTTGACAGAAATGCTTTTGGCAATCAGAGGCTTCAGCACCAGGAATGGGTGGTGGGCACTTGGGATCAGCGTGTCAAGCTCTGCCAGCATCAGACACATCCTCACTGTGCTAGAGACAGGCACTGCCAGGGTTGGATAACACGGTGGGAAAAGCCACAGGTGCACAATAACAGGGGCGGGGTCTCCTCTGCCATGAGGACCACCAAAAGCTTTCCACTAACCCCAGCACTGGCTGATCTCTGCTCCCAGAGGGTTCCCCTGGGGCTTGCTGCCCCGGTGCTGTGCTTCAGCCAGGCACTTCCACAGGAAAACCTCTGTGAAAACCACAACAAGCTTCGCAGTGGAGCAGATGCCGCTCAGCCTGTGTTGTTAGAGATGGAAGAGGAGGAGGAGGTGAGGAAGCCACAGCTTCCCCAGCCGTGGGGCAGCCCTGCCGGCAAAGCCCCAGTGGCAGCCCCGGGGGTCAGCCCAGGATGGCGGCTCTCCCACGGAAATCCTTGTGACTCCGGCCCCCGTGTTTGTTGTCAGTGGTAGCAGCAGGAGGAGGTGTGAGGAGGAGGTGTCACTCCGCTGCTTTTTAAGAAAATAATAAAAAGGAGCTTTTCCAACCCGCCTGTGAGACAGACGGTGCAGAGGAGCGCTGCTTTGAGCGGTGACTTGCACGGGAGAGGCAGCTCTCAAATCCCTTCTCCATCCCACAACGCACCGGCAGCGATTTCAGCGCTGGACAGGAACCCCGGGAGAGGAACATCCCGGCAGGACAGTGCCCTCCATCCTTACGGAGGATGTGGCTGGGCTGGGCAGCCGGACGGGGGCTCACAAGTGACCGTGGTCACCCAGGCGGTGACCAGCCCTGCCAGGGCACGCCGGGGCCCTGCGGTTCCTGCACCGAGCCCTGACCCACGCGGCGGGGTGCGGGGGATGCCGGGGTGCGAAGGGTGTTACCCCATGAGCCCACGCAGGGCATGGGGAGGATGTCCAGCAGCGGGAAGGCACCGAACCCGGACCCGCAGGGCGCGGAGGGGCCACTCTCAGGGACCGGCGATGCTCCGGGGCTGAGCGGGTCCTGCCCCACGGCCGGGAGCGCCGGCACCCCACGCCGGGCCGGTGGGCTCGGCCCCCCCACCCCGCAGCGCCCCGAGGGCTCCCCACGCGGGACCGTCCCGGGGCCGGGCCCCGGCGGAGGGGCCGGGGCTGTGGCCGCCCGTGCCCGGCTCCGGAGGGGCGGCCGTGCGGCCACCACAGG
>VXBX01001698.1:1531502-1543973 GCA_013400415.1 Scytalopus superciliaris | reverse complement strand
AAAAAAAAAAAAAAACATCAACACAGACAAAGGTTCTACACTAGCTCAGAAACAGTGGACTTGCCTGGCAGGTTAGAATGAGCCATCCACACTGTCACAGATACAGAGGGGTCTTCGCTAGTGTTTAGATTAAAATAATTTTCTAAGTTATAATTTGAAGGGATAAAACATAAAACTGTTTTTTAATTACCTTTTTTTTTGTCATTTTTTTGTTTGTTTTTTTTCTTTAAAAACTCTGGCAAATAAGTATCTGCTCTAATTCAGCATCAGCCAGCTACAAGGTAAAACTTACTTTAAATGAAGTGCTCCAGTGAAACTCAAGCCTGAACCATGTGAGCCAAATCAAGGGGAAGATGCTACTGTGGTCTCTGATGGTGTTGCCCCAGTGTCTTAGTCTGAATTTATTATTAACTAAAACAAAACAAAACAAAAAACCCAACAGAACAAAACAAAACAAAACAAAAAAAAAAAAAGAAAACCCAACCAAACAAAACCCAAAAAAGAACTGCTGGTAAGGATTCCATTTTAATCCTTTTTAATACTGTTTAGAACTTGTTTACCAGGGAGGAGAGGTGGGCAAGGCCTGGGGCAGGAAAGGCATGCTCTCCACTGGTCTCATGGCTATGTTGAGGGGACCAGCCAACGTCATGGGGGTGGGCAGGTTCATGGGGGACGTGATGGTGACGGGGTGCGCTATGTTCACTGGAGCGGTTACCGGGGTGGGCAGGTTCACCGGGGTGGTGAGCGTTAGGGGAGATGTCATGGACAGAGGACTGGTTATAGTTACAGGATGCCCTAAGTTCATCGGACTGGATATATTAACTGCACTTGATACATTTACTGGACTTCTCATGCTCATTGCAGCTGCCACTGTGACTGGGTTTGTGATAGTCCCAGAAGCCACAGAGGACGTTATATTGAATGGAGTAGTAAGAGTCACAGGCGTAGTAGCAGCAGTGGAGGTTTGGCACAAGTTAGCAGCTTCTAAAAATGAGACATAAAAAAGACAAAAAGTTTTTAACACATAAAAAAAACCCATGGACAAGATTTAAACAAAACAAAACAAAACAAAAAAACCCAAAAACCAAACAAGAACAGGTACAAATTCTGGAATCATTTTCTTTAGAAATTATTAGTAAGTTAAAACTGTTAACATTCTATAGCCTACAGGAAATATAAACTCTCATGCAGGTCATTTCAATTCAGTTTTTTTTTTTTCCTGAGAATTCAAGTGAGGTTTTCTTAGCAAGAGGGTTTCCATGTTCATAAAAACAGTATTGTACAATCAAAAAAATCCTCCCAAGAGGAACATTAGAAATAGAGGAGAGAGTGTACATACCGAATGGTACGTACTCTATAGCCTTCTCAAAGGTGAACTGACATTCTGTGAAGGTTTTAAAAAGTCATTATTAGGGACTGATAAGCAAAGCTCGTTTCAATATTTACCTGCTTATTTCAGTCTTAATTATTGCTACTTAATTGCTCCGCTGCTTACAGTACCTCTACGCCAAGCCTACCCCAGCAGTGTATCCTTCAACCCCCATCAGCTCCTCAGCTTCCACATGAGCTACAGCTCCACACCACGTTGGTTTGGGGTCTTTTGGGGTGGTTTTGCAGCAAGCAGGAATGAAGTGCCGAGCAAGGGAAACCCAGGAGGGCAGTGGGCAGGGGCCAGGAAGCATGGCCAGGCACTGGGGAGCAGGGCTGGCGAGGGGGGGACGTGGGGGAAAGGAGGGCTCTCTACACATCCATCAGCACCACCTGCCGGCTACCCACACCAGGAGGCTCCAAAAACAGGAGGAGGGAAAAGGGAGGGGCTGACTACTAAAGAAACGAGGAAAAATTATGTTCTACATCCACATTACGGCATGGCTAAGACGTGTCTTATTCCACATTTGTAGGGCAGGACCCCAAGCTCAGTTACACCCACATGTCAAAGGTAAAACAGGAGCAAAGAGTCCACTTTGCCACTCGGGCAATACAAATGTAACTTTGAAAGCAACATTAGCCCCATTCAAGGGTTACTGTTGGTTCTTCAAAGTCCATAGCTAGGAGGGGTGGAAAGGAAGGGAAAGAGTAAAAAAAATAAAATAAAGATTGTGAAAATAAATTGTATTAGACTAAAAAATTCCCATCTAGCGTTGCAAAGCCACCACAACAAGTGGTACTAGCACAGGAGAACCAGCATGGAAAGAGCAGCTCAGGCATGGCACTGACTGGTCTAACTTCACCTTCAAGAACAGTCACACCCAAACACACATCCCACCCATGCCCCTTCCCCAGTTAGATAAAACTAACAGCAGCAGTCTGACAACACTCTGACCCATCCACCTCCCTCACCCCCCAGTCCTGCCCCAAACCACTTATGTTAAAGCATATTCAATAATCTCAATAAGCAATGAAGGGGAAAAGGAACAAGACATAGGAAAAAACAAGCAGGAAAATAATTCTCAGAGATTTTCTAAATCCAACACTCATTTGCTTTATCTGTTTAGTGGCCTGATGATATTTATGTTTCTGTTATCACTGCATTTTAACATGAGTAAGCTGTTTCTATAGTGTCTGATCACAGAATTCAATTACTGGCATAACAAGGTGAAAGGAGCAAGCAGCCTAAAACACAAACAAGGCCTAGAAAAGAAAAACAGACTGAAGAAACTGAAAGGAAGGCTAGGAGAAAAGGAAAAAATAAGGTGAGTCAAAAACATTCCTAAAAACAGCCAGTGAAAAACAATAAATGGTCACTAAGAGCTTCTAAAACATGTAATCCATGAGAGTCACATGACAGGCATTAGAAATCAAACTGTTGTGAAACAAATAAGCAGCAGTAATGGGAGAGTTTAAACTACTATATCCTAAAACCACTAAACTGAAGCAATTTGTTCTTTGCAAACTGACACAGTGACCAACAACAGGAAGCAATTCCACTTCAATTATGGCAGCACAGGGAAGGTAAGTTGTGATCCAGCACTAATGAAAAACAGGATTACTGATTAGTTCATTTTGTAATGAAAAAAAAGCAACAGAGAGAGAAGAGTAAGTTCTCTGAGGTCTAGAAAAATGTCAAATGCCAAGAGAGTTACGTGATGGTAAAGCAGATGGAATAAATTGGGAGAGAAAAGATCAACAGGACACAGAAAGCACACACACGCAAACTGGTGATGCAAAGACAGAGGGTGTGTGTATATATACATATATATGCACACAAATGAACAAGGGTAAATATGCACAAACACAGCTAAAAGCCACATGCAAGTCAAAGCCCACACTCCTGCCTTGGAGCAGACACAAGCTTCCCTTTGTAACTGATGACTGCTACGGACACAGAGAGCAAAGGGAGCAAGTAATGAGCAGTTCATTTAACACAGTCTAGTTCTGGTCCTGTGTCCTCCTGCTAGTTCTCAGCTGTGACTTCTAACATCGAGAATGAAACTGTCACATAAGACATCCTTCCTGACACCTTAAACTCCTTATGCAACTGCAAACTCCACTACCTCACAAACCTAAACCCATCAATATTGGTTTGGTTTACCTTTCTTCCTTGCTTTGACGGCCTCTTCCCACAATCTCAGGGTCTCTACCTGCTTTCCAGGCCAACTTGTTACGTGTTGCTGCTGCTGCTGCTGTTGCTGCTGCTGTTGTTGTTGTTGTTGCTGTTGTTGCTGCTGCTGTTGCTGTTTCTGGTTGCTGGTCTCTTCACTCATGCATGCTATGCCAATTAAGTAAGAACACAAATTCACCTTGAAAAGTTACTCTGTTTTCTGCTGAGATCACAAAGGCAACTTCCATAAAGAGCATGTGGAATCTCACAGGATTCCAGGAGCAAAAAATCACAAAGGTGTTTAAAACCATGTCATTAATTCTGTGATTTATAAAACTACTTTTCCAGGAGCTAAAATTCAAAATGTAAGTCAAGAACATCTGCTTTAACTGCCACAAATGGACTTCCTTTCTGATTATTTAGTTTGTATTTTGGAAGAATGAAATGAAAGACGCCTGTGAGTCTCCAAAACCCAAGCTCATTCCATTTTTTCTAAACCTCACCTCCAGCTTAGAAAAAACTAAAAAAATATCTTTACTTTTTATTTCAAACATGACTTAAAACTTTCAGTTTGCCTTTACATCACAGAACAGCCTGTCACTACTCCCTGGCCACAGTACAGCTCATCATTTCCACCTCTAACAACTGCTCTAAATGCCTCATGTGAACTGGCTTAGCACCACCAAACTGGCTTGGGAAGCCAGAGTTGCAACCCTATACCTTCAAAAATACTTCACATCCAAATTTCCTACTAAGCTCAACAATCAGGCATTTCAGACATTCCCAGTACCGTCAAATTATCCAGGAGTAACAGGAACAGCAAAGACGTTGTACATTAATACAGTTTAACAGGCTTTAAGGACAAAGTTTCCAAAGACATTCCTTACTTCTTGATTCCTCTGAAAACCCGTTTTATATTACTAACCATGTGGGTTAACTTAAATTACAGGTATTTTAATAGGGAAGATTTCAAAGTCAAGTCTTCATTTGCTTGCTAAGCACTCCCATGTCCAGGCTGCAGCACCTCCACAGAGGTTAAGACCAGAAGGAACTGTTACAAACATCTCATCTGACCTCCTGCACAACACCAGTCAGATGCCATTAATGCCCAAAAGGTATCAGGGCTGGATTTAAATCCTTTTCTTGTCAGCTACTGCCAGAGGGAGGAAACATTGAGCCCCAGGGTCAAAGCTCAGGGAAAGCAGAGAAATCTTTCTCCTAATTTTGATGAGCTTTAAGTGATGCTTTAAACCTGAAACCTGGCAGATTTTAGCAGTTCTTAAATCGTTTAAAATCTCCAAACTATCTACTGGACTTCTAGGCCTGCATAGTTCAGGAAGCACTGTATTTAGAAGGTGAGAAAACCTGGCCACTCTCACAAACTGCAAGGCATTCCTAAGGGATAAGAGCACAGTCTAGCAGCAAACCAATTCCACACATGCCAATTCTTGAGCTGAAGCAGATTCTGTTATTAAATATCTACTTTTAAGAAGTGTGACCACTCAGACTGATGGGTTGTTGCATTTTAACGTCATCAAAGGCAATTCCCTTCACAAACACATTGTTATTAGAAATGTTTGTAAAACGTTCACCTACTTTTATTGATGCCTTGTTTACAGGTATTACAGTTGATACTTTGGCTCTGCCCGTGTGTCTTTAAGTGGCTGGTGATATATGCTGCACTCAGAAGTTTACCACAGATATTACACGATACCTTTCCTTCATGGCGCACCATGTGTGTCCGCAGTCTGTCTTTGGTGGCAAAGGCAGCAGTGCACGTCTAGATGAAGGACAACAGTTACACTTGAGGTGCAGACAGCAGCATTACAGGATCAACTAAGGCCCACTGAGAGCCCTTTTTTTACCTTGCACGTCCTAGCAACATTCTAAGTGTATTGACAACATTAAGTTTTACCTGTATTTATAGAGAAACCAAAATCAAACTACTCAACAGAGACTGAGAATGGAATTTGTTTCTGAAACAATCAGGACAAAAATCATACTCAATACTACTTGAACTTTCTTAAATTGGCAGGTTGCCTTACCCTCCAAAGCAAGAGGGAGCTTATAAAAAAAGCCTAGAGCAGGCAAAGTTGTTTTCTGATATAATTTTACTGTACAAATACGAACTTGATCTCTTGAATTGCTCAATTATGTCTGTTCCCATCCAGAACAAGGAAATAAAACCTCTTCCTAATGCTATTCTTTTTACCCAAGCCTTTTATTTAATAAGATGAGTCAGTAAAACACAGGTTGGAATAAGCATGGATATTCCTAGCAAAACAGTTAATTGTTCAAGGGCAATTTAATTATTTCTCCTAGACTCAGTCATCAACTTAGGACAACTTGCTTTCTCCTACCAGCAAAATAACCAATCCAGAATCAACCATTCCTATCCATTTTAAATAGATGTACTGAGAGACATTTGATTTAAACATGCTGAGAAACACACTACACACATTACTCCAGAAATCAGCACTGAGCAGAGGATGCTATTACAATCCTACTACTAAGTTAAGCATATGGTACAACAGAGCAACTACGCTGTTCTCCAAGAAAGCAAAAAGCCTCTAATCTTCCTAAAAAAAGCAGCCACAGCATCTTTTTAAACTTTTACTGAAACTCCTTTGCTGTGTTATGCAGGCAGAACTGGCTTTACTCCTAAACTTGCTTTTCAAAGGAAGTCTGGGAGCAAATACAGCTCAGGAAAGATTCACCTTAGACTGTACTGACATAATAAGGTACTGCTCTTAATAAATCATTTTAGCCCTTACTTGGCATTTGAAGGGTCTCTCTGTTGAGTGAACATGTTTAACGTGACAGCTTAAATGATCAGGCCTGCAAAAAGAGAGGAACAGGAGAGAAAATGCAGTTACAGACACACAGTAAGGACACCTTGGCTAGTGGTGCTGACACTGCTGGCGACCCTCTGCAGCCCCCACTGCCCTGTATGGCCAGAATAAATACCTTCCCCTCACCTACCAGTGGCTGTCACCCAGAGTACCTCACAGTTACCCTGGGACCCCACCAACAGCTTAAAACTTCAACCTGTTCTCCTTGCACACCCAAAAATAGTACGTTTGATCACAGTGTGTTAAGGTGAGAGCACAACAGCTGTAAAGGTTGAGGTTTTCTCTGTTGCAAGCACAGCCAGCAGCAATGCAAGCTCCCTACCCAGAGCTCTGACAGTGTTCTCTGCCCTGCTATGAGACCAGGTGACAGTTTATCTGCCCTGCCCCATTCGGTCACAGACTGTGGCAAAGGCTGGTAAAGGGGCTCCGTGCCCACCCCCAGTGACACAGACATGTCCTACAGGGCATGGATGAGGTCACGGAACCATTTCCAACCACTCTCCTAAAAAAGTGATCACTTTTGGCCACTGCTAACCTGGCTCAGATGGGGACCCCCACCCCAGAGGCACACAAGGCTCTATCCCCTCACCAAACTCCTCAGAGGCCAGGTTCTCCCAGCCCCTTGCTACGACGATAGCTTAACCCTTCTTGCTTATGAAAAGCCAATACAGGAGCATGCCTGGGATTTGCTACATGGTACCTCGAGAAGCCTTTTCCACAAACACCACAGGTGTATGGTTTCGTGATGCCACCTTCGTGAGACCTCACGTGGTAGGTCATGCGATCCTTTCTCTTGAAGCGCTGATTGCAAATGGGACATTCAAAGGGTTTTTCGTCGGAGTGGGACAGCTTGTGCCTGTTGAGGTGGTAGACATCCCTGAAGGCCTTTCCACACATCTCACAGGCGTGGTTCTTCTTCACGGGCTTGCTGGGCTTCTTCACCGTCTGCGTCACTGCCATCGCCGTGGCGCCGGCGCTGCTGCTGGGGTTGGTGGCAGAGGAAGACGTAGTGACAGTGGACAGGATGCCTGCGATAGTCGAAACCAGTGAACTCCGGCTGTTGTCACCAGCGATGGTCGAGATAAGGGGCACCATTGTGGTGGGAGTTTTCTTTGGCCGTGACACTAACTTTATCCCTGTGTGGCAGGACTCGTGACGCCTCAAATGGTAGCTGTCCCTGAAAGCTTTGCTGCAGTAAGTGCACACAAAGGAGGTTTTAGGTTTTTCCTTTTTAATCCCAACAATAGCATCCTTTAATGTTTCTGGTGCAGGCTGAGGTTTCTGCGTTATTGGTAAGGGCAGAATCGGCTTCTGATCGGGCGGCTCAACAGCAGAGCTCAGGAGAGGCAACAAACTGTTCTGTGCTGCCTGCTGTTGGTGATGGGAGGCTTCGTGTGCCTAAAACCAAACATTCACACTTAAATTCTCTGGATGGGTGCTCACTCTAACACACTGAGAACATTTACGAACGACAGGAAAGCACATTCTAGACCAAAAGCCATGGTAGGAACAACAGGGGAAGGTTACATAATTCTGGTTTTGGACAAGATAAACCGCTCACACTGTAAATGCACTTGCCGTGCAGATCCTGTGGTAAGTGTAGGACACAGCACAACAATGAAAGAATTATTAAGTTTCCGGAGGGCAACTTTTTATGGAAGACAACTAGATGCTTGTCAGATCTTTTACTAACACCGCATTTGATCTTTACATAACAGATAACTCATTTTGCTAATGATTGTATCAGATGCCACCTTGGGACTATCTCTGGAGCTGATAAAGGTAATGACAGGAGTTGCAAAATAATGCCCCACCTTTAAGTCAAGCTTAGTGCACACTGAAAATTGAACCGCAGCCACAGAGAGCCAGGATGTGATAAGGCGTCTTATTTAAACAGCGTGTTCATACCAGTGTGCCAGCACTGAAACCAAAGCAACTGGAATCAGGAGCTGTCTAAAGCCACATCTCTATATTTAGCAGGTTCCTGATGCATTTATCCACTGACCACTGTGCTCTCTGTGTCTGGAACTAACAAGAATAGCGACATGGCCTTTTTCTCTTCGTCAGCAGCTACTTTGTGCTAGGAAGAGAAGCTAATCGATACGCACTGGGAGACATCTAGAGATGCTGGAGAGCACACATGGGGGGGTGTTGGAAAAAAAACTCTGAAAGCTGTTTGAAAACAGTCAGCACTAACTGACTTTGAACTACAGAATCAGTGGGAGAAGCTACAGAGAAGGGACAGAGGGGGGACCCAGGCCAGCACTGCTCAGCTGAGCTGCAGCCTGCACTGCCACGGGCTGTGCATCACCATGCTTGGTTATTCTAAGGCAGAAAACACTGTTATTAAAACTTATCCAGTCAGACTGGGACAAACCCCTGGCAGATACAATTTTAAAGTGGTTTAGAAACCACACAGACCAATTCAGCCTAATGGAGCATTAAAATAAATCACTCCAGCACCTTAAGCCAGTTTAAGCGCATCTGTATTCAAGATGTGCCTCGGTCTCATCAGACCAGTTTTAAATCAGGCTCGTTATTAACGCAGCGTGCCAGGCCTGAAGCTGAGTTTGGGGAAACTTGTATTCCCATTAGATCAGTACTGCAGCCTTCCAAGTCTCCTTTCCTTACAGTTTCTCTCACAAAATAGCATGACTCTAGGCCGCAAGAGCTGAATAAAACACTGTGTTGGTGTGTGACCCCAACTTGTCTAATCTTACATCATCAGAGGATGGACAGTGCTAGAGAGTGCACTCAGGCTAATGCTCTTCCCACAGGAATCCATTTCAACATATCTTTTAGAGAAGTCACTCCTTCTAGAAGCTCACTTTGGGACTTTTTCCTAGTTGCACCTGGACACTTTGCCTCTCTGGATCACAGCAGGCCACCCCAGAGCACCTCTCCCTGGCTGTAGGGCAGCTCCTGCCCTGCACAAGCCCTGCAATCACTCCAATCTCACTTTTCAGGACCGTGATGCTGGTGATCTTTGGATACAAACCACCAGTGGATACCAACACCAACCTACGTGGGGAACAATATGAGCTCCCTAACACTTCAAGCCTATCTGACAAGAAAACAGTTCACAGGGGAAAACCTGGATTTGGGACGTTAACAGGAAACAAAACTTGTGGGAATCATTAGGAGCCAGCCCAGCCTGTCCATCTGTATCTGCATTTTACATCCCGCCTGTGCCCAAGGTCAGGATGCAACAGGTAGGTTGGATATTACCACACCTGCCTGGCCACAGCAGCCACCTCAAACAACAGCCTGAGGGGCTGGTTTGCTGAGGGATTGCTGAAGAGCCGGATCCTGAACTCTCCTGGAGGCAATGCTGCTAAATCATGGCACAGCACAAGCTCCAGCAGCTCCATTAAACTTTTCCCTGACTTCACTGTCAATTGTGGATTTTCAACCATTTGTTTTCCATGTTTTTAAGAGGGCATCGAGACACCTACATTGCATGAAAATAGAGTCTGCATGATACACACCAAAAGCACAGTATTGAGCAAGCTGAGCACTTCAATACAATTTTAATTTAAAAAAAACCTGAAATGTTTTACAACTTTAAATGAGCATTAAACAATGTTGTTAAACTGCACCAGAAGACACTGCAGAGCACCTAATGATAGCTCCAGAGATACAGTTTCAAAGGCAGAGCTAGCAGATCGGATAATGGAGAGCCCAAATCCTTTGGACAAGGTTCAAACTTAGGCAGTTTATGGATATTTTTAAGCCTCAAAGAATCGTCAGCAGTTCAAGGTAACGATGCACTTATTCCTACGAATCCGATGGAGACAGTGGACATAAAACAATGTATATTCATAAGGCTACAGGCTATGGAGCTACTTCTTATATAAGTCTGCTTATCTTGGTTCCCAGAGAGCCAGTGTTATTAGCACTGTCCTGCTCACAGCCCCTCTGCCACGAGCCATTCCTCAGTTTCCAAGGGCTGCCTCCGTTAAAGCCTTTTAAAAAAGGATCAGGCAGCATTTTTTTTAACTCCCTGTTGGAGAAGGGAAGCCAGCACCTGCTGCACGCCTCTCGCAGGCGCTGCTATTCAGGCTCCGAACACGGCTTTACTTGACCCAGAATTAATGTCAAGTCAACATTTTGGGGATATTTTCATGGCCTGGGACAGGCTCTCGTTCAAAATCCCCTCGTTCTGTCACTAGTTTCTTCCATCCTGGGGTGGGGGGGTGCAGCAGACAAAAAAACCAGCAATTCATGACCTGGAGTGCAGGATGTGGCATTGTGAACTTCCAGTGCCAGAGGCTAAAATATTTTTGTGCTCCAGCCTTAATGTGAGAGCAACAAATTAGGATGAGTCATATCTTGAATGCTCCATCTGATGGATGAGTCCTCCTCACATTAACAGATACAACTTTCGCTTCCCAACCAGATACTAAAAGTGGGTTTCAAAATAAGCATTTCAGGGACTAAGAAGATCCAAACAAGAACTGCTTATTCAGTAACACGATTGTTCCTTTAGAAAGGGATACAATTCATCAAAATGCCACCTAAAAACAATCAAACAACTTTATTTGGAAGGAGCGATTTACAGTTGCACAGCCCTTTGCTACAGGACTAAAATTAAGACATTGAAACCTCCTCTAAAAACATTTGGCTAAAAATTACAACTTCATATCCCATGTATTTAACTGTCTCTTAGGAATCCTGTCCCAGCTGGAACTTGGCTTAAAACTCCCCCCAAAACAAATGAGGGTGAATATTCAGTCACTTGCATTTGTTATTTAACTGACACTGGGGGAGAGGCTTTTAAATCCACTTTTTAAAACTAGTTTTAACTAATCAGCTAGATCTTGGCTGATGTGTACTGTGAGAATGGGAAGAAGAAAGTCACATCAGGAGCACCTTCATGCTGCTTTCTGCAGGGTGCATTGGGATGCTCACACCCCAAATCGTTGATTTTAACAAAATCACTCGAGAAACAGTATTAAGCATCTATTATGAGGTCTGAAAGCTTTATTATTTTGGGCGGGGGGGGGCAGAATCAGAGTAGAATTTCCACATCACAATTTTATGAAGATGCTTCCGAGTCGCACGTTCGGAAAGGGAACTGCTGACTCCTTAATTAAAAGCAGCAAAAGTGACTCCTAAATCAGCCTGTGACATCACTATTTCAAAACTCAGCACCTTCAAAAAAACACGGACGAGCAGCGAGGCGCTGGACACGTACTTGAAAGCATTACTTGGCATTTCTCAGCGCCTGCTGCAATACAGTCCTGCCAGCCTAGGAAAAATTTCCCCTGGAAAACGCTCAGCTGGGAGGCAGCAAGGCACTAAACCAGCCCCTGCTCGGAGGGAGATGGCCCTAAACTAAGGAGATTAACTTCTTAGCGTGAAGTTTCCTACGTGCGAATCACAACTGCCCACTAGAGTGAGAAATAATTCACCAGACCTCAGCCAAAGTCGATGGCATCACCCGCATCCATCACGAAAAGGCGGAAAACCCAGCGCCCAGCTCCCGGTACCGGCTCCCCGGAACATTCCCGGCGTGTTTTCGGAGGCAGAGAACCCGAGCGAGTGACTCATCCCTTGGTACTTGCAAGGGACGAATTTTTCCTCTCTAAAGGAATGGTGCTCGCTCTTGGCGGATTTATTCATTCAACTCAGGTTTTCAAACTCGTGTCACGGGTTGGGTTTGGGTTTAATTCCGAGGAGGACAGTGAGGAAGCGAGCGGCCGCCACCGGGAATGTGCAAAGAGGATTATTTTACCTTGAGAAAGGTGATGTGCTGGGCTCTTTTTTTTTTTTTTCCCCTCTTTTTTTTTTTTTTTTTTTTTTTTTGCTGCTGCTGCTGCTGCAATCACACATTTTTTATGTTTTCCAGCTCGAAAAGAGCAGGAGAAAACAATCCAGCGTGAAAGGACTCGCGAGGTTCACAAAAGCCAGGCGAGGATTTCTTTCTTTTTTTTAATTTTTTTTTTTCCCTGATACACTGTATTTTCTTCGGAATTACATAAACAGCGGTGTTTTTAAGTCAGTCTTTCGCCGACAAAAAGGGGGAAAATTGTGACTCAGTTGGCAAAGGGAGGAGTTGCACGCTCCACCGTCCCT
>VXBX01001698.1:1516821-1530253 GCA_013400415.1 Scytalopus superciliaris | reverse complement strand
TGTTCGGCTCGGGGGTTCGCCCCTCTCTGAGGCATCTCCAGCGCAGCACCTGAATGCAAATCGTAGCCACGAGCAATTAAATACATACGTACCGTTAATTACGTGTTTACACACATCAAGCACAGCCCCGGCAGGCAGCGGGATGGGGCCCACGGACAGCTCCTTGTGGCTCCCCGGCGCTCCCAGCACAGGGAGCGATGTGTGGGACAACTGTGCCCCGCCTGGGGTGGCATCTGAGGGACCCCTGGCGATTCCTCATCACCCGAGTGCGGCAGCTTTAACACTGCAACAGGACGGGGGCTTTTTAATCGTGACCTCCACTTGCCTTCCCTGGGCCTGGGGAGATGAGAACAGGCTTACAGCACTTTTATTATTTATTTTCCCGCGGCTCTGGTCAATCCTCTTTGCTTAGGCCTGGATCCCTGCTGAGCATCCGAGGCCTCGGCACTGCGGAGATGCAGCTGAGCCTGCCCGGCCACAGCACTCGGGGTTAAACGTGGCTCATGCCAGCCAGGCTGCCCGTGCCACTTCCTCCCGTGCGGGACAGCCGGGTGCTCTCTCCTGTCTCCTGTTACACATAACACACAGGCCAGTCCTGAAGGCAGCCTGGGTAGGGAGAGGAGGGGCAGTGGGGACCAAGCGGGGACCAGGGGACACTCCGAGGGGGTCCCAGCCCATCGGTGGCTTTGTGCAGCCTCGGGCAGGTCACCTGGCTCCCGCAGCGCTGGTCCTCGACCCTCCCCGGGCATTTCTTCACCTTCCCAGAGCGTTGCAAAACAGCCCGTCGTTGTGTTCCTTCCAAGTGACGCCCGCGGATGTTTCACGCCNTTTTCCCTTGAAACTCCAGTGCGAGAGTCAAGTGGTTATGTCAAAATGTGTTTGCATTTAAAACAAAAAAGGGTTTCTCAGCCCTGTGACCCCAAAGGGAAGTTTGTGGCCGTGTGCCCGGGCGCTCTGCTGCCTGCAATGGCCCGATCTGCTCAGGAGCACCTGCAGCTCAGACAGTCCGCCTGTCTCAGGAAATTTGGAGCCTGCTCGTTTTTGACCTCCCTGTCTGCACCACAGTGGAAGTCTGCGCTGATGCACACTGCTGGAAACGTGCAAAATATCGCCCTTGCTCTGCAGAAGCTCTGAATTATGAAAAACAGACCGTAAAAAAGGAGCTAAAAGGGCTTTCCAGTGCATGTGCAGCACTCGCACCAGCGCGGCTCGCCTGGAGATGGTCTCTCTGCTCAGCCAAGATGCTCTACACAACAGGAGCAGCTGGATCACCCTCTGCTCCACCCCGCGTGCTGACACCGCAGGGTCTCCCTCTCCTGCCCTGTGTTCCCACCCCAGCACTGCCCCCGGCAGAGCGGGGCTGCGGGAGAGCACGGAGCAACCCCGCGTCGGAGCAGAGGAGACACCACTGCCGCCCCTGGTTATTTTCCTCCCAGTGGCTCAGTTATTTTTGTTAACGCTTATTAAGGAAGACTTGGGAGAGCTCTTTGTTAAGGGCTCGCACTCACTTCAATTAAAGGCTAAGAAAACTACCCAAGCGTATCACTGACTCATCGGAGAAATCCCGATGAGCACGTAGCCGGCTAAACTCTGTGTTCTTGTTTTCACAACTGAAGAACCAAGAGGGGATACAGGAACAAAACCTGTAAGACTCAAAGCTAAGCCGGAGGAGAGGGAAATGGAGTTGGAGCCCACTTCCCTCTTGGCAGTGCCCGGCTGAACCCTCCCAGCCCCTCTTGCACCGTGGCACATCCTGCAGCTGAAAATGGAGCTGGGTTGGGAGCAGAACGAGCCAAGGTGCTGAGAGAGTCCCCGGGGGGAAGGAGCTCGCAGGAGCTCTGTTTAGAAAGGGCAAGTCTATGCCAAACCTGACGAACTTTCCTTTACCCAGAATTATAACTGGAAATCTAAAAAGCCACAGTGTTTGAAAACACATATTTACATTATATATGCCCCAAAGCAGAATAAACAAAGGTTAGATTTGTAAACTCTCCGTCTTAATTAAAGCAGCGCTGCTTAGGACAAACCCACATAACAGGTGGCTTGAAGTGTTGTGTTATTTAATTTATACCTTCCAGCTCCCTTAGTCATCGAGCTGGGACAGCGATAGCATCAGCAGCCACCCCGCTGCGCGCCAGCACCGCGGCGAGCGCGCACAGGGAATTTCTAGGGCACTGGGAACCCTGTGGCCCATTTACCGCCATCCCGAGGCTGAGGCTGCGCTTTTCTGCCTTTTCAAACACAAATCTTCCCTCCTTCCTTCCTTCCTCAGCGCTTCCCACGTTGTTAGGAGGGATGTGAACACTGATGGGGCTGCTGGGTGTCCCCTGCCTCCAGTGCCAGCGCCAAGGCTGGTTGTGGGGAGCCTCCCGGGAACAGGCCAGCACTGGGGCTGTCCCTCAGTGCCACAGCCGTGCTCTGCCCAGTGCTGGCACCACCAAAACCCCTGCAGAGCCTGGCTGCTCCTGTCCCTCCCGCCACCCGGCACATGGCTCCCTGGGATACCCCTCCAGAAGAACCAATACCTGTCATCAACTCGACAAACTCCCCTTTTGGGGTGACTCGAACAGAGAGGAGCTGTTTCCTCCACGGTGCTCAGCCATGGAATAGTTGCTAAAGTGCCTATTTGCACAGGCACCATTAGCTGTCCTGCCTGCTGGGGTGGGATGTGGGGCAGGGCAGGGAATGCAGATCCCCTCCAGGATGCAGGGCATGGGATTGAGATCCCTCTCTGAGATGGGATGCAGATCCCCTCTAGAATGGAATGTGTTTAACTCTACCCATCTTATCCCATGATTCCCACAGCAGCCCCTCCATGCATTAGGACCTTCAATGGGATATGAGCAATAAAATCCTAATTTGCTTTGCTGCTCTCTGTGCGTCTCCTGTGGCTGCAGAGTGAATGAGCTGAGCCAGGTAAGTGGCTGCCCATGGTGTGTGTGCCCCACGTGCCCTCCTTGCCCAGGACCTCCAAACCACATCCCCCAGCCCCTGCTGACACGCTGTGCTCTGATTCCACTGGGCAAGCATGCACTTGCATTGCTAAGAATAGAAAATTATGGCAAACATTTCAGCTTTAGAGGAACCCCCTTTCTGTTCATGCTCTGCTCCCTGAGCAACATGGCAGGCTTTGAATTTCACAGCTCTGTGGGGCTGGAGAGCCCAGAGTGTTTAAATAAGCTGTGCTGCTTGTGCTGAGAATGTGCTCCCTGCAGGCAGTTTCTCTTCAGCTGCTTCCCAAGTTTGTGTCTTCTCTAGTTTCTCTGTTTGCATCAATTCTCTCCTAAACTGATCAGGGACACTAAAAAGAGACAGTAAAATATATCTGGGGGGAAGCAGTTGTGGAAAGAAGAGTGTGTGCCCACTGCAAGGCTCAGCCATGGGATGATCCAACATTCTCCAAGGGGCATCCCTGATCTGCAGCAAAACAAGGGTGGAAGGTGCTGTGGGGACAGACAACCCATTTGCCAGGCAGAGCAAAAGGGAAATGGAAAAGGAGAGGGAAAGGGAAAGGAAAAGGGGAAGCACAAGGGAAAAGGAAAGCTCTTGCCAAATAACTGCCCAGTCATGGTCTCCCTCCCTGCCTTGGGGGTGGCAGTAATGCCCTGCCCACACTGTGCCAGGGCCACCACTCCAGCACTGCTGCCAAGAGCACCGGAGCCTCCTTGTTATTGGTGGATCTGAAAGATCGCTCCACTTTTCAAAAGGGGAAAATAGGATGCAGGAAATTACCAGCCTGCTCGACTGAACCACTGAGAGAGGCAGGACGGGAATCAGCAGGGAAGCAGTGAGGGGATCCTCAAAGGCAGGAGTGTCGGTACCAGGACTCAGCAGGGATGGCCGAGCGCTGCTCCGTGCTCTGTTGTCATGGGTTTAGCACCAAACTCTGAGGTGTGTCACTGCAGGGATGTATAAGGAGCGAGGGAGCAAAGCTGGAAAAGCCAGTGTGATGCCCAGAGCAGTGTAGTCCTGGTGCCAGGGCCACACATGCTGTTGTGGCAGCAGGAGACCTCTGGATCTGCATGGACCCGGGTGTCAGCTCCCACCACACCCTCCCTGTCCCAGGGCTCCTCAAGAGCTGGGCGATGCCCGTGCTCCCACCAGGCAGGAAAAGCATGATGGTTACTCCATGCTTTAAGCATTCCCTGGTGAAAGAATTCCTGTGGCAAAATGCCCTGCAATGGTCACTCCCTTCCCTGCAGTTCTCCCGAGCTCTTCCTTCCCCGCAGCACCTCCTGCACCCACTGTCCCCCCTCGGCCACGCTGCCACGCCGGCTATGGGAAACCCTTCCTGCCTTCCTGGGAGTTCATCATCCTCCCTAATCTTTGCCATCCCTGTGAATCTGTCACTGTCTCCTCTCCCCAGGGTGCCGCAGCAGGCGGATTCCCACTCTCCTCCAGCCTGAGCTTCACTTTCCCCAGCATGGCACGAGGCTGGCTCCATTCCCCCACGCTGGGACACTCCCTCTGGGCCCAGCACACGCCAGGGCCACGCGGGAGCCGCTCGGATATTCCGGCCGGACAGGAGCAGTGGGAGCAGGGCTATGTTTAGCCCTGCGTCCGGCCGGCAGCGCCCGGGAAAGTGCCCTTATCTCTTCCCACCTCCTTGTCCTCAGCTGTGCCTGGGCTTAATCTCTGCTTGGCACCTTGAGTGCCGGAGCTGCCACGAGCCACCAGCACCCAGCGGCCTTTTGTTGTTATTTTAGTTAACTCCGTCACAAGTTCTTTGCCACAGAAGGGCAGAGCCGCCCTCCCCGTTGCCACGCCGGCTGCAGGGGTGCTGCTGGTGTTGCCACATCCTTAAGGATGTGCAAAATTGCTGCCCGTGCCCCAGAACTGGGGCTGCCCGTCGCTGCTGCCATGCACATGTGGAGGGCTCTGATGGCACACAGGGTGGATTGCCCACACTTAATATCACAGCATAGAATGCTGGAGTGGGTTGGGAGGGACCTTAAAGCTCATGCAGTTCCACCCCCTGCCATGGGTAGGGACACTTCCCACTAGACCAGGTTGCTCCAAGCCCTGTCCAACTTCGAACACTCCCAGGGATGGGGCAGCCACAGCTTCTTTGTGTCTGTATGATTTACATATGATTTACAAATGATTTGCACAGAGACATGCAGATATACAGCATTTTCTGTCTCATACAGGACGTTTCAGAGCCCTCCTGGCAGGTGCTTGTGGACCCCTGCTCACCCCCTGCCCTGCACTGCCCTCGGCACTTCACCTTTGAGCTACTGCTGCTCTCCAGGAAAACATTCCCAGTTTGATTTAAAAACTTCCCGAGCCAGAGCCTGTACCAATTACTTAGCAGCGTGCTGCTCCGGTTAATCACCACTGACCATTTTTAGTAATAATTCTTGCGGGGCCAAGGACTGCAGAGAAACATCCGCTCCTGCCTTGCTCCCCTTCCCACCATCTGCCCCGGCTTCTCCTGGGCACGGGATGTACAGCAGCAGGCACATAAGGTCAGTGCATTTAGGGAAAAACACGGCCACTGAATTAGAGCAGCCGAGCCAGCGAGGAAATCCTAACGCTAATCCCTGATCTTTCACTGACACACAGCAAAGCTCGGCCGAGCCGGCTGCTTCCCTTCTCCCCAGCCACAGCTGGAAAACACGGATAATGCTGCATTACCTTCCCTGCAGGGCTGCTGCGATTAATAGCAGTGAAGAGCTCCGAAATCCTTCAGGGATGGGGCTGGCAGGGATTAATACCCAGCTAGATGGTCCCCCAGGACCTTTTGCCAACATCATGCCCCATTTTCTTTATTCTTTGCTATTTGTTTTTATTTTTTTTCTGGGACCTGGGTGTTGTTTAATCTCATTTGGCAGCTATGGATTGTCTCCAAAATAATCAATGTTTGTGCATTCATCTGCATCACTCAGCTGATCCCACGGGGATGAACATCCAGCACTGTCAGGAGCCTCGGGCAGAGAGCATCACTGCTCCCACCAGCCAAGGAACCAACTTTCCTCCATGTTTCCAAGGGGGGAACGAAACCTTTGGTGATATGAGACAACTCCGCCTCAAATTGATTTCGGTGCCATCAGGAAAATATCCCGTATCATCCCGCAAATCAGGCAGGGAATGATGCTCCCCCTGCCTTCCCTCCCGCCGGTGTACTGTAAAGGCACGCACGTGTGAGGATGGAGAATCAATGGATGCGGAGTCCAACCCAGCACGGAGCTGCGCAGGCAACAAAAAAACCCCTTTCACCCACGTTTAAACCGGGTATCAAAAATAACCAGAAAAACACATCCCTGCCCTTTTGTCGGGAGGAAAACACCCGGAGTTCAGGGAAGTGCCAAGTTTTCCGTGTTTAAATTTCCGCTGGCAGCTGCTCCCCGCAGCATCCCGGCCAGTCCAACGCCCCGCGGGAGGCGGGCAGCGCCGCAGCCCCGGATCCACGCTGGCAAACCTTCCCAGCTCGGCGTGGTCTGAGCTCCTCGGCATCCCTCACGTCGCCGGCAGCGCAGAGGGCGAGCGAGGCACGCGAGAAAAGGGGATTTTTGTAAAAATGCGAGACCCGAAGCGCGGATCGCGACTGAGTCACTTGAAACGCGAAACTCACTTAAGGGATGAATTGGAGCTATTAGAATACAGAGGTAATTACTCATGCGAACAATGCCCTGCTCGGCTCTTTAATGATTACACAAATTAGTGCATAAAATTATGTTAATGGCCCTGCAACCGGCACATACACCCAGCCCACCCGGGGGGAGGGGACAGGCAGAGGTGAGCCAGGACCTCCTCAGCACCCAGGAGCAAGGTGAGGGAATGCCAGGAGCGGCTGCAGCCCATCCCACAGCTTTGCCGGGCGTTGTGCCAGACTTGTCCTGCAGTTCTGCCAGGTTCCATGTCCATCCCATGGCTCCACCAGGCTCCAGGACCATCCCATGGCTTTGCTGGGCTCCGTGCCCATTCCACAGCTCTGTTGGGCTCTGTGTCCATCCCATCACGCAGCTCTGCCAGGCTCCATGCCCATCCCATGGCTCTGCTGGGCTCTGTGCCCACCCTGCAGCTCTGCTGAGCTCCATGAGCATCCCACAGTTCTGCCAGGCTCCAGGCCCATCCCACGGCTTTGCCGGGCTCCGTGTGTGTCCTGCAGCTCTGCTGGGCTCTGTGTCCATTCCATCCTGCAGCTTTCCTGGGCTCCAGGCCCATCCCATGGCTTTGCTGGGCTCTGTGCCCACCCCGCAGCTCCGTCAGGCTCTGTGCCCGTCCTGTCCCATGACTCTGCCAGGCTCTGTGCCCATCCCATCCCGCAGCTCTGCTGGGCTGTGACAAAGAGCTGCGTGGAACATGCAGTGCGGGTGGGTACATCAGTCTGACTCTCCTTCAGGGATGCTGGAGAAGGATTCTGGGGAACGTTTATTACACAGGGAACTTCCTGGAATCTTCGTTTTTCCGAATAATGCAGCTTTCTATTTGAAACAGCTCCAACTGCAATTCCAGCTAAACTGCTCTTCCCCGCGCAGGTGCAGCGAGGATCATCCTGCACTTGGCATGGAGGACTCTCACCAAAGCTGGGGCTGTTTTTAGCCAGTCTAGAAATTACTCTCATTTTGCTGCACAGTTAAAAACTCTGCTGCAAATCAGGAGCAAGAAACCTCACGGCACAACCAGCAAGCACAGATCAATGAATGAATCCCCTGTTCTAAAGCAGAAGTTTCTGTTAAAAAAACCCAAAAACTTAACCAACCAACAACAACAACAGAAAAAAAAAAAAAGACACCCAAGCTGTGGTTTCTAGGAGAAACCACAAGTTTTCTAACCGTTTCTATTTCAGAGTAATGTTGGGTATGTTAAGCACAAGACTATCAGGACGGTGTGCAATTAAGGAGAGATTCCCTCGCTCTCGGCCGTGCTTCCCAAAGTGCTGGCACAATGAGGGCAGTATCGGCCGGGCTGCCTGGCAGCTGCGCTGCTGAGGGCGGCACAGAGGGGCCACACAGCCCCGCGGGCACAATCGCCCTCAGTTGTACCAACAAAGCGGCACTATCGGAAGCGCAGGAGCATCGGAACAGGCAGATTCCCTGCTGGAATGGCAGAGCTGCTCCAGCGCTGCCGGGTGAAAGCACTGGGGAGGGAATGCTGCCTGCTCGCTGCAACGGGGATGTGCAGCAGAAACACGCCCGGCCTTGGGATGGAAAAAGTATTTAGGAGAGGAGGGGTTACACTTGGTTGTTCCCTCTGCTTTAACAAAGGTAATTCCACCTTCCAATTCCCACCCCTTTCTATCTTCAGAGAGAACAGACTCTCAAAACATTGGGTTTTGGGGAGAACATTCATAAAAGAAGACACTTGTTTTGCATGTGTTAAAATCCTCGAAAACATGTTCCCAGAGGATGCACGGGCTGCAGTGAGCCCACTCCCACTAATGCACTAGGATGTCAAAGGCAAGGGACGTTTTAGCCAACAGCCCCAGCTGGGAAAGCAGATGCAGATCTGGAAGCAGATTCCCTCGAGGGAACACCAGTGGGTGCTGACTCAGGTTCATTTTCATCTGCAGCCCAAGAAGCCCAAGAGGGGGAAGAGGTGGCACTGGGGTCCCTGGGCTGTGCCAGGCAGGAGTGCAGCCCCCAGGACCAGCTGACTCCTCACCATCTCTGTCACATTGTTAATGAACTCGTAACATGGTGTAATTAAAAACTGAGAGTGTGTCAGGAGGCACAGCCTCCTCCAGTTAACTTTTTCTAGCGCTGTCAAACCCAGTTTATAGCACATTTCTGAGATACTAATTTAATTCCTCTATTTTATGTCAATCAGAGAAGACGATGATCCCTCCGAGGATGGTGAAACACGCTGGATCAGAACCCGAAATTAAAACACAGGGCACTTGGGGAAAGCCTTGCTTCACCCCGTGGCTTTCCTGCTCCACCACTGCCTGTCTGGCTGTTCACAGCATGATGACAGAAACAATTTTACAGGAAAAGAGCTGAAGTGAACCAGAGCTCCACACTGGAAATGCGATTATTATGGGGTCTCAAAGTGCTTTACAAACACCACTGGGACACAGACAACAAGGTGAGCAGGTGATGCCAGGGCAGTGGTGCAGCCGCAGGAACTCTGACCCATAGTGACCCAACCTCTTCTCTCAAGAGTCAAAATGAGAGGGCGAACTCATCAATGCTGCATTCCCTTGTTTTCAAGGTGAAATGGAAATGCACCTTGCAGGAAGGTGACACGCTCTACAAATTCCAACAGGGAGGAACACTCTGTAACTGCCTCCTCCTCAGAGTCAGTGCCCTCCGGCTTCCCCTCAGGGAGGATCAGCCTTCCCACAGGGTGATCCAAACCACTGAGATAATCTCCAAAGCAAACAGTCCTCAGGTATTTCCCACTTCAGCAGCTGATCCACAGTGAGAGCTGGAGCACATCCCGCACCTGCCAGCTCTCCAGGACCAGGCTTGACACATCACAGCCTTCCTGCACCTCCAACATACATCCCATACAGGGAATTCCATGTCTTGGAAGCAGCTGAACCATTCCTGAAATTGGTACTCCCCCTGTTAGCAAGCTCCTGATGAATCTGCTTAAGAGCCACAAGCTCTGCCTGGACTCGCTGGGTCAGACCTGACTCCTATGTCAAAGCAGAGACTGTGACCCCCCTGTCTGTCAGGGTCCTTTACCTCTCCTTCCCGGCCTAGAGTGACCCTTTCCAAACTCCACTTCAGGGGGTTTTGGGCCAAACCTCCCCTTGTTTCACTGGCAGATACCTGTGTGCTGCAGAACCCACAGCACCCACTCCACTCCCTTGTTTCCCACATCTTAAGAAACTTCTCTGGCAGGAGTCACCCACTTTCCCATGGGGCGTTGGCCCCCTCTGGGCATCCATCTTGCACCTGGTCAAGATGCCATGCCTAGCTTGGCCATATGCCCCAAGGGGTGCAGTTCCCCAAGCCCACAGCTCAGTGACTACATCATTCCTCAGCTCCTGCTCACTGTCTCAGCCACCTACACCAGGAACAGTCGGTCATACAGACCAGTTCCATCCCAATTTATCCTCAGGAGCATGGTGGGAGCAGTGCCAAGCCCATGAATCTCCCACTTTCCCCATGTGATCTCCCATCCTTATCAACATTAACACCCCCTCCTTTAAGCAGTGAGAATTCCTTCTTATCCCTTCCCCATACACTAAATTCCACCCATTTCCCAGGGAACTGATCCTTTATTTAGGAGAAGCTCAAACATGGATGCTTCCTGCGGAACACTCTGGCTCTGTTCCACACAAAAGCCTTTTGTCTGGAACCTCGGACTCCCAACACGAGGGCGGCGGGCGAGGAAGAGACTCCGCGACCAACGATGACACCAGACGTGTTTTTGTAAAAATTTTATTTGTCAAAGAAAAAAAGCAATGGCCAATTGAAACCTACGTCATCTTTTAACTCCAATTTTGGTCTTTAAATTTAGAGAAATGACTTATTTACTTTTTTTTAAACAAACCCCCCTTTTTTCCCCTTTAAGGTTTACCATCTACTCGTGCTGAATCCTTCCAAGGAGATTGCTCCAGCGTACCTCTCCAGGTCCTCGCTTTGCTCCTTTTACCAAAAAAATGCAAAACTCCATCGTGCATCTTAAGGGCTCCAATCGTCAAAAATAGGAAAAAAAAATCTTTGGAATAGCCAATTGAGTTGAATAAAAAAATCCACACGAATGCGGTTTGGTTGGGGCAGGAATCCACTCCTATGTTCCTGGTAATTTGATCCCGCTCCATGAATCCTTGTAATTCAGCCTCCCTATCCTATCCACATTATGATTTGAATCCAATGATCCAGCTCCAAGGATTGGGATCCAGTGAGCCCTCTCCAATCCAAACCTTTATAACCAGCAAAACCAAAAAAGAGGAGGCAAAAAGTTAGATACTGTAATGAAAAAATAGGATTCTGGGGAATGATCAGTTATGTTTGCCATCAATTAATTCAGATGTACAGTAATAACTATCAATTCCCCAAAACAAACTTTCCAATGGTGATGCTCAGATAATTCTTTTAGAAATGTTAATTACTATTTGGAGGAAACATTGTAAATATTTACAATATGTCAACTGGAAATGCCAACATACTCAGCGCATTGGTAGGCTACGAGGTTTTGTGGTTGTAAAAAATGGTTTTATTAAACTGGAAAAGCTTTAACTGCTCCGTCTATCCACCTACTACGGAATGGCTGGACTACAGCTGCACTCCCAGCTGGAGGGAACGTTAACAATCGGTGTTTTCACACGGATCGTGAGTCAATCGTGAATTAGTCTGAGGGGGCAGGGCTGAGACTTAAATTATTCCCCACTAGGTTTGCTATTTGTTGTTGGATTTTTTTTTTTTTTTTGCTTTCATTCTGATACTTATAAAAATGCAACAGCCACGCTGTATCAGTCACACAGAGGACATGCAGATTTTAGCAGTATTGATATTATACTCTGATTGCAAGTTCTACTACAAGTGTACGGAGACTACGGACATGGACACTTGTAACCAAACGCTGTGGGACAAATAAACCAATGCTCCCCCCCGGCCCCAGTTATTCCTTTAAAAAACTAGAATGGAATAGAGAATTACAAAAGCAGGTATTTGGCCACAATTGCCCCCCCAAAAAGAGAAGTTTTAAAAGAGAAGAGCAATCGCAGCCTGCAGTCACGAGAACATGCCTGAAGCGACACGTGGGGACACGTATGTGCTCGGCCTCAATTCCCCTGTCTCTCAGTATAAGGTCAATACTGCCAAGTTCATCTGTGACAATAGCACTTGGAGTCATACCATTGCCTCCATTATTGATCTGATCCTCCTCAATCCTCCTTTTGACAATCCTAAAATGATTGACATGTGCTCCACAATCCTTTAATCCAAAGCATTCTTAATCCATCTCTTCAGATATGTCTACAGAAAGACACACGAAAAGGCAAGATAAAATGTAAGATCCCCCAGAAGAGACAAGTTAGCCACAAACATCCCAACATCCCCAGCTCGTCTCGACCACAGCGGAACACTGAGACATTTACACAGCAATACCACAGCTCCAAGAATGTTGGTATTGAACTAGAACTAAACCGGAACAATCCTGACTGACAGCAATTAAAATACAATTTACCAAAGACAGGAGGGGAATGTCGGTGTCGAGGAGCAAATACTCACTAGGGATTTTACACAAGAATGCAATTCAACACTTCAGCCAATTCGAGTAAAACAGTTGGAATTTAAAAAAAAAATAATAATGAAAGACTGTACTAAGTAAAGAAAACTGTGTACAACATGGGGTTCTACAAAAAGATCAGAGCTAGTGATGTTTATGTACGAGATCGGGATCTGCTGTGGCGGGGAGAGTAGCGTGGAGATCCTCTGCTTCTTCTTGGGGAATAACTGCGGCTTCTGCTGTTGCTTCGACTACGGCTCCTGCTACGACTACGGCTGCGGGACCGAGATCTTCCATAGCTTGGGCTTCTTGGGCCATCAACTTTAACTCGGATGTAGGCAGTTTCTCCCTATTGAATAGACAGAACTTTCGATTGAAACGTCGAGGCTTCAGGGCCATGTTTCAGACATGCTGACAGACTGCAGACAGTGTTACTACAGCCGGGACAGACAGCAGAGCTTACACGTCTATCTCCAGCCTGACCACGCACTTATTTAGCTGCTTTGTAACCAAACAATGAACACCACGCATTCCTTACCTTCAAATCCTACTGTTAAGCCCCTTGTATCCAATTCTGGCCAAAGAAAGTAAGTGTGATACCTACCTCGTGCGATCTAAATTTAGTGTTATCCAGCTTTCGCACAGCGTAGGTCATGTCTTCCTTCCGCACAAACTCCACGACACCAGTGCCATCTCGGAAAACATCAGCATAACATACATCACCTGCTTCACGCATGTGATCCTTTAAATCCTGCCAGCTTCCACTTGGAGGCAGCCCTACGGAAAAAGCAGCAAGAAATTACTTTTAAAACCGGATTAAAGCCTCACCTCCGACAGGTACAGCAGCAGCACGGACTAGCAAGGGGGAGGAATAATTCTGGAGGGGCACCGAGGGCACACCATCCCTCCCCTCCCAAACCACACGCGGCCACGCTGTTTTAAGGAACAGCTCGCAGCAGCAACACCACCACGCCTGCAGGACCCCGGGGGGAGCACTTGGGCTGAGAGAGCAATGACTCACCCGAGACGATCACTCTGTACTCGGAGCGCCGGGACGGGGGGCCGTACCTGCCCCTGGGGGCTCCTCCCCCTCCGCCGCCACCGCCGCCTCTGCCGGTGCCGCGGCCGCTCCGGGGGAACTCCACGCGGAGCCGATACCCATCGTAGTCGTAGCCGTCCCGCCCGTAGACGGCATCCTCCGCGTCCCTGCGGGCGGCACGGGGCGGGCCGTGAGCCGGGCCGCTGCACCCCCCGCCTTTGTTCCCGCCGCCCGCCCGCCCCTCCCCCGGCCCCCCCACGGCGC
>VXBX01001698.1:1503601-1516185 GCA_013400415.1 Scytalopus superciliaris | reverse complement strand
CCGTCCCGCTGTGCCGCCCACGGAGGGGGAAACGGGCTCCGCTCGCTTGGCGCTGGTAGGACGGAGGCTGAGGTAAAATGGCCGCCCTGAGGGTACAAGGAGCGGGAGCGGCCCGCATCTTCGGCAAGGTGTTACTAAAGTTCGGTTTTAAGCCTGTTGGTTTGGGTTCTTTCCCCCCACTCGTGGTGCTTTCTCACCCGTACGGTTGTTCTTTGGGGTTCTCCTGCATCAGCCCGACCTCGTGGCCCACACGTTTCCTCTGCAGCTCAGCACGAGTTTGGGCAAAACAAACTCCAGGAACGGGCTTGGCCCTGTGTCTGTGTAAAGTAAGAGTGGAGGAACAAAAAGCATTGGAAATTGAGGCAAAGTCACATCCCAAGAGTTCAGGAGATCATGAGCCATGCAGGGCTGTGTACTTGTATGTCTGCAGAGGTTTACTGTAGAGTTACATGAAAACTACACACAAAACAGGGTAGAGAAGGGTTTCGTGGGGAAGGAGCAGAAAATTTACATCCAACTGTGTTATATTTACGAGGTTATAATTTAAATAAAGTCACCTTAAATCACACTGGAGTAGTGGGGTTCTCACAAAGCCCTCACCGAGGCATTAAAACAGCAACTGGAGCTTTAGAGTGAGAAACCACTTCAGTGTGTCCCACTGCACAAGATAACACAGGTGTGGGAGAGATAGTGCTAAAGATTACAGAAATAGGGTTTTTTTTGCAATCTGGGTGTCTCTCATTGATCCCTGAGTGTTTTACCAGCACAAGTGAGTCGGTGTGGTGTTGGAGAAGTTCAGTCACCAAAACCACCATGATGGGGTTAAAGCAGTGTCAGAGCGTGGAGAAAACCCCTTTAGGCTCCTGAGTTAATTAATTGTGAAAAATGCCTCCTGCCTCTTCCTTGGAGCCCTTCGTGCTGCCCTCGTTTTTCATGTGTTAATGAAAAATGCATATTCCTCTGGAAAAACAGCAATCCTGAGGCTGACAGGGAAATACTTTCAGTGTAATGTCATGACATGTGTGACTCTTACAAATGCTGCTCGTTTCTCTCCCTTTGAGGTTAAAGGGCAGTGATGTGCTCTGCTCTGGGGTTTTTTAACAGGGAATGCCAGTGTTGGGTTGCTAATGGATTAAATGAAGGTGGCTGCTAATGATGGAGAGATACTATGAGAGAGCCCATCTTCAAGAGTGGTGGTTGGCAAAGGATAAACCCCCAACTGCCTGGGGATTTTCTACACCTTTAAAGGAGTTTTATGGTTTCACAATTCTCTTTGTAGCAGAATACGATGTGGTGAGCCATAACTACAGCACCTGCAGTTTCAGGGCTCATCTATGGGACTTAAGTGGGTGCTTTGGGGTAAAGAATGGGTTTTTAACATTATTTAATAAGCTGTTCAGTTATTTGCCAGCTCAGTAGAAATACTCCTTGGAGTGCCCATCCCTGGAGATGCTGAAGGAAAGAGTGGACATGGCACTCAATGCACTGGTCTGGTTGACAAAGTGGGATAGGTCACAGCTTGGACTCGATGATCTTGGAGGTATTTTCCAACCTAAATGATTCTGTGATTCCTGGAAGCATTTAAAGCCAGGATGAGGCTTGGAGCAACCTGGTCTAATGGAACATGTCCCTGCCCATGGCAGGGGGTTGAAACTGGATAAGCTTTAAGGTCCCTCTCAACCCAAACCTTTCTGTGATATTTAAAAAAACCCAACAACTCCCCTCCCCACAAAAAACAAACCACAAAGTCCCTGATTATGCTCCTCTCAGGTGCAGGGAAGCTCCATCCTTTGCCAAGAAATGAGTTTTATTTTCAAAAACTTATTAAACCACTGGAAGTTATCCTTGAAGGCACCATAAACCAACGGTAAGGCTGCCTGGTTGGTGAAAACCCTGTTGCATAATTTCTTTTGTGTCTTAATAATCCTCATAACTGGTTTAAATGATTGTCTTAATTACCTTAATGAAGTGTCTCTTTATAGAAGTATTGGATGTTTTCTTCCTCATTACCTTCCTTAGCTCTGTGTTATCAGCAGAGTGTTTAGTTGGATAAGCTGCAGAATACTTATTTCTCAGAGTAATTTTTGGCTTTCTAGCAAAACATGTGTGTGGAGAATCATTAAATTATGTAGAAAATAAATTACTGGGAAGGGAAAAGCAAATAATCTTGCTTAAAAAAAAAAAAAGAAGCCACCTACTGTAAAAATGACAGCTTTTTGTTCTCAAAATGGGAGCAGTGAAAATTTGGGCTTTCCAAGGGAGAATACTGGTGAATAATGCAAATATTACCCATGTAACATCACTGCTGATTGTAATTCCTGATGAAACATGGGAAGCAGGAGGTTTCCCAAGCGGAGCTGCGGGGTTGGGGCCACAGCCCATGGCCTGTCATCGCCCAGCTCTGTTAGAGAGAACCTGTTTTTCCTAATCCTTAGTACAGAATGATCTAGCTGGGATTAGTCCCAACTCATCTTACTTTGTTGCAAAATAACAGTTCATCAAAGCTCAGGTTGTTTGGGACAAAAGGGTCGTTTTTAAAGAGGTGTCTGAAGTTGTAACTTTTTTTGGAGGGCTGTGCTGTGAATTGTCCAAAGGTGCTGTTTCCCTCCCATAGCAGTCCTTTGGAATTTGCTGCTGGAAGTGTTTCCTTGGCATTTCAACAGTAACATGAAACCACACAGGCTGTGTCTTGGGAGGTGAAATATAAAGCTGATTTTTTGGGGGGTTTCCATTTTAAATTGTGCCTCAAAGTTATCAAAGTTACTGATTTGCATGTAGAAAAAAGATGCAAAAATACCAGTCTGATTTTTTTCAGAGAAACTGAGTTTAACGTAAGACAAGGAAACTGTGTGTAAGTTTGGAAATAATTCCCATAACAGTGGATGGTGACAGAGCTCACTTTGTTTATGGAGATTTATCTGTAAGCAAAGAGGTTTCCTCTGCACATGCTGGGGCATGTCTGGATGCACATGGAAAACACAGCATGCTGCCAGTGGGAATTTTTCCTGGAAGCCAGCCCAAAAGGACACACACAGGTGGAGACTTAAAGGAGAAAAGCCTCCCAGACGAGCAGAGGTAACACCACCAGAATTCAAATCATCCCAGGCAGCTTGGGAAATGCTCATTTTTAGAAATTCCAAAACACTGCTGTTTCTCCCTCCTGAGAACAGCCACACCATACAGTTGGTCACACAATGTGCTTGGCAGAGCCATGATCCCAGTCCCTGGAGCAGAGTGCCAAGGTCTTCACAGGCCACCTTGTCACCCTGGGCAGGTGAAGAGGCACAGGGAAGCAGAGTCTGGTTAAATTGTGTGTGTTACTTTTTCTGGCTTGGTACCAATTAAAGGTTAATTTAAATAATTTTAAAAATAATAAAGATCAGGGGTTTGCTCTGATTTCTGCTGCCTCATTTTTACACCACTCAGATTTGCAGTGCCTGGTGTCTCCTCTGATTCCCACGTGCCAGCACACCACAGCTGGGGGTGGGAGTGGAAGGGGCAGTGGTTAGCACAGACCAGAAAGTTTCAATGAACGCCCCCAAACCTGTTTTAACAGATTTCTTTCCCTGTCATTTCCCTGACATTTATGCTGTCCTTCCCTCTCCCTGCCTGGTGGGATGCTCCAAGGCCTGAGGTGGAGAGGGAGGAAAATGAATGCAAACTGTTAAAGTAGATAAACATGCTAAAGTTTATTCCTGCTAAGAAATAAATAAGTGGAAAGGAGCAGATCTGTTTGGGTGGCTTATTCCAGAGAGATCTTGGTGGCTGGACAGGGACTGGCCAGCGAGGGTTTTCCTGCAGCCACTCCATTTCCTTTTGCTGTCTTTTATTCCCCTGGGCATTTCCGGAGTTGCCTCCTTTCCTCTCGAGCCATTCCCACACTCCGGGCTGAGCTGTCCATGTGGGGATCCACCGAGGAGCCGCTGCCATAGCGCACCAGTGGCACAGCACTGGCACTGGGAGCTCACCAGCCCCACTTGGCACCTGCTGTCCCACTGTCTGTGTTCTGACTCGGAGTGAACAGTGCCATCCTAACTCAGGGAACTGAAACAGCGTCTTATTTGTCCACTGTCTGCTGTGTGGCACCTGTCACCAACCCCACCAGGACACCACAGGGTCGTGGCACACCACAGGCAGCAGGAGCTCTGCATTGACACATCCTGGGGATGTCTCTGTGGCATCCGTGCCACCAAGCCAAGCCTTGGGAGCGTGGATAGAGCTGCATCTCTTTGTTCTCCAAAAATAACTCCAATTTGCCAGGCCTGAGTGGTTTTTAAAGGAGGTTTTCCATTAGCTTTCCATCAGAGAGCTGCTGGCAGTGCTGCCGACGTCCCTGCTCCCTCCCCGGCTCGGGGCTTTCAGCAGGATGTGGCCCCTGTGGCATCAGCGTGAGTTTGCTGATTTTACTTGACACAAGGAACTACAATGAGTGAGAAATGCATCAAAATTGGTTTCAAGCAGAATATTTATAAATACAAATAAAGTCTTTGGAAGTCATGGAGGTGTGTAACTTTACGTAAACACTGGAGAGGGGCAGGGGACTGTGATAAAGTCATGGAGACCAAGCCATATATTTTTCCTGTCAGAGCTCAATGAAAGCCAAATAAACAAGGAAAAATAAACTCGACGTTTACAAAGGCCCAAGGTGGGAGCAGCTGCACAGTTTGCTGATCCCAGTGCCCAGTTGCTGTTGAAATCATTCTGTTCCCACAGGAAATCCCGTTCCATGGCATTTTATTATCCAGACATTCCTTGTGTAGGAAACCTCAGAGTTCATATCCCATTAATTCTTAAGGTGAAGGGTGCAAAATAAGTGATTTTAAATGAGCAGATTAAAAGATGTGCCAGAAATTAGGTGTGGAAATGTCCCAGCAGTGGCTGTTCCGCACTCTGCTTTGTGGGGCAAATCAGAAACAGACAAGTTTATTTCTGTATGATACTGGACTTTATGGTAACACCATAGCCCAGCTAAAATGTGAAATACAAAGAAGAAACCTGATTTTTTTCCTTTTCCTAATAGACCTTTTAGGTGTAGTTCCTTGAGGGCAGTAAATAGGATTAGCAGGTCGCTGTCATTTAGAACATGACTGGCGGATAATATTTTGGTAATTTCCCAGGAAGCATATTAACATTTTTATCCTCTGAAATACCACATGTGAAAAAGAAAGGATCAAAGGAGCAGGTGCTGCATGGGGTGAGGAGCCTGGAAGAGCTGGGCTGGTGAGGGCAGGGAGCTGCAGCACCAGTAAAAGCCACAGTTCCTCCATGGGAACCAGTTATCCGTAAACCCATGGAGTATCAGAGGACTTTACTGCTTCTTTGTTCACCTCCCCATCACAGAGGGTTTCACAACATACACACACACGTGGCATCCCCATGAGGCTTTTTTGCTGTTAACAACAAGCAATCCCTGTGCTGCCAGGCCGGGGGCGAGCACAAAGCAGTGCCTCCACTTCTGTTTGCTCAGAGCATCAATGTTGTCAGTGAGTGTTTTTTTCCCTCTAGGGTTTGTTTTTATTTATTATCCCCCTTTTTTTCCTTCCTCATCCTCCCAGCCAGAGGGCAGCTTGACTTCCGAACCAGTTGCTTGCCCAGCTTGGAGTTAGAGACAAACTGAGTGCTGTGATGGACTGGGGCTGAAATGCTCCTGAGCACTGGTGGGACAGGAATGAACTGGAAATGCACCTTCCAGACCCCGGGTTGGTGGTTTACAGAACAGGCATAGGTTTGGGTGCCTCTGGTACCCACTGTTTTCTTGGTGCATCTTTGCTGGTGGCTGACCATGGGCTGACCTGGATCCCAGCTTGGAGGCTCACCTGGATCCCAGCACGGACGCAGAGCCATCCAAGGGCACCGAGGGCTGTTCCCAAGGACACGTCTCTGCAGAGGTTTGCTCTCCTCCCACGGATATTTCCATGCCGTGGGACCTACGCAGCTGTAACATTCCCGTAAGAAAACCACCACCATTTGGCAATGTTTGGCTGGAAACCTCTGCTCTTTTCTGGCCATGAATTGCATTCCTGACACCTCTCCCCATCATCTCAGACCGGGGATGAGGCTGGACCTGCCCAGTAATTCCCATCCCATGCATGTTGAGCAGGGGATGGGGTGCGCTTACAGCTCCAGGTATGAGTTTTCCTGGCTCGTGCTGGAGGTGCCAAAGAGAGGTGGATACAGGCTGTCCTCCCCTCCATCTCCCTGCTCCTGCCCTTGTGCCCTCACTGAGCCTTTGGCTTGTGCTGGCTCGGAGCAGTGCTCTGTGCAAGGACAGCCCTTCCTGCTGTATTTCCAAGGCCGATTAAGAGGGAGGCAGAGTAGCCTTAAGCATTCCTCTAATTAAAACAAAATCCCTCGTGGCCTCTTATATACAGAGAGATATTACAGACTTAAGGCTTGTATAAAATGTGTATTTATTGATCGAATCAACTCTCCTGTAGAGTTCAGTGAGAGCATCAACACGACTAGCCTGGCGAGGAGGGCAGGGAGGGGGTTTTGGCTTTCAGTGATGCCAGCACAGGGCCAGCCTGTGAGTACCTGCTTGCTGTATATACATTTATGTACATTTATATACATTTATATCCACAGCTGCCCAGCTAGGCATCACCTCCAGCACCTGTCCTGATCCTGCTTTCCCAGGCTGGTCCTGACTCTGGCAGAGGACACGCTGCTCACACTGGGCTCTGAGCTCCCACCACTGACTGTTCCCCAGCTGTGGTTTGCAGAGTTACACCCACAGTGGGTTGTTCCTGGCTGCTTCTTTTCTGAGCCCACTCAAATGGCTGGTTTTTTGATTGCAGGAAGGAAAGAACGTTTCTGATAAAGCCTCGGAGTGATTGAAGGACGGGACGTACTTTCCAGGGAGTAACAACCACTCAGATGCTTTAGCAGGCTGAGATTTTGTGCTCAGCAAGTTGCTCCAGTTTGAAGCACAATCCCAAGAAATGTGAGCGTGTCGTGGAAATGTCTGCAGGCCTGGATTAAAGTGGTGTTGGCAGATGATGCTGTAGCTTCCACAGTATAAACGTTACAGAAAAATAGTATAAATATGGGGGATTCTATTTGTTTTTCCTCATTTTTTCCCTCACTCAGGCCAGGAACTGCTAAAGCTTAAATAAATCATTGCAGAAGCGAGACTGACCTAAATCATTCTACACAGTGGAGACCTTGTCTCCTGCTTTTGGAGCTTCCCATATTTAAGCTGTGCCAGAACAGGGTTTAAGTTGTCTGTATGGCAGTAGCTGCTTCCTACGCCCTGGGGAGCTTGGGGGAAGGTGTGAGATCGGCTGCCGTGTGCCAGCAAGGCTGCTGGGGAGGCAAAGCCACCGGCTCACGCGTCCTGGGGGAACCAGCGGGGAGTTTTGGTGCCACACCATCCCATGGTCGGTGCTGGCAGGTTTCCCTGCCCTGTAGGGGCTGTCACTGTGCCGGGCTCTGCTTGTCCCCAGTGAACGCCCAGTTGGGTGCCTAATTAATTCATGCATGTGTGTCTACTCAGGGAATGCACAAGTGCCCAGTTAATTTACATTTGAGCACCCAAGGAGTTCATGTATCAGCATCCAAGCTGATCCTGCAGGAGCACACACAGGTTCACACCTAGTGCTCACACAAATGCAGGGTTAGTCCCGCAGGAAAGCCGGGTCAGCACATCCATGGATGCCTCATTCCGTGCACACGAGCCCTGATCAGTGCATGCATGAGCACCCAGGCAGTTCACGCATGAACACCCTGTTATTTTGCATACAAATGCCTAATTAGCCTGTGCATGATTGATCAATTATTTCATGCATGAGCTCGAAGTGATTTACACGTGGTTTCCAGGTTGGTTCACTAGTGAGTGCCCAGTGTGTTCCCGGAGCAGGGACATCTCTGGGGACTGCAGCCCCGGCTGGGAAGGAGTGTGGCAGAGCAGAAGAAGTGCAGAGAGCACCGCAGGGACGTGCCTGCTCCGGATGTCCTGTGGTGGGGCAGGAGGAACACCCACCCTGCAGCCATCCCAGAGCCACCAGCGTGTCTTGGCACCTCCCAGCTCCTCTGACGGCAGCCCCGTGCTCTGCTTGACCACAGGAAACCAACCTTGGCCAGTGCTGTGGCTCACAGAAGGGTGGAGTAAATGATCACAACAGCCCTTCCAGCCCTAAAAATTTAGGAACCCTTTGATCTGCAGGCAGGATGCCCTGTAGATAAACCAGGTTGGATTTAGGGCTTGTGCCTGAGCACCAGCCCAAGTGAGAGAGAGCACAGAAAAGGAAAAATGAAAAAATTCAAGTAAAATTAACCCTTGTCCTTTCCCTGGCCCTGCAAGCACACTGAGTCTTGCCCTGTGGTCAGACTGGGAGCCCTGCAAATCCCACTGTGGGAGCAAAGCCACAAGACATCATCACACAGCACGTGGCTTTGATGTGACCTTTCCTTTGGTGTTTATGTTGTCTCCAAACCCGTTTCTCATTTTGGGAGAGATCAGATTTAAAGGGAGTTGCCAGTTCTCGGTGCATCCAGCTGGTCCAGGATCCTGGGCTGGGATGCTGGGAGCTGCGAGCAGGGGGCTGGGCAGCTTCTCACCCCTCATCCCTTCACATGCACAGGAGCAGTTGTTACATTCCTATTCTCGTACAATCCCGCCGAGATTCCAGGGAGATGTCCTTATTTATGGATCCTGCATGAACTGCACACCGCGAGTCACTCGCAAAAACTTGCAAGGAGCAGCTGACCTGAATCCATATTAATAAGGCTCACAAGTCGTGGAGTGTTTTCTCTCTCATGCCTGTGGGATGGCAGGAACGCGCTGCCTCGTTGCACGCAGGGTTTAGACAAAAAGCCATCTATAGCCTGTCACATTTTTAAGCCTGTTTGCCTTGGAGATAAGCCCAGGCTGCCGTGCCGTGGTGCCACACTGCAGCTGCCTCTGCTCCAGGACAGACCCGGGAGGTGAGGAGTGATGGCTCCGTGCATGCCAGAGCCATGGAAGGGCCATGCTGGCTTTGGGGACGGCATTGGGATTTTAGAGCCCCGGTGTGTGACGATGATGGGAAGGATGTGACCCAGTCCTGGGTAGTTCTCCCAACAGAGGAGCATTTCTTCCTGAACTCCCTGCACCCTCTGTCCCGCTGCTCCTGCTGCAGTAAAGGGAGGCACCCCTTTTGTGGCTGAGGAACTGGGGACAGGTCCCAGGTCTGGTATTCCTGCACTCCAGTCTCATGTTGAAATGAAAGCCTTTGCAAATTAGGTGTGGGGCACACGGAGAACCTGGTTTCCATTCCCTCCCATGGGAAACAGTACTGCATCCAGATAGGATCTGTGCAGTGACATGGATGGCAGATAGTGAAAACACTTTATCAGCCCAAATTTGTGACCAATAAACCCCACAGGGGACTTGGGGTCTGCTGCTGCTGTTAAGGGACCCCTCATGGTGCCCAAACCCTCTGTGTCAGCGGAGACAGCTCCCGCTGGAGGTTTTAGAGCCTTTCCTTTTATAGGGCTTTTTCTTTTTCCACGGGATTTATCCAGGTTCTATAGCAGGGATTCAGGGAGATAATAACGTACATTAACCAGGGTGCTGGAAACTGCTTCGCAAACAAGATTGATCAAAGCAGCCCAGGACGGAGAGCAAACCCTCCGGAATGTGCTTTGCAAAACACTTGCCAAAACAATTGACTCCTGGTAAAAAATAACACGTTGGGCAGCCCCGGGGGCTGTGCTGGGGAGGGACCCAACTGCAGCACCCGGAATGCTGGTGGGGGCTGCAGCCATGGGCAAGGGTTTTTGTGGATATGATGAAGTGGCCAAATCCCCCTTGGCATGGAGCAGCAACCCTGCTCTGGGGTGTCCGGGTGTCACTGCTGTGCCCACACCCTTCATTGTGTTCCAGAGGGGAATGAATAGAAGCTGCTTTACTGCTACTGTTGTTTTTATTGATTATTGGCAAAGACAGTAACTGATGGTGGAGAGAGAGGAGGGGAGCACAGGTGCAGGAAACAAGTGGGAGGAGGAGAGAGGGGAGGAATTCCTGTGAGGAGAGGAGATGAAGGTGACATTTCTGCACTTGTCTGCTATGGATCTGTGCTATAAAATAAGTCAGTGTGCCACATCCATGGCAGGGCAGAGCAGAAGTAATGGGCTGAAGTGTAGCAAAGTGGGCTTAGGTTAAAGAAGAAAACCTTCCGATGGGGGATGTTCCTGCAGAGGTGCAGCATGGAAGTGGAGCTGGTGGAATGCTGCAGCCACACTCACCCTGTCAGTGCCACATTTCGTTCCCAGACCTCTGCTTTTCTAGCGGAAAATATGCACAAAGTCTGTGGGTTTTGACTTAAAATTGCCCAGGATTGGAAATACATCCTGTGGGGAAGCATGTGGCCATGGGGAAGGAGGAGCAGAGCCTTAGATGGCAAACTGTTCCTCATGCCAGGCCTTTTTCCTGTGAATCCCTGTGAAGTGCCTTATATAGTACACTTGGAGGAATTTATAAACAAATGCCTTTTGTCACTCTTCAGGAACGCATCTCTCTCCATGCCATTCCGAGCACTTTATTCCAGCAAGGCCATGCTTCTTCCCATGCAAGGAGCAGGACTGAGCCAGGCAGGAGTGGAGCTCCTCCACCTCCTCTTGGTGCAGATGCTTTGGGAGGAGGCAGGATGTAACTGGGATGGGGTTACACTGGGAATGCAGAAGCAGCCACTTGCACTGAAGCCAGCTTTGGGGACCATAGACTGTCACCATTTGGGCTCAGGGCCACTGCTCTATACCTCATCCCTTTGCTCCCTGGGGCTGCTCCCTCATGCCCTGGGCTGAAGATGCCCATGGGCATCCCCCAGGACAGGCAGGGCAGGAGGGAGGTCGAGTGCTGCTTCTGCGATGGGAAAATACCAAGATGTCCAGAGCATGGGAGTCCTTATGGGAAAGCCTGGGGCCGCTGTTGGCACAGACAGGATGAGCATTGTCCAGAAGCTGCCTCTGGCCTTAAAACCTGCTGAGCCCCATCACCTGCCCCGGCCTCAGCTGAGGACTAACAGTACAGCAGAAACAAGCCCCAGTGTGAACAGCAGATTGTTTTGAGGCTCTGCACTGCCTGGGCTGGGATGCTCATGAAAGAGATCCACAAGACTCAGAGATCTGCTGCCTCAACAGAGACTCGGCAGAGCTATAAATAGCCCAGCCAAGCGTGGTGCAGCGAACCTGAGCAGAGCCGGCTGCCCTCGTGGCCGGGCGCTCCGGGAGCCGCGCGGGGACGACTGGCTCGGCCATTCTGCAGTGTGTCCCGGGGATCCTGCCCACTCCAGCCAGGCTGGCTGGGACCGTGCCACCTGCCCGGGCACAGCCTTGTCCCCCTGTGCTCACACAACCTCAGTGCCGGGCCCTGCAGTGTTCATTCATCTTCACTGGCTTTTCTGCTGCTCTCTGGCTTCTGCTCTCTTAAAGCTGAAGCTCAGGTCTGGACCCATTAAGGAGTAGTAAATATTTTATTTGCTGTTAGGGGTTTTGACCAGTATCTCAGAGGCTGCAAAGGTCACACCAGGAAATATCCACTTCATTAGCAAACGGGATCAGTCCATTCCTGGGCTGCCGGCTTGCTTGGATTGAACCTGGCCTGTCCCTCGGGTGCTGTTACCAGCCCTAGGCTTTTCTTCCTCCAGCAATCAAATCAGGGAGGTTTCAGCACCCAGAGTGGTTTTCCTGGTTCTCAAGGCCACGCAGGCAATTAAAACTGTTCCCATTAAGAGCCAGCTGAGCCAGGGCAGTGCTGTCTCTGTCTCGCTGCTGTGTGGGTACCATGGCGTGGGAACGGGGACGGCTCAGGAATCAGGATTTTTTTGTTCTGCTGGGCTTTTCTTCAGGTGGCTTGGTGCAAAGGGCTTCTTGGCACTGCAGCTCAAGTGAAATGGAGCAACCAAAACGGGAGCTGGCTGGCGGCCAGCCCGGCAGCCGGGAGGGAGCTGTTTGCCCGGAGCACAGTTATCCAGGGCAGGATCCCTGTGCAGGAAAGCCTCAAGCACCACTGTCACCCCTGTGTGCCAGGGCCCTGCTGGCCCTGTGCTCCCTCGCTGCCCACCCCAGCACAGGAGCCCCGTGAGGCCTCACCAGAAAGGTTTTGCTCTCCCCTCTGTCCTTACCTTGGCTTTCACGTGTGTGAGGGACATCCTGTGTTTTCAGTGATGAAGGTGCTGGAACAGCCACATGTCACCCCCGAGCTCTGGTGTGGAGCAGGGGCAGTTCTCGGCAGCGCGGTGCTTGGGGGTGGGATTTTATCAGCTTTCCCACATGAAACAAGGCTGGAAAATGACCTGGCAGGACTCCCTGAAACATGCCAGAGGGAAAGCAGTGGCTCCCACAGGACGTGGGGCTGGTGGTTTAGCAAGAGCTGGTCATTCCCCAGACTTTTCTGGGCATTCCCCAAGCTTTGCTGTCTGTAGGAAAACCCGGAGAAACGTGGGAACCCCGTTGGCATGTTTGGGAAGGGGGGAATCCGTCTGGAGAGATGTTGAGAGCTGCTGGGGGACACTGGGGACACTGAGCACCCACCTGCAGTGCCCCGGAAACCTCGACATGGGGGGACGGTGGGCGAGCAGGAAGGGGCCACATCGAGCTCCAGG
>VXBX01001698.1:1487826-1503595 GCA_013400415.1 Scytalopus superciliaris | reverse complement strand
CCCCCACAGGGGAATCGTGGCCCCCTAGGGCAACAGAGGGACCAGCCCCCCACGCCAGGGGATCGGGCTCCCTCCGGGGGTGGGGGTCCCGAGGCGGCGGAGCCCCCGAGGAACCCCGGGCCCCTCACACCATCCNGCGGGCGGGGCGGTATTTGAGCGCGGCGCGGCGCCGGGGCGCAGAGCGCACGGGGCGCCGAGCGGAGCGGAGCGGGCTGAGGCAGCGGGGCCGGGCGGCCGCACACCCCATCCTCCTCCTCCTCGGTGCCGTGCCTCGCCCTCCCGGTGTGGCCCTGTCACTGTGAAGGTGAGCGACGCTGGCGCCGGGGGTCTTCGAGCCTCGCCCGGCACCGGCCGCTCCGTGTGCGGGATGGCGGCGGGGCCGCCCCGGGGGAGGGTCGGGGCCGTGGCCGTGGCCGGGCGGGACCGGGCCGTGGGTAGCGCTCGGAGCCCGCCCCGCCTCGGGGGTCCGCGCCGGTGCGATGCCGGCCCCGCTTCGGGCAAGGTCACCGCGGCCTCGGGCGCCCCCGGGGCTCCCCCCGTGAAGGTCACGCAGGGCTCCGGCTCCCGACAGCGGCTTCCCGAGCCCCCCGCTGCCCTGCTGGGAAAGGGGCTGTGCCGCACCCCTTTCCACGGCCCTCCTCGGCCGCGGTGCGGGATGCGGTGGGTGCTGGGCTTGGGCCTCGTCCCGATCCGTGCGATCTGTGCTGTCCCGATGGAGAAGTGATGGATGCTGGGCTTGGGTTCCATCTCTGTCCTCGGGATCCATGCTGTGCTGCTGGGAAAAGTGGTGGGTGCTGGGCGTCAGCCCCGTCCCATTTCTAGGGCTCTATCCTGCCTTCAGAGGGAAAGAATAGTTACCATGGGGCTTCTGTCTCATGCCTTTCCCAAAGCCCCAGCCCGTCCTGCTGGAGCTGCCATTGGGTGCTGGACTTGGGCCTCATACTCCTTCTGAGACCTAATTCTGCCCTGATGACGGAAGGGTTGAGTGCTGCCCTAATTCCCATCTCCAGGCCTCATCCTGCCTCGGAGGGGTAGCTGGGGCTGTGGTCTCCCTCCTTATAGACCACATCCTGCCCTGGGTGGGGAAAGGGGTGGTTGCTGGGGCTGTACTATTACCCCTTCCCAGGCCCATTCTGCTGTGTGCTGGGGCTTTGTGGTTTTCCTCAGAGAGGGCCGGATTGGGTGGCAAGACCCCAAGGGGCCACCTGTGATCTTGTGGTTTAGGGTTATGTGTATGTGGTGGTGGTACTGGGCTGCCTCGTGGGGAGGATCGACCTGTAACTCCCCAGGGAATGAGCTGAGACTGGGGCTCTGCTCTGTGGTGTGCAGGGGGTGACACTTAGAACAGCTGCCTGCCCCATGGCAAGTGCAGGGCACCCTCTCTCCAGCACCACAGCCACTGCTAGCCCTGTTGTGGCTGGCCAGGGAGGGTGCTGTGCTGAGGAGGGCAGGGGGGTGTGGTGCTGCGGAGGGCAGGCTGGCCAATGATCTCCTGAAAGATAATCGTTTTTTCCTATGGCTCTGCTGCCCGCGGCAACATGGGCCTGCACTGGGATGCTCCTTGCCTAAACAATGAGGAAGGAAGATGCCTTTTGCAGGTCGCTCCTGGCTGGTTACGCAATGGCAAGTGCCCTCTGAACTCTGAGCAGTGGAGGTGTGCAAAGGTCTGGTGTGTGTGAGAGCTTGCTTGCCCTTTTTCCCTAAAGAGACTTTCCTGGAAGAATGACCCACAAGTGGATTTCTGCTGCTTCCCTCTTCCTGTGGACTGGACCCGCAGAAGACTTTCTGAAATCTACAGGCAGTTTGGGCTGTTCTGAGCTGTCTCTTTTCCCCCAGGGTTTCTGGGCTGCAGTCGAACCCCCACGGGCTTGAAATCACAGTATGGAGAGGAACAAACTGCCTGGAAGTGGCTTTTCCAGGGCTGTGTTAGGGGCATGTGCTCTCTGTTGGCATCTCAGTTCCTGTCATGCCTCCTGATGCTGTTAGTGTATGTTAATAGCAGTGCTCTATTAAACGCTGTGTCTAAATTGTATAAATTAAGGTGGCAATAGAAGTCTTCAAGTGCAGGCAGAGGGAAGAATTGAAGTATTGTAATCAGAGGGCTGCAATTATGTAACTGGATTCTCTTTCTGTCTGGGTAGCAAGCTCCTTTAATTGCTGTAACAAAGCTACTCCTTCAGTTTTCTGGGACTCTTCCAGGAAGTGATCACTGCTGCAGATTTTTTTCATTACATAGCAGAGCTAAAAATGTGTAGTTTCACTATTTCAAAATACGCTTGGTAGTATCACCTCAAGACTTACAGCGCTGTAAAAGGATTTAGGAAACTTAATGGTGTTCTGCAGGCTTAATTGGAGGCACTCCTTGCCATTAAGAAGCTTATTCCCACAAAGTTTGAATCTGCTATAGTAAGAGCTGCTGCAAGGTGAGCAGTTACCTGGTCCCCCACGTGCCTCCTGACCAGGTCTTGCATGGGGCATGGAGGTTCTGGTGTCTGGAGGAGGGCTGTGTGGGGCTCCTTCTCTGTGGCTTGAAGAAAGGCTGCAGGGCTGGGATTGTCAAATCCCAGTTTTCTAGGCTAATACAAACTGTGCTGGAAACTTCCTGGTGCTGAACAGCTCCCTAGAGAGGCCACAGCAGATCTAATGGTTGCAGTGGCTGGTACAAAGCATCTGAACTGACTTACAGAGCAAAGAGGGCAGCACACCTGGCATTTCAGTACAGTATTTCCCAGTTTCCTAAAGATCCTGGGCAGTGCTACCACGCTGGTTTTGGCATGTGTGTTGTGGCTCCCAGGTGGGGAGGTGGCAGGAAAAGGAGGGTTTTGCCAGGCTCTGCCTCTGTGGTGGGATTTGCTTCCCCTACCCTGTTTCCAGGCTGCAGCATGGTGTTAACCTGCTTCTGGCTTCTCAGACCGGCTTTGTCCTGTGGGAACAGCTGAAGGCTGGGTTTCATGGCAGAGCAGCAGGGAGGTGAGGGGGTGATGATAGCTGAATGTGGAACAACACTCCTCCCAGGCTAAACTCACAGCATGAACTGTGACACTTGGGATGGAATAAAAGCACTGCTGCTCTTAATGTGCTTCCTGATCCTCTGTGCTGGTGACAGGCAGTCTGGGATCTGTTGCTTGCAGGGCTCTGAGCAGAGGATGCTCCAAACTACTGGTGCACCTGGGAAGGCAAACTTGGCTGTAGCCTATTGATGTACAGGAGGGCTGTGGCTCTCTGCAGATCCCGTCTCCTCCCACATATAAGCTTTTCCTGCATGTGTTTAATGCAGGTGGTGATGTTGGACTATCTCTGATCTAACCTCCAGCCAGCGCTGTGGCTGTAAGGGGCACCTTGGCCTGGGACTGCTGTATGCAACCCCAATAAACTCATCCAGGCCATAACAGGGGTTTGTAGTATCAGCTTGTGACGCAGCCTGCACAGAAAGGACAACCTCTGATGCACAGGAAGCGTCTCCTTTCTTGGGAAGGGATTAAAGGAATCTATGTTCTGCCTTAGGTTCACGATGTCTGACAGAAAGGCTGTGATCAAGAATGCGGACATGTCCGAGGACATGCAGCAGGATGCTGTAGACTGTGCTACACAGGCCATGGAGAAGTACAACATAGAAAAGGACATTGCAGCATATATCAAGAAGGTAACTCCGGGATGAGGGGGCTGTGCCGGCTGAGACTTCCCAAAGCTCTCGAGTCTATTCCTGTCGAGCTGAGTGGCTGAGGCTTCATGCTTGCGTGTTGGGAGGGAGAAGATGCTTGGCTTCTTGGCTGCTTTACTGCTGTTTTCAGGAGGATGGAGTGACTTCCCCAAGGTCAGGAAGGGCTATGGCAGAGCTCTGGCAAGCTCTAAGCAATCTGCAAGTGCTCTCCCTCAGGATTTGCCAGCCTGGAAAGGGCTGGCTGCAGCCTCTGCTTAGGACCTGCTCCACAGATGCTGCTGCTTGACCTGCAGCACCAGTGCGGGTGGGATCACTCTGATGTTTCCCTTGCTGGGCAGCACTGCATGTCTTGGCTCTGGGATGCTGGGAGCTGACGAGGAGGATGGGCCTTGTGGTGGCTGCTAGGGTTGTGGAACTTGCTGTGTTAGAAACAGTGCAAGCAGCTGCCCTAGCTGGTGAAGGAGTGTCTCCCCACTTGCGGGAGCCTGTTAATTAAGTCTTGTGCTTGATAGCATCTGGGGAGCTGTTGGTTCCCTCTGTAGCAGCGTCTCAGAACGGTCAGGCAAAGTGCTTTTGGAGGAGGGAAGTGTGACTTCAGAGGCAGTGCAGTCCTGGCACCTGCGCTGGCATTTGGGCCTTGCTTGTAATCTAAGCTTGAAGGCAAAAGATTCAAAGGTGTCTCCTGACTTCTCAGATCACTTTGAGGCATGACTTACCTCAAAGTGCTCGGGGCAATGCAGCCTGTAAAGTGAGCAAGTGTAACAGAAGGCATCCAGAAAGAAGTTGGCCTTTATTTCCTGAGAGTGTGTTGGGAGGAGGGAAGCAATTTGATGCACCTTCATGCCCTGGCAAGAAAGCCTTTTCCTTACTTCAAAGGTTCCCTGCAAAGAACTCAGACTCTTGCTGCTGTCTGAGGACTAGCACTTGCTTTAATCTTGGGTGTTGAGTTTGTTCTTCTGGCTCTGTCTCAGGGGAGGAAAGGGTGTTCTTGGGAGTTGTGTGTTAATTAGAGGGAGGAAAATGGTCTTTAACCCTATCCTACCTGTTAAGCAGGAGAAGGCTATTGAACCAGCATTCAGCTTGCTCTCTTCTGACCTCTTGGTCTCCATGTGCTCTCTGGGCTATGAATCTGCCTGCTCATTTTCAATGTGCATTTTTTGCCCTTTATGTGTAGCAAAGAATCAAACAGCAGAAGACAGGCTTCTCCTTCCTTTTTTTAGGTGACCTTTCAGATCAGATGCCTTGCTGGAGCAGACATGCCAAAACCTTTTTTTATTTTTTGTGAGTGGGTTTGGAATGGAAGAGGAGAACTATTCCCCTGACTAGCCTATATGCAGGGCCTGGATAGTGCTGTTCCAAGGAGAGCTCCTGCTTCTGCTCTCCCTGCCCAGGGCTTATGGGTTTTCCAAGGCTGAGATGTTTTACTCCTGTTGGATCCATCAAACAATCCAGCAGAGAGATCTGGTTGCTTAATATAATGGTGTCTTGCAGTGGGGAATCTCAAGATGCTGCAGGTGGGAGGAGAGGCAATAGTGTGCAAACAGAACCAGCTCAGAATTTGTGCTTAGAACTATTTTCATGTGGGCTTTCTTGGCCTTAATGCCTTTCTTCTCTTTCTTCAGGAATTTGACAAGAAATACAACCCAACTTGGCACTGCATTGTTGGTAGAAACTTTGGCAGCTATGTAACACATGAGACAAAGCACTTCATCTATTTTTACTTGGGTCAGGTTGCAATTCTTCTCTTCAAGTCTGGATAGAAAGTAGGAGCGAGTGAAATTTGGACTGTAATGCACTGATGGCTGAAGCCACGACTCTCTCTAACATGGCTATGCCGCTGCATGGACTGTATACTATATTTAATGTGTATATGTTGCAGTAAAAATCTACTTCTGTTTAGTTGCCTGGGAAGAAGGCGGCATTTTTTTGTTACTGCTTTTTTTGGTTGTATTGCACTAGGAAACCTGTAAATGCTTAAACAATGGCCTTTACGTGGGAAGAAATAAAACTATTCCACAACAGCTCCCTCAGTGGTAACTCCTTCTTTGAGGCTGAGAAAACTTCTTTGGGCAGGCCAAAAAGCCCCTGACTTCCCTACTGAGTCCTGTTAGACTGTTAATCTTGTAAAGAGGAGCAAAGCCAGTGTGAGCCTCTGTCCCACCCTGCAGACTGTAGAGAGCTGGCTCTCCCAGTACCCTCAGGGCAGGTCTTAGACCTTCCCTGAAAGCTGGTGGGGTGGCTCTTGGTGACGTGGCTTCCACACCCAAGTTGAACTCCACCTCGAACTGTGATACAGGCTTGCAGCTGGCACCCTTCCTGTTCGTGCTCCGTGCCCATCGCTGTATCTTTGGCTCTGCTGAAACATTGACCTAGACTTGTGTAAGCAACTCAGCCTGGTCTAGAAGGCTTCAAAAGCATCCCCTGAGCTGCTGCTTGCTGCAGAAAGCAGCATCCTGTGGCTGAAGTCTTTAGACCTTGATACTGAGCTCTAAAGCCACGTGGCCCGGCCCCGCAATGGAGTAGGATATCAAATTGGTGACTACTGACAACAGCTCTATTTGGCATGTTTGTAGCCAGTTGTCTCAACACTGCCTTAACTCGATGCTCTCCTTAAAGCAAGCTAAGTCATGTGGAAGACTTGTAAGTGGCCACTGTCTTTTTTTTTTTTATTATTATTATTTTTATTTTCTGTAGCTGATAAGCTATTTCTGGAGGACTGTCCTCCATGTTCTGATATCTGCTTTTGTTCTTAAAGCACAGTACCAAGAAGTTAAATTTACGTGTGATGTTTGTGTGAAGGAAACTCATGTGACATCTGCTTCAAAGGCAGACAAATGTCTTGGTCTCCAATAGGTTCAGCAGTGATGTTGTCTTAGTACGTACTGACTTGGGATTACACTGCAGGAAGTTCTGACCTGGGTGTGGAGAAATGCTCTGATGGCAAGTAAAACCCTGGTGCTTGTCATAAACTCTATTTATTGGTTTGCTGACTAATGTGTTGGCAATATCACTGGTCTGCTGAGACCAGCTTGTGTCTCTGAGATAAATTTGGTGTTGGGAATAAATCACTGCTGGGTGGGAAGGGGCAGAGTGAAGGGAGCTCTTTGTGAAATAACTTGGTGACCCAGGTTCACGACTTCCTGAAGTTAAAGTCCTTCTTGTCTCTGTGCAAAATCCAAAGTATGCCTAATTTTGTAATATGGATAGAACAATGTTGTAACTAGAAAGAATGTAGCTGTCATAACTTCATGTTGATGGAAATGTCTGCACTGGGGTAACGTGCCTTGGACTGTCTGGGGCACTTGTGTGGTCTTGTCTCTTCAGAACTCCACTCTGGGTCTGAAAGGAGAATGTTCTGGGTTTGTTTTTTTCCAAGCATGAGTCTAATGTGAATCTGTTCACAGTCTCTCGTGGAGCAAGATCTGTTCCCTTCATAACTGCAATGGCTCAAATACCATTTTTTTTTTTTTTCAAACATTAAAGGTGAATTGACACATTTAAACAGCCTCTGGTTTCTTTTTCCTTACCAGCTGTCTTGAGCAAAACCTGCCCGTGTCCAGAGAGGGTGATCCGTGAGTTCTCTGCCCTGGAAGGTCCTGATGACCCAAAGGAGGCAGATCTGTGAGGAGCGTACGTGGCCCTTCTGTGCTGGTGCTGACTTCCAGCCTCAAAGGCTGAAGCAGAGGGAGGGATTGAGGGAATTGTGTCCTGCTGCACCCTGATGGGATATTCTGTGCCAAGTAACCTGGATCTGAAGGTGCTGGGACTGACCTCTTAATGGCTTCAGACAGCTGGGGGCAGGTAGAACAGTTGGAATCCTGGCTCCTGCACATAAAGGTGTCTTCCTGCTTCCAAGGAAAGCAGGTTTTCCCTGCAGGCCTCCTCCCTGTGCTAGAGAGAAAGCTGAGAGTTGAACTGATGTGTTTAATACCTCTCACACCACGGGGGCTGTGGGCTTGCCCTCAAACAACCCCCTCTGCTTGTTATCTTGCTCCTGATGCAACCTAAATTTGTGGTTGTGGCCTCTGTGATATTTTGGAAAAGCTGTGGGCTCTTCCCAGCTACAGCAGTGTAACAGCTCTGCTGTGGCACAGTAACACCAGCGTGATGAGCAGCGTGACTCACACTGAGCAGCTCCAAACGGGCTGAACCGGCGCTCGCAGGCACCAGCTCTGCTGTTACACATGAGCCATCTGCTCCCACCCGCACCTGCCAGGGCCCGAAAGCAGGGGTGGCTGCTACTTTAGGGGAGCTGGGAGGGATGCTCTTTTTTCAGTAGCCCCAGCCTTTTAGCTGGAAGTGGAGTCGCTGAGCTTAAGCACCAGGCAGGCTGTGCTGGGGGTCTGCATTCCCAAGGGGATGTGCAGCCCTATGGGGCTGGGCTAGCTGAGCAAATGGCAGAGAAATGGGCTCCTGAACACTGCTGATTCAAGCCCCAGGTGAAACACTATCAGACTGAGTTCCACCTGGGAAAACCCCTTTCCAGCCAGGTATCCATAGGTTGCTGGAAATTGAACCCTGGTGGGAAGGGGACACCCTGCCAGGACTGGAGGGATGGTGTGTCCCAAAGCTGATACATGCAAGTAGAAAGTGGGCTTGGTGCCTCCTTGGATGTGTTGCTGTTGTAGGAGTCCTTCAGGCTAAGGAAAAGGAACTATAGCTCTCATCTTCAGGAATTTGGCAGCGAAATGGAGCCCTCTTTGCCCTAAACCATCTTCGTTGTAGCACTGGGGCCCTGGAAGACACAAATTGCCTGAATTTGAGCAGCACCTCCCTCTGCATAGCCAAGAGCAGGGGGAGGTCTGAACAGGGAGCTTTGTGTCCTGCTGCCCTCCCCTCTCGCTCCCCAGCAGCTGCCTGCCGGCTTTTGGCTTTGACTTTTTCCATTGCTGGGCTCCACTTTGTCTCCAGTTTCCACCAGGCACAGGTGTCCTAGATGAAGCCTCACAGCATTAACTGTTTCCATGCTGGAGGGGCCAACAGCATGCACTCAGTTTGGAGCTATTTGGAAACATCTGGATCTGGGACACTGCGGGAAAGGTATGTATCTGGGGGCAAACATCTGGAGAAAGAAACTGCTTCCAGATGTGTTTGGGGAAAAAAAGCTATTGAAATGTAAACTCATTGTATGTTGTCCTGCCTTGTAAGTGCTCAGGCAGCGCCTGGCTGCAGGGGAGTGTGAGGCTGTTGCTGTGGGCGAGCTCTGGGTGCAGATGTTCCTGCAGATGTGCATTCACTGCAGGGGATGGTGTGGTTCGTGGTTGGCGAGAGTCTCACATTGTTTTCTCTCGTATAAGCCAACTTGCTCAATTTCTTATGCTGAGTATTTCTTCCAGATGTGGAAGGGTTTTGTGGCACTGGAGAGCAGGCAGGCTGGGGGTTTGGAAACTGCTCTGCGGGTGTCACTCCTGGGATTCATTCTTCTGCAGGGTGAGCATGGTGTAAAGCCATGGGAGAAGGTGTATGTGGCTCCATCAGCAGGCAGCCTTGCTCCATGCCTGCCTGGCACAATCTTCTTCCCCCTCTCTGTGACCACTCAGGACTCCAGGAAGGGACAAAGTGACAGCACAGAGACCTGGGAGTTGCACCTTCATCCCATGGAAACACCTATGCTCCAGGTCAGTGCTCTCCTTCCCTCCTAGCCAGCCTGCATGACTGCCATTGCAGTCCTAAGCTTCCCCAGGCATGTAGAAGCAGAGCCTGTAGCTGGAAAACCCAGTCCCCAGTGGACCTGCTTTTCCTCCCACTGCTTTTGCAGGAGATTTGAGATGAAGAGAGAAAACACAGCAATAATTTTTATCTCGCTTTCAGCCTCTGATGGGTAAATCCTGAGGAGGCCGGTGGCACGCGGTGAGGGAAGCAGGGCTGTGCCATCCCTGCCCACCCGAGGTTTCCCTCCTTTGTTCTATTTATTCAGCAAGGATCCTGACACCCTTTCCCAGACGGTGACTCACAGCAGCTCTGTCTGTGCAGAAGCCATGCGTCTTAGAGCGCTTTAGAGATACAGGAGCTGCGGGAGCCTTGCAGGAGCCAACTGTGTTTATTAAAAGATGATCAGATGTTTCCTCCCTTAAGGCAGTGTCTAGCTGAGCCTGAGTAATAACTCATTACCAATGAGACAAATAGCTGCTCATCGTCAGGTCACTGCTTTCGCCAGCCCTTCTTGTAGTGGTGGCAGGTGCTCCAAGCACTGGTGGGCTCAGAACCCAGCATGGGGTAAGAAGATCCCACTCCAGTCCCTGTCCCTTCCCCTGTGGCAGCCTGGGCAGGGGCAGCCTCAGGGAGGGCAACTCAGGCTCTGCTCTGCTGCTCAGCAGGATTTGGCCCTGGGTTAAGCTTAAGGAACAGTTTTATCCAGCCCTGGTGTGGCATGTTCCTGCCTGCCTGTGGAATCAGGCTGCTGTAGTGGCCTCACAGGCCACATCATTCCATCCTGGTGCTGGGGACTCAGAGCCAGTGTGCCAGAACTCACTGTGGCCTGGTGGAAAAATCACTGGTGGGCCAGGGCAGTGCTGTGAAGGCGTCCCAGGAGTGCTGCCAGGGCCGTGGGTGAGACGGGAGGTCACGCTCTGCCAAGTCCCCTGTCCCCACATGCCCTATGGTGACGGGCCTCTCGAGGGCTGGGCTGGAGGGAGGCAGGAGAGTGGGGCCAGCTCTCGTCCCCTGGCAGGCCGTGGGGCCGGGACCCTTGCGGGCTGGCTCAGAGGCTTCCCTCAGACGCCATCCTCTGGCGCAGCCACCACGGCTCTTCCCTGCCAGATGCCATGGCATCCCTCCATGTCCTTTGTTCCCTCCCTTGCTTACGCGTCTCCCTTGATTTATGGCTGTTGCAGAGCAGCCCGGCTGCAGCTCAGCTGCTCGCCCAGACCCTGGCTGGGCTCTGTGCCCTCGCCCCCAGCCCGTGGGCAGGGACACTCTTGGGGAGCGCTCTGAGTTCCTCCCCGCATTTGGGGCCCCCTGCATTTTAACCGTGTGCGTGGCCTTTCCTTTCCCCTCCTTCCAGCCCGGGTGTGAATGAAGTGCTTTCAGGGGGAGGAGGTTGCTGGGAGCCCTGCTCTCCCTGTGCATTGGTTGCAGCCCATAAAAGCATCCCAGGAATTTTCCTTGGCCGTCCCTGTGCGGGGTGAGCCAGTGAAAGCTGCCCTTTGTTCCTGCAGCCCCAGCCACCGAGTCCCACACACAGGCAGGGCTGGAATCTGCAGAGCTGGACGTGTGCTCCCACGGGATGCCACGCTGCACCGAGACCCTCAGGAAAGGGTTTTCCCACGTCTTACCCTGGCCAGGCCGAGCAGCCTTTGGCTCTGGAGAAAGACTTCCCCGGGCACTTGGCACATGGTGTGACCCCAGCTTTAGCCCTAAGCTGAGTCAGGGACGGAAATCCCTTCTTATGGGGATCCTTCTCCACGCAGTGTTTGATTACAGGTTTGGGGTGTGATCTCACGCCCATCCTGCGCAGTTTCCCGCTGTTCGCCGGCTGGGAAGGGAAGGGAAGGACAGAGGGCTGGCAGGAGCCAGGCCGTGCCTCTGCCACAGCCTGCACACAGCCGGCTGGCGCCCGGCCCAGAACATGGCTCTGGAAAAAAATAAACGCCTTTGTTGTTGTTGAGGAAAGCCCAGAACGCTCCGACAAGGACACAACCTCTTCCTCAAGCTGGGTTTCAAAGCCCTGGTCTCTCGAAGGGTTCAAAATGACCCAGCCAAAAGCATCTGCTCCCCCGTGGGTCAGCCAGGATGGAGTAAATCCTGACCCACGTTGCAAGGGCTCCCTCTGAAACCACAGCTTGCACAGGGACCAAGGGATGGCACCCATGTGGTCCCTTCCAGCAGGGTCACCACCCAGGGGTGCTGGCAGGGGGTCCCTGGGCTGTTCTCTGTTGTCATTAGCAGAAGAAAAGTGTTGGGTGACTCAGCAAACCTTGGGTGCCAGGCTAGGGCTTGGTCACTGCCTCTGACTGATACATGCAGTTCAGGCAGAGCTTTGGCTGGCTAAAGATACTGTGGTGCTTAAATATTTTATAGAAAATCATTAAGCAATTAAATCTGGTGGATCTCACGTCGTAGAAAAAGCAGCTTGAAGTCTGTGCAGTAAACAGGGCAACGCTTTCTGCTCGTTTGGGATGTCTTCTTGGAGTCTTAACTATAATCCTTGCTTCAGAATAACTATAATTATCTCTTAATTGCCATTATTGTTTAACATTTTTAGCATTTGCAAGTGCAAACTGTTACAGTTTTCCGTGCAGATACAATCAGTAGCCAGGGCTCACAATGAAAGCAATTAAAATCCTGTGATTATCACAAGGCTGCGTGTCTATCCACCAGCTTCAATCTGCATCACTTGCCAAGATGTAGGCTAGAAACTCAGACAAATTTAGCATTTATTTGGTAACCCAGCAAAGCTACTACCTCTTGCTGCCTCCAATGATTTGCATCTACGGCACTTTTTGGAAGGACAGGAGAGGGGAGGGGAAAGAAAGCAGTTTCTAGAATACATCCCGGGAGAATATACAGCAAAGACAAAATTATGCACATGAATTATGCATCTGAATTATGATTTCACTCCTATTTTTGTCCAGATTAGCTCATGTTTGGTGTGCATCCCTGGCAGGGTGCTGGCAGAGCACACTCCAGCTCCCAGCAGGTCACTGCGGTTTCGGGTCCCACGGTCCCTGCTCTGCTGGCAGCAGCTTCCCAAGGGCTCGTGGAGCTTCCTGGGGACCCAGCCCCCTGGTAAGGATAGCAGCCCCTGCTCCTGCACTGCTTTGGGGCTGGGTGAGTTGTTTTTCTGTGTTAATTAAATGCATCTGTTCTGTAAACACGCAGTGGATGAAAACAGATTTAGGTATAGACTAAAAAAGCAGGTCTGTGCTATTTTGTACAGAGGGGGAGGTGTTTGCAGGCTCTGCTGCCACCAGCCAGGCTTCTCCGGTGTCCCCCGGGTCCCCACCATCTCCTGGGGAAGGCAGGCATGGAAACATCCCACCCTCTGCCCGCTCTGGGGAGATAAAGCCCAGTAGAGGAGCATAAGGGGAGAGCAGCACAGGGTTTCCAAAATCTCCTCACCAGATCCAGCTGCAATCCCAGCACACAGTCAAATAAAGCCAGTAGTCCTTCCAGGAGAAACAGCTTGGGAATACCCAGCCCCCTTCCCAGGAGGACTGCTGACCCCAGCCCATGGGTGTACCCGTGGAATTTCAATGGCCCTCCTTGAGGGGAGGGGAATTATCTTCAATTAGCAACAGGTCATCTGCACCCAGGTCGGGGGTCCAGCTTGGGGTGGGTGTGAACACAGGCACCTTTCTGTGATGGACCTCTGTGGAGAAGTTTGGAGGGGGGTGGATGCTCCCTGACTGAGTCCTTCCCTCCCTGAACTCCCATGGCCTGTGGATTACATCCCTGCAGTTGTTTGCATGAGAAAATGAGATTAGGAAAGTATTCCAAGTATTTGTGTCTGTTGTTCAGTGGCAAACAAGGCTGGAGCCAGTGCTGTTTGTCCCATCAGCTGGCCCAGAGCTTGGAAAAACAGCTGGGAAGGCAGTGGGAGACACCCAGCCAAGTACCAGGAGCTGAATTTGCACGTGCCTTTGGAGAGTGGGAAATGTGGAGGGTGGTGCAGGCAGGAGCTCCTGATAGGAACTGAAAAGTCAGTAAATTTGGACAGTCACAGGAAAGAGGAGCAAAGGCAGGACTGACAGAAATAGGCATCCAGGAAAACCTGGGACTGAAACCCCCAAAATTCCCCTCAGAGTGTTGGGCCAGTTGTGTTCCCAGAGTGATCAGGTTGAGATAAACTCTCCATTTTGCCTTTTCCAGGAAGAGGCCCAGCTGAGGAATGTGAAAGGCAAAGAAGGAGGCTGGGAGAGCCATAGCAGCTCCAGGTCATCACTTTTTCATGCTCAGCAGGTACTTGCCATGCCCTGGAGCTCTCCTGTGGCTCCTGTTCAGTTTGGCTTCCCCATGACACTGCCCCTGCATTATAAAACCACCTGCCCGAATTTCATATATTATATATATATATTCAGCAGGAATATCAATTTCCAGGAGCTCCTTGGGACCCTGAGCTCAGAGCAGCTAATACAGGGACTCTGCTGAGCTGTGCTCACCCCACCAAAGCCAGAATTCCTCTTGCATGGGGAGTCTGCTGGGGGCTGCAGGGAGGCTGGGGGTTGTTCCAGCTTCCCCATCACTGTCTGGGGCTCAGCTGTCCTGAGGCTGAGCCCCCATCCCAGCAGGATCATGGCTGGTGGGATCCAGCCCCAGTGATGCAGTTTTTAAGCCAGAGGTGGCTCCTGAAATCAGCAGAGAAGGAGATTCCTCTGCAGCCTGGGGAACCCTGTCCATATTCTTCCCTGAGGCCTTCAAAGGAGCTGAGGAATCCAATTCCCACTAATTTGCTTTGAAAACACCAACCTAAAATTGTAATTACAGCATGGTGTCCTACTGGGGCAGGAAGACCCCAGCAGAATGCAGCTTCCTTGCTTCCCTAAGACATCAGTTTTGATGATTTATTAAGACTTACATTTTTAACAGTATGATGTTGGTTAATGTTGGAAGATGTTCCTACAATTAATGAAAATTTCATAGACTGACAGGGGAAGAAAGAGACCATTTTATGTCCCCTACCAGATGGCCTAGACCAGCTGCTCACTTTTTTCTTTGAACTGTGATTCTAATGACTTCTGTGTCCTTTGAAGTCTGCTTCGAGCTGCTGAACCAGATGTATTTGCATGATAGTAGAGCACGTTTGACAGTGGAGGACTTGTGTTATTTTCCCTCATGGCCACTGCTGGAAGCTGCAGTCTGGGGGTTTGGAGGGGTGAGTAAACCTGGAGTATTGCCAGGTGCTGGTAAAATGTGTCTTGGTGTAACTTCAGTGGAGTTATTCCCAAACCCACAGCTTTTTAACCCATGCAGGGGTGTCAGTCACAGACCTATTGGGGCCTCACAGAGCTGCTCTCACAGTGCACACTTCAGCAGTGTTTTAAGAACAGGACAAGAAGAAAGGAGAAGAGCTTTAAATATGTATTGAGAAGTTTTAAAAATAATAAATTACAGAATAAAATGGTGATAAAAGGAACAAAACCAAAAAAGGCCCCTGACTGTGGGTTTAGGTAGGAATTTATGTGTAAAGAAATTGGGGAGGCAATACTGACATTCCTGGGTGTAAAATCTCAAACCAACGGTGAGGGTGGCCACATCTCTCGAGACTCACAAGGTCTCAAGCAGCTGCAACCCCCAGAGCCATGTCCAGGCTGGGCTGACACAGAGCTCTCTAAAATCAGCCTTGCACAGTAATAACATGCTTGGGGCTGTCTCTGGGCTGTGTTTCCCTGTGCCTGCCTTGCAGGAGAGTTAGGGACTTTTGAGGATGCAATAATAAAGGCTAGATGGGATGATAAAGGTAAGGAGCAGAGCAATTAGCCGTGACAGCCAGCCCAGAAGGACACCAAGGCCGTGGCACTGGTGGCACAGCACGTACTTTTCTTACTCAAGGTGGTCACTGTGATAAGGAAACCGAAGGCAGGCAAACCAGAGGTAAGGCTGTGCCTGGCTGTGACGTGGAAGGAGAGGACACCGTGTCCTGGCCAGGGAGCCCTCCTGTTCCTTCCCAGGTGCTGCAGACCCAGTGCTGGCAGTGCTCCATGTGCAGCAAGGCAGCCACTCTTGGCTCAGCCCATCACCCAGGGCCGTCCACCCCTTGGCTGGCTCTCCTGGGATTCCTGTTCACGTGATAGTGAAAGGACTGAAGTTGGACCAGGGGTTGGACTTGATGATTTCGGAGGTCTTTTCCAACCCAATTGATTCTATGATTCTATGGTGTTACCCATCAGTGAGAAATTAACCCCAGCGAGGTGCAGATCCTATCTGGGTTAATGTCCTTAGGGTGAGTCGGTCCCCGTTCCCACCCACTGGTCCCAGTGTCCCCAGTGATGTCGGCTCAGTGTCCCTCGTCTGTGCCTAAGCCAGGTACGGGCTGCGGGACAGGAGCGGCCACGGGCTGTGTCTGATTTCGGGTTACAGCCATCACACCGGGGTCGCTTTCGCTCGGACAGGGGGCACAGTTCTGCATGGAAAGGATGCCCAGCCCTCCTGGCACGGGCAGGGGTGGAC
>VXBX01001698.1:1461653-1487749 GCA_013400415.1 Scytalopus superciliaris | reverse complement strand
GGCCGCGGCCCGACCGCACCGAGCTCCACCTGCTCTTCGACCAGCTCATCTCCGAGAGCTGCGGGCCCGAGCCCGCGGCGGCGCCCGCGCCGCAGGTATGGGGGGACCGGGGCCGGGGCACGCGTGGGTGGGCGGATGTTGGGAGCCCCGAGGGCCCTGCAGGCCTTCCACGCTCCCCGTTCTCCCCTCCACGCCTCTCCTGCCTCCACCCTTCCTTCCCCACCCCGCCCTGTGCCCGAGCCCTGCGGGTGACACCAGCAGGTGGGACTGTGGGCACGGGGACTTGGCCATTGTCATAGTCTGGTATTGACAGAATGAAAACTTCTTAAGCCTTAAAGCAGGCGCTTCAGAGCTGAGCGCTGTGGTTGTGCAGAAGGGATGCTGCTCTGTTGGGAACACTTCATTATTGCACTGACTTACTGGTTTGTCTTATTTTAATTCCGCAGCAGGCTTACTTTGGGATTAATTGATATTTGGACAGTGCTCTCCTGTTCCTCGATCTAACTTGATATATTTTTTCAGAATTATTATTGTTTTCCTCCTAAGTGGTATTGCTTGAGCAGCTTGAATCCTTGTCACCATATCCCTGCATTGGGATGAAGGTCTGGGGGTAAAAATGAGGGGCAGCTCATGAGCTGGGCTTTCATTCATTTCACTGTGCTGGTGTCAGTGGTGCCCACACAGAACTGTCTGTGTGATCAAAACCTGAGCTGATGATGTGGTTTCCACCCTGGCTTTGTAGTCCCTAAATAATAAACCAAGGCTTTCTTTTCCAGGATGTTTGTGCTCTGCTTGTCCAAGCCTGTCAGCTGGTTCCCCTTGATCAAGAGCATCTCGTCAGCAAAGTTTGTCAGCTTATCCATCACTTGCTTAACAGATATCAGGTAGGAAAATTTGGTTTTGTCCCTCCTTTCCCTGTGTGCTGGCTCCTGGTCCCCCACTAAGCCAGGAGGGCCTCTTTTTCCAGGGCTGTGGAGTCAATCTTCAGTCAAAGTTTATTGAATTATCATTGTATTAATTGTTTATTCCTGGCTGAGATTCTGGTCTGACTCTAGTATGATTCCTTCTGTAGAACCAGCTCTCAGAAGTGAATCACCATTGGAAATGCTCTCGGTTTTAGGACACTTGTGCCGATTTATCCACTCCTTAAGTGTCAGCTGATTCTGTGCTGGTGTGTGATTTCAACAGCCAGGTCCCCCCAGTCTGTGCCCAGTATCTCTGGGTTTATTGACTCCAGCAGTACATGATGATGTTTATCTTGACCACAGTCCTTTTCTGTTACAACAGGTGACGACTGATGAGCAGAACTTAAATTTCCTTCTCTCCTACTGCATCTCTGCTCTGAAACAGTGCAGCTCCTGGACACATGTTGAAATCCTGCAAGCCTTAGCAGCTCTTTTTTACAATAATGGGCCTAAATGTCAGAAGGTGAGTTTACAAACTAGGAGAAAGTAACAACAAAAATATTTTCACTATTGCTGTTTCTACTTTATTTTTTCTTGAAAGAAAGAATAAAAATGTTCTCTGATTGTGTTACCTTTTATGCTAAGATTAGTTGCCATTTAAATAGTGATGAATATTTATGAGAAAGTTGAATTTCAGGTGTGTATAGTAATAGTCAAGAGAGAACAAGATTCTTCCCATGTGGGATACCTGTGTACCTGCAGCTGTAGGGACCACCATTACCTGACCTGAGCCCTTAAAGAGGGGCACAGACCAACCACCCTGTGTATCAGGCAGGAAGAACACAGTGAGCTTCAAATTGCATGTTACTCCACAGGCTCCATCAATGATCCTGAAATTCATCCTGTAACCAGATCAGGTGTTTATTGTGCAGGGGCTCAGAGCCATTTCAAGTGGAAACTCTCAGGTAGCAATTCTGTGTGAAGCTTTCTTGTTGCTGCAGCATGAGAGTGTTTGAAATGCTGAATTCTCCTGCTGTCACCAGCTCATGGCAGCTTGCAGAACAGTCTCTGGGCTGGTGATGCTCACAGTTTTGGAGCTGCCAGCTTGTGTGGGTTTGTAGCCCATGTAACAGCAGCAGTTTGGTGCAGCAGTTGTTCCTAGCTCAGCTTCATGTCTGGGAAGAGAGCATAAACTGGGACTCAGTTGAACTGTGCTCACACTTGATCCTTTCTTAATACAGAATAAGAGAATTTAGGGAATTAAGATTTTCATGCCATTTTTTATGATCACAATCTATCTCTGGAACTGGAAATTGCATTTGACAATTTTAAGGCTTTGTTTTACTTCTCATTATCTTGCTCTGATTTCGATTCGTAATAAAGTCAGCTGATTTCCCTAAGTCAAGTCTGCTTTGCCCATGATGGTGATTTGGGGAGTGACCTCTCCCTGCCCTTATTTCAACTGGGGAGGCTTTCCTTATACTTTCTCTCCCCTGTCCAGTTAAGGAGTGATGGAGCAGCTTTGGTGTCCAACCACCACACGCAGCCATGCTTTACTACCAGACACAAGAACCAGGAGGCTGAGGGAAGGGCACTGACCCCTAATGACTTTTGGTGGTTTGTTTCAGTATCTCCCAGATCTGCTGGGTGGGACTGGGCTCCTGGTGCAGTTCAGTGACCCTGCCCAGCCAGACGTGGAGCTCAGGAGGGCAGCAGTACGCAGCATGGCAAACCTGTGTCTCAGGTGGGTACAAGCCTTGTTGGCTGTTTCAGAAGGTGCACATCTGCCAGCACAGGGCCAGCAAAGTGTGTGTGAATGAATTTGAAACATAAAGCTTTAGTGCTCCAAAGTATCACCTGTGCATAAAACAATGAACTCTCAGTCTTCCAGAAATAATGTAATGGAGATTAGTTTAGGGAAGAAAAGAAATGATGTGCTGTCTGCTCCCTGAAGTGATTCTTCATGCAGAAGGTTTCCTTTTGTCCTCTATGTGATAGGGCCATCCATCCATCTGGGGCTCTTCAGGCTAACAGAGGGCTTAGGTCTGAGCTTGTGTAACTTTATGAACCTGTGGACAGACTGTAAATCAACCTTTTGTCTACTTCTGCTCTAATTTTAGTGTGCCTGGACAGCCATACTTGGATGAACCCTATAGAAGTATCTGTTTTCAAACTTTCCTAAATGTTCTGCAGTCTTCAAAAACCTCTGATGTAGATGACATCACTTTTTGCATGGTAAGTGTGACTCTCATTGTCTAAAATACTGTAATTAGGAGATTGTGCTGCTGGAATATGTGGAATTTGGAATGTGGTCAACAGAGATTTTGCTTAAACAGTCTATAATTTTTTAATTATATTACTGTCCCAATAATTATGTTGAGCAAAACTGGAATTGCCTAGAAAGTTACTCAAAACATGTGAACATTCAGCATTTTGAGAAGGAAAAGTTAAGTAATTCTGTGTTTTCAGTTACTGCAAAATGCACTGAAAGGTGTCCAGTCACTTCTCAACGGTGGGAAGATGAAACTGGTGCAAACTGACCAAATTGGAGCTCTTCTTGCAGTATTAAAGGTAAGTGCTTAAATACATATTGAGAAAGAGGCAGACACTGGAAGGTTCCAGATGTTGTTAAGTGGGAATCAGTAGAAGATAAGCAGGAGGGAGCAGAGAAGCCTGAGCATGGGGGGAAATGGAGTGTGAGATATAAAGAAAAAGACACTGAGTTTCTCTCACAGCATCTTAACTGCACAGAAGTGTGAGAGAAGGATGGGAAGGTTGGTTTTTTTGGGTCTCTTAAAATCCTCGTGGATGCAGCTGAATTTCATGGCTGTTCCATATGGGGAGAGGCAAGACCTGGGGGAAGAAGCAGCACAAGCCCAACTGAAAGTTGGTGAACACCTGAGTAAATCTACAGTAAGTCTTTGTGCATCAAGAAGGGATAGAACATTAATGCTTGTGTTCCTGCTGCAGAAATGCATGTTCCATGGGCTGCCAGGACTGAGCATAGAGGTGCCCCCAGCCCTGTATCCTGCTCCATTACCTCAGTATGATAAAAGGTCACCTGCCAAACAGGAACAGGCAGAACCAGCCACCTTTAAGCAGGCAGGGGTAAGTTGGGATGATCCTGATTGTACAGCACCTTGTGTGTTACCTGTCATGGGGATGGCTCTTCATGGTCTGAGCATGTGATAAATTTAATTCCTTGCTTTAAGTGTATTGATTATAAATTCTGCACTGAGTAAAATTGCTTTGTAAACTCAGATGATGCAAACAAACAGCTCTGCAGAGATTGGCTTTCCTGGGTTAAGCTGTGCTTAACAGCTACTCATCCATAGCCAAGAATTCCTGGCCTGCAGGCACAGGATTGATGGGTGCAGACTAGCCAAAGCTTTTGATTTGATAAGTTACATTTTCTCTCCTAACACTTGCACAATTGTTTGACTCTTTCTTAGGGAAGTCAAGTTCATCTACAGATTGATTTCGTGCCTCATCTGTTCTTCTTAGTCCTTCTACAGGTTATTTTTTAACCCTGAAAACATTTTGGATTACTGATTATCTGAAAGACATTAGAGAAAATAGTTGTATAGTCATGTTGACTTGTTTCTTTTTAGGTGTTGAATACCTACTCTTAAGTCTAAAAGAGCTACGGAAGTATTTTATGTTGTTTAATCACTTCTGTGTGAAATACGATTTTTAACTAAAATTTTTCTTGGAAATATTTTGCTTTACTAATGAAGAAGCCAAAGATTAATTTTTGAGGTTCTTCAGTTACGAATACTTACTTACACTGGGGTACTACTAACAAGCAGAATTAAAAAACTCAGATACTAAAGAGTGATTGTTTCTGTATTACAGTGTTTCACAGACATGTAACTGCATTTGTGTATTGGTTAAGTATTGACTAAACTAAATCTCATCTAAAAACTCATTTAGAAACCTGTAGAATCTGATGGTAATTTACTATACAGAGGGCATGATTTATTAAATTAAACTCTGCTTTTATTCTGGTTTAGCAGTTACTTCTGTTTTCAGATGAGACCTTTTTCCCATAGATTTACAACTAGAAAACCTTTGCACATCTTTCTAGGTACTATTTCAAAAGACTAAAAAAAATAAATTTATTTTTGTCTTTAAACAGAACCGAAGAAAAAAGTCCAAAGGGAAACAAAAGAAGGGAGAGTTTGGGGAAGAGGGAAGAGAAGATTCAGAGGATGCAGGAAATGAGTCAGTCCTTGGAGCAGACATGCTGAAATTGCACTTGGGGGATGTGCAGAACAGTCCTTGTGCATCGGGTGCTGCATCTGTGTCTGCTGGGAAGGACCACTTGTCCTCACATTGCACTGCCTGGAAGAGGATCAGCAGCAGTGAGTCAGAATTTTCTGATGCTGAAGGTGGAATACAGAGCAAAGTGAGGTGATTGTTGTGCACACAAATATAAAACATGAGATTCTTACACTTTCACAGGATCCCTGTGTTCTGTTCCTAATGAAAACTGCTGAGGAAATCGTTTGCCCTTTTGATTTATGAGATGATACCAGAAAATTGAAAAGCAGTGATTTGTATTGGTTTGGAAGTAAATTTGTTCTTTCTCTTCCTGTTCTTGGTCTAAAGCATTTCCTCTCACAGCCAGCCACTAATATGAGAGAAAGAGGTGAAGTCCATCACTTTTTCTTGCTGTTTTCATTAACCTTTTTGTTTGTTTTTAAGATCTTACCAAGCCAATGTTCGTCAAGGGGCCCTGGCCTGTTTCCTCTCAGCTATAAAATCAATAGAGAAGAGGGTTCTTTATGGCTACTGGTCATCATTTGTTCCTGATGCCCCTGGTATTGGCAGCCCCCAGTCGGTGTCCCTGATGACTATTGCTCTAAAGGACCCTTCTCCTAAGGTGAGGCACTTCTGAGTGCAAAAATTGTGTTTTCCTCCATATTAATCTTAGGAATTGTCTTCTCTGGCCTTCAGTAAGTAGTTGGCTAAGGTATCTGTGTTGCTTGATCACTGTACCACAACAAATAAATAGGATGTATTGGTTAAGAAAACAAAAGGATTGGTTTGATACTGCTCAAGATAGCTGGAGTTGAATTTTCTCTTGCTGAGGAAAGATTTTCACGCATTTAAAAATTCTCCCTCAGCTCAAAGGCGGTGTTAGGAGGTAACAGAAATGTTTTATCATTGCAGACCCGTACCTGTGCTCTTCAAGTCCTCTCAGCCATCCTGGAAGGTTCTAAGCAATTTCTCTCTGTTGCTGAAGATGCCAATGATCACAAGAGAGCTTTTACTCCTTTCTCTGTCACTATTGCCTCCAGCATCCGGGAGCTGCACCGCTGCCTGCTGCTGGCCCTGGTGGCAGAGTCCTCTTCTCAGACACTGACACAGATTATCAAGGTAACTGCACTGTAAATGTGTCAGATGCTGTCCCGGAGATGATGGCAGTCTGTAGATTCTAAAGTCCTGAAAAAAGATTGCAGAGAAACTGAGGGCTGAGGTGGTGGTGGGAAATAGACTGTTGTCTCACGGGGCTTCATTGACTGAGTCAGAGGGTCCCAGAATGGTTTGGGTTGGAAGGCACCTTAAAGATCGTTTCATTCCAACCCTGCTGCCATGGGCAGGGACACCTTTCACTGGACCAGGTTGCCTAGAGCCCCATCCACAGTCCTGGTGTTTCTTTTCTCTTCAGCACAGTTCTGTTGTTTCTACATTTCTGTAGTCTTTTGGAGCTGAATGAACTTATGAAATGATTATGAAGACCCACACTGACTTTAAAACTGGAATCCAAACTGATAAAAAAATCTTCCCATGGAATAATGAAATTCCTTTGTCTTTAGGCCACTGTATTAACTCCTCGTTCTTAGGAGCCAAGTTTGTAAACAGTTTTCGCACAGCAGATAATTAGGGCATTTATTTTCAGGTGCCCTCGGATAATGAGCCGTCTGAGTGACCTGAATTAGACATGTGAAAACAAACCCGTTGGAGTGCAGGCTGACAGTGTAACCATCACCCCACGTGTGTTCTTTGGTGTGTTTCAGTGCCTTGCAAACCTGGTTTCCAATGCACCCTACAGCCGACTGAAACCTGGGCTGCTGACCAGAGTGTGGAACCAGATAAAGCCCTACATCTGTCACAAAGGTTTGCATTCTCCCTTTTTGTATCTTCATTCAGCATTGGTTATTACCAATTCTATGGATTCCCCCCCTCCTTCATAAATACATAAATCAATAGCAATACATGCATGTTTATATGTTACAATCTGAGAATACTTAATGGGCTGTTTTCTTGGCTTTTCCTTTCCCCACCCTGTTTTCTCCTGCAGATGTTAATGTCCGAGTTTCCAGCCTCACCTTATTAGGGGCAATAGTGTCTGTCCAAGCACCTTTACCAGAAGTGCAGTTACTTTTGCAGCAGCCCAGCTCTTCAGGGCTGAACAACAGCGGTAGCACAACCCCTCGGCGCTTTCATTCCTCTGAACAGTGGAGAAAAGCTCTTCCCTCAGAAGGGGTGCCTCTGGAAAATCCAGCAGGATGTGAACCGTGCTGGCTGCTCCATCTCTGTGTTTCCATCATCATCCTGCCCAGAGAGGATTCCTGTTCTGACAGCGACACGAACTTCCCGTCCTTGTCCAGCGTTTACGAACCGTGTCCCCTCCGACTGGAATCCCTGCAGGTGGGATGAACAGGCAGCTTGGTGCAAAATCAAACTGCCTCCTGGCAGCCAAACCTCACTTGTGGGTTCCCTTTGCTCCACACACTCTCAGGGAGATTTTGATCTTTGTTATTTTTAAATATTTGGCTGTGTGTGCTGACACCTGGTGAAGGCTGTGAGTCCTCCCCGTGCAAACTCCTCTGTAGAGAATCTAAACCAAAGTTTTGGTGGGGAAGAGCCCTGCAGTCAGAGGACAGGGAACTGTGGAGTGATGCTGGTGTGTCTCAAGGAGTACTTGTGAGTGTTGAGGCTTGACCTTGTTTTCCTTGTGTAACCGCAGAAAAGAGTAAGACTTTGCATCCTGAGAAGTCTCATTCTTTTTCTGGAACAATAAATATTTGTTAACTCCAGCTTCACACAAGGCAGCAGCAGTATTACAGGAGGTACAGAATGTCTTACTCTTCTCTTTAGCTGTAGTAAATAATTCATGGTGTTGCTACCTGATAGTGCTTCTGTGGCTCTTTTTTGAACAAGATAATGGGACAGGGAGGTTTTTAATTAGCTCTAGTATTTTAGAAGTTGTGCTGCAAGGTGTATCTGTTACATCAGAGTTCAGTATGTGGTCCCAGAGTTGATTAGTCCATGAACATCCTCTCAGTGTGTATTTGGGGTATTTTGGTTTAACAGAAGGTAAAAGCACTGAATGGAATTTCTTGTGTCTGTGTTTAGGTGTTGGCTCTTCTTGTGAAAGGTTATTTCCCTATGGCTCAGAGCTATTTCCTAGAACTGGGAGAAGTGGCTTGCAGATGCATGGAAGAAATGGATCCCTCCATCCAGCTTCATGGAGCCAAAGTAAGAGCAGAGGACACATCAACTTTGTTTTACCAAGGGAATTTTATCTTAGTGTGCATTGCAAATACAGATGAGTAGTGATGAATATTTAGAGGATCTGTGTGTGTGATGTAGAAATGCAGTACCCTGACACTTTGAGAAATGCACCTTCAGCTTCCAGTCTTGAAGTCTCAGCAGAATTTGTTTGCTCTGCTGAGTCACCAGGAAGCTTGGGAAATGCAAGGACTACAGCACTGGTCCTTCCCTGATTTAGCATCAGCTGGTGCAGGGACTGTAGTCTGTCACCCAAAGGAAAGCTCAAAGAGATTTGTCTCTGTGCAGCAATTTTTCTAGCTGAAGACCTTATGTAAGAGAGACTTTCCTCAAATTTTTTCACTGGCAGGGACAGAATAGAGTCCTAAACAGTACCGAATATTTTATTTTTGCTCCCTGGGTGAGTAAGGATAGTCCCAGATGAAAGTTGCTGTAGTCCCATGGTCCTTGAGTCATCCCTGATGAAGACCTCTTTGCTTTCTTTTCCTTTGCAGCTTCTAGAGGAGCTGGGCACAGGTGTCCTGCAGCAGTACAAGCCCGACTCACCCACTGCCCCTGCCCAGAGAGTGCCAGTCAGCCTGGTAAGTGTGAGGTTGCACTGCACTGAGCTCCTTTCCTGGACTCTGCCAAGTCACTGGTGTGGCTACAGATAAATCAATTGCAGGAAAGCAGGAAGGGACTCAGTACCCAGTGGCTTTATAGGTGCTGATAGGAACAATTTTTCTAGACTTCCTGCATTATTTTGGCAGGAGGACATTATTTTACATTATGTTAACTCTGCCTCTCTGCCTTTCCTCTTCATGCCTGCTGTAGATCAGAGAGCTGGAAGAACAGCACCAGTTTTGCATGTGTCATTACTGCTGCATAAAACTTTCAGTTTTGGTGAATTTGCAATCAACATTTTTCTGGCTGCTCACAAGTGCAGAGAGAGTGGCCAAAATCACAAGATATGTGAAATCAGAAAAATTCATTAGTTGTTATTTTGCCTAAGTTTGTAGAAGCTGAGGAACTGGCATCCTAGTTGGTAACACAGGCCTGTTTAAGTCTTGCTTTTCTGAACAGAAGGCAAGCTTAAAAATTTCCTTGGCTCATGCAGAGTTTTGAGTCTACAAGATAGGAAATGTGTTCAGTAGCACCAGGTTCCTGTTACTTGCCATGAGTGTAAATTGTCAGGCAAATGAAAATACTCAGCTGTGTGGATTCAGGAATGGGATTGTAACTCCACCTAATGCAGTTTAATCTGAGTGTATGTGGCCTTCAGAAGGAAACAGAACGTGGTGAACAGCTACTTGATAGTACTACAATGTCTTTAAAATGTTTCTGAATGCCAAGTATTTTGGGCCCCAAACAATTGTAATCCCTTCCACGTGTGATTATGCTCCCTGCTGTAAGTATGTCTTAAAGACAATCATCTTTAAGACAATCTGTTATAGAACTTGGGCATAATTGCTGAGTTTAAGTGGGCTGCTTCTCCTGTAGGTCGTGACTTTCTGGACAATGATGTTGAATGGCCCTTTACCTGGCACTCTCCAGAACTCTCCATATGCCACTCTCCAGACAAGTGCCTGTGATGCCCTGTCCTCTATTTTGCCAGAAGCTTTCAGCCTTTTGCAGGTAACAGAACACACCTTTAAATGTGGTATTTTTACCTTTGAGGCTTTGTCTTTGTCCACTGGATTACAGTAGTGTAAAACCTTTTAAAATTTACCAGGAGAGGGTAAAGAAATTCTCCAGAATATTTTTCTTTTACATTCTGAACATTGTTGAAGGCTGGAAAAGGCAGTGTTGGGAGTAATTAGTCTGTCAAACCAATTAAACTGTGGGCCACAGCAGCTGTTTGGCCTTGCAATGAATACTCAGCCTTGGAGATGTTGCACAGGGTATGGAGGACAAGAGTTTGATGGCATGAAGGAGGGTGGGGGATTATTATTCTGGTTATTTCCTTGAGGAGCCAGCTGAGCCAACAGCCCCAGCCCGATGTTGTGTACCCATTTACATGAGTGGGTTTTTTTCTCTTGGCTGGCCTTGAAAACACCAACCTGTGGTGATTGTCCTGGCAGAGGCAAACCAACGTGTTGGCCTCACTGCCTTTGCAACATGAAATATGCTTTTAAACATGAAAGCCTTGGCAGTGGATCCCCACTGCATTGTGCAGCTCCTTCTGTGTCACGGTGCCCTTGCTGGGGAGTGCTCTGCCAGATCTCATTTGCCCAGGAATTGCTAGTCCAGCAGTATCTCTGGAATTCTCCAAGTACAGGGTGTACTTCATCCCCCTGCACTTTGATCCCATACACTCTGTGGCCAAGTGGGGTCAAGTCAGTGCCCACTCTGACCCTTTGTCATGGGCTGGTGAACTGACAACCTGCCCAGGATGAACTTACCTTGGCTGGCTGTCCTGGTTAATGAAGGGGAAAAGAGGGAAGTAAGGAAAAAGCAACTCATCCACTGTTTTTCTTCAGATGGATGATAGTTAATATTTTGGTTTCCTTTGTGGTCTTACCTAACACAATGAGACCCTATTTGCTGGAAGCATTCCCATTTCCTGTGTGGGATCCTGAAGCACCAGTGAATTTACTTTAGGCTACGCTCTGAGTGAAAGCTCCTATAGAATCCACACCTTAGGGATGTGGATTTCAGAGTGTTTGTATGTCTTTGTGGAACAGAGATCTCTTCAGTCCCTCCCTGTTGCAGGATGACCAGCAGATCCTGTGTGTGACACTGCTGCTTGGCCTGAACCACAGCGAGAACCCCCTGATAAAAGCTGCTGCCGCACGTGCCCTGGGAGTCTACATCCTCTTCCCTTGCCTCAGGCAGGTCAGAGCTTGGCCTATTTCCCTTCTTCTGAGCCACTTTATAAAGGGTTTGATGAACTATAAGTCGTGGGACATGGATTCTTTTGAAATTAATTGGTTTTACTTCTGGTCTGCAGTGTATTTATAGCTTTTCCTTACTGGCTGGAGAGCGGCTCTTGTCTTTTGTTTGAGAGCAGAACCACTGCAGCTCTAAGTGGATGAAGCAGAAGCCAGAGTGTCTCGTGAATGAGGGAGATCAGGATCTTCCAAAGCTCTCAGGGATGAAGTTGGAGTGGTTAGGTTGGCACAAAGGAGCTGCAAGAGGCGAGGTAGAGTGGGGCCAAAGGGAACAGCTATGCAGGGTTCTGTGGAGTTTAATGGTTGGACTCCATCTTACAGGTCCTTTCCAACCTTAAGGATTCTATGTTTTAGCAAGTTTTTAATGTGAAGGGGTCAGTTTTGCTTGAAACCAGGAAATAAAGCTTATTTAGAGAAAAATGCTGTTTTGTTTCCACAAAAAGTGATCTTAGCTTGGCTGAGCTGGAAGACTGTAGTTTTTGCAAAAAAATCATGCTTTTGGGTTTGATTCGAAAGTATTTTGAATGAAAGTCCTTTACCATAGACACATGTAATGTGCCATAGAAGAGCAGATTAGATGGGCAGTTTGGAGAAGCAATTACTTTTAAGAGTGGGATTTGATGAGTATAAGATTGGCAGTCCAGATAATTATGTTAAAATCCAAAGTAACTAAAGCACCAATAAAATTAAATAATACATTGAAGCCTTTCAGCAACAGCTATCCAAGTGTGGTCAGCATTCAGGCTTGGGATCTTGATTAAGGTCAGACAAAGCTGTACTGAGCTTTGTTAAGCTTAAGAGGTGATACCTAAAAAAGAAGAGTATATGAGCAGAGCTAGTCTCTCTGCAGGTATCATTTTCCCTAGAAAATCCAGAACGTATGTGTTACCAAGGAAATCACCTGAGTTTTGAAAACTTTCTAACTTTGCAGCATTTTTTGCTTTGACAGGACGTGATGTTTGTGGCAGACACAGCCAATGCCATCCTGAACTCCCTCCATGACAAGTCTCCCAACGTCCGTGCCAAGGCAGCCTGGTCCCTGGGCAACCTGACAGACACTCTGATCATCAACATGTATGTAAGGACACCTTGGCCTGTGTGTGAAACCTCTCTGCCCATGTCCACATGGTGTCAGACACAGGGTGCTCTGTATATTCCAAGTTTACTTTTCAGTTTTCTATTTCTTGGTGCAATGACATGGTTCCTTTACTTTCAGCATAACACAGAAGTAAAATTAATAAATATTTAACCCTTCCTGGAGCCAAAGACTGAGGGAAGCCCAACCTACTGTTACATTTTTAACAGGAGAAATAGTTATCATATATTCCTGCTACAGAATTACCCCTGAGCAATTCTTTGCCCTCTGTTTTTTATTACAGACTTAACCATTGCTAACCAGCTTTCTTGCATTGATAGTTTGGTTTTAAATTAATAAACATAGTGGTCACATGCAGAAAAGTCTGCCTTACATATTAGCCCTTTAAAGAGTGAAGGTTGTTTGTTCGTGGGCCTTTATAAAGGGTTGTAGCACATCTTTGGGAATGGATCAGCTGAGCCGGGTGTTCACAGGGTGATTCTCCTGCCAGGCAAACCATGGGACAAAGCTTTCAGGAGGAATTTTCTGATCTCCTGCTGCTGAAATTGTTACGGTCTGCAACAGAAGCATCCAAGGACAGAGACAAGGTAGGACTGAGGGGAAGGAGGGTGGAGTTCATACAATTAACTTTAGTATTTTTGTTTAAAAAGGAAAAAGGCACTAGTTTCTTTGGGTCTCTGCCCCAACAGCTGGAGAGAGCTGCAGCTCAGCATGCTCTCTTGAGGTTTTCTGTGTTGTTTTGACCTGCAGGCAATTTGACTGTGCTTTTCCACAGCACAGGGATTTATGCTTTGGTTTGTGGCCATTTGCTGTGAATGGTCTTTCTGGTGGCATTCAGGAAGTTGCCATGTGATAAGACACGAATGTGATCCCAGCTGGGATCCCCTTGCTGGCTCTGAGCATGATTTCATAGCAGGCTCAACAAACCCTGCCCATAACCCGAAAACCAGGGTGGGTTTTGTGTCTCTGTTCCAGGTAAAGAGCAACGCTGTCCGTGCCCTCGGGAACGTGCTCCATTTCCTGCAGCCCTGCCAGATTGCCAACCCCAGGTTCAGGGAGGCCATTGAGGAGGCTCTCCAGGCCCTGATTGGCACCATCCAGAGCGAGGCCACCATGAAGGTGCGCTGGAACGCGTGCTACGCGCTGGGGAACGTGTTCAGGAACCCTGCCCTGCCTCTTGGTGAGTCCCTGCTCCCCTGGATCTGCACTCACACACCAGTTGTGCTTTTGGTAAGATCATCTCTGGTACCAGCGTGGTGGAGAAGAAGCAAACAGAGCTGGGTGTTGCTGTCAGAGCTTTCCCAGAACTCTTCCCAGAGAAAACAAGCTCAGCTCCTGTCAATGCCAGCACAAGTGTAACCCCTGTGTTCAGCTGGATCTGTCACGTTAGAAAAGAGCATGAGGATGGGGTTACAGCTGTGAGTAGATGCCAAATGTCACTTGTCCTCTTGGAAAAGTTCAGAAGATTAACTTTTTAAACGAATATTTCATTTCATAACACCTGGTTCTCCCGCATAAGCCACAATAAATACAATAAACATAAGCCCATTAAATATTTAGGAGATACATTTACAGTTTTGTAAATTACAGTTTTGTATATTTTGGCTGATTAAAAAGGTGGCTTTGGGTTTATTTATTTTTTTCCAGGAGAGGCTCCTTGGACCATGCAAGCATACAGTGCACTCTCCTCAGTGGTCCAGTCCTGCAAGAACTTTAAAGTCCGAATCAAGTCAGCCATGGCCCTGTCCATCCCCAGCAAGAGGGAATGCTATGGCTCCACAGAGCAGTTCTGCCAAATCTGGAGTGCCTTGGTGGTGGCTTTGCAGAGGAGTGAGGACACTGAGGACTTCTTGGAATTCAAGTACAGCTCCAGCCTCAGGACCCAGATCTGCCAGGCTCTGCTGCATTTGCTGGGGCTGGCAAAGAGCACGGACCTGCCAGTCATCTGGGGGACAATCAGGGACCACGGAGAGGCCATCAAGCCCTACATCCTGCAGTATCTGCGATCCGGAGGGGAGGAGAACGACACGGGAACACATGTAGACTTGGGAGAGAGGGAGAGAGGATTGCAAGGAGCCATCAGCCATCTCAGTGGGATAGAGAAACAGCTGGGTGGCAAGGCAAGGGTGAGAGTGTCCCTGTACCTGGAGGATGTCCTGACAAACCACGCCAATGCCACGGAACTAACAGAGGCTTAGAAGGAAACACCCATTTCAGTGACCAAAACTTCCACAGGAAACACTGAACTGTGTTCCCTTACACAGGACATCCAGAGGAAAAGTTTCAAACTTATTCATAATGCCTGATGAAAAAAAATCTCTAGAACTTAATTTTTATATTATTTGTTGTTGTGTTTGGTGAACTTTGAAGTTGCCCTCCCTGGGGTTGGTCTGTGCATTTTGCTGTTACAGTGTCACCACTTGGACAACAAATGCCTTTTCCTTCCCTGTCTGTTTTATAAAGCAGCCTGTTCCCTCAGCTTATCTCAAAGCATTTTGTTCTATTGCTGCAGGATCCATAATTGTGTTTGTGAAGGAGGGGGCTGGAAGAATTTTGTTTTTCAGAGCACTGCAAATGTTGTCACTCTTGTGTTCCTGCAATAAACCCAAATATGCCAATATTTGAAGAATAGCACAGAGCAAACACCCTTTGCCTTTACCTGTCTGCGTTCCCGGTGTTGGACACCTGGCCTGTGCCTCCCTGCTGCCTCCACTCAACCTGTTTCCCAAAAACTCAAAATTCCCTGTTTACAGGTCCATGGTACTGTGCTGTGTAAGCCAGAAAATTCAAAGTAGCTTCTGCAAGGCTGGAATTTTGGCTCTTCAAGCACATCTGTGGGAGGTGCAGTGATGTTCTAAACAGCCTGTGGGTTCATTTCTCATTCTGGAGTTCTGTCCCCTTCCCATTCCTTTCTGCTGCTGTTACTTACTCTGTGTTTGCTCTGTGCTTACTCTGCTGATACCGGGGGAGCACTGAGCTCTCTGATGTTGCTGGGGACAAATCGGTGCCTCCAGGAATGAGCAGGGCCGTGGGGCACTCAGAGTTAAGTGCCTGCTGTCCTAACCTCGGGCTGGATGTTTGAACAGAGCTCAGGGCAAGCCCTGCCTGCCATAAAACCTCTTTGGGATACAAAATTCATCTGCTTTGTTCTTCCATCCTCACTGCTGGTTTCAATAGGCCTCAAGTGCTGTGAGTATCCAAAACCCTCTGGAGTAATGGAGTCTTTTTTCCCTGGATGGTTGGGACCAGCTCTCTGCCAGGGTGACTTCTGCTGCCATACCAGCTCTGCCAGCAGCTGGTGTGTGGTCAGGCTTGTCTAAGTGCCTGGAAAGGCTGGGATGGAGTCTGAGGAAGAGAGGGACAGAGCTGAGCATCCCTGCCAGGCCCTAGTGAGAGGGGCCCCATCCTGGCTCAGGAGCACCCCCAGCTCTGCTTCAAGTGAAACACTTGCACTTCAGCTGACACTTGTTCCCTTTTTCTCTGACTGCTGCAGTTGTACCTGTACCTGAACCCATCTTTGAGCTCCCACACCTGAATCAAGCCTGTGATTCACAGCTGTGTTCTGCCTTGGGGAGAAATCTGTCCCATTGCCCGTGAGGCAGGAGCTGATTTTTGCTCTGGCTGGTGGAACTTAACTCCATCCAGCAGCTTTTGAAGATGAGATAAACATCTCACCACCTGTCTTGTTTCAGGGCCTTGCAGCTGTGTGGTACAGGGGCATTGCTGGGGAGACACAGGTGGAGGGGGCAGGTGTGGAGAGTGAGGCCCTATTTTCTGTGGGCAACAACTAAAAAGCCACTGGGTGGGGATCTGGATCAGTTATGGGGTTCAGCTGTGCCTGGCCCCACCAGCTGCTTCTGCTGCTGGTGGCTGTACCTGGATGCAGAGCTGAGGGAGCCAGAGCAGCACTGGGATGGGTCCCCCTGCCTGATATTGAGGTTAGTGATGATTTTATCTGCCTCTTCAGGGTCAGCTGCTCGTTTTTGGAGCCTGGCAGAGCAGTGGAGGCTGTGTGTGCCCTGTGCCACCTGCTTGCTGCCAACAAGAGCCGCAGGGTTGGACGCAGCCTCCATCCTCAGGGCCAGGGAAAGGCAGCACCTTCCCCACCCCGGCCAAGGTTTTATTGTGCTGCCTCTTTATTGTTGTGTTTACAAGCCAAGCACTTTATAGGTTTTCCTATGAATAGATCCAAGGAGAAGGTAATTACCTTATCACATGCAGGATGATTTATAGCCAAGGTGGCAAGGGACATTCAAGCTCCACATCGGCTCCGTTTGAAAGACAATCTGCCTGTTCCTCCGCGGGGTCACTGGGCTGGGGAAAACAAAAGGGCTTTAGTGCCTGCCCTGATCCCAGCCCAGGGATGTCTCCCGTGGCCCAGCAGCCCCGGAGGGAGTGTTTCCGTGGGCTGGTTGCCCACCTGCAGCCCCGTGGGTGCCCCTGGGGCTGCACATGGCAGTGGGCTCTGCCCTGGGCAACCCGTCAAGGTGCTGGGGTGGCAGCTCAGATTGGAAAGCCCCTTGTATTTCCCTGCGTTCCCTGGGTCGGTGACCACGCCAGGGACTGTCCCGGTGGCCGCGTGGGCTCTCACGGCACCAGCGTGGCTCTCGGTGGGACCGGGCTGGTGCGTGCCGTGGCGGCTCGCTCAGCTGAAGCGCTTGGTTTTGCTGGCAAAACTCCTCCCTGGCAGACCCACTTACAGCGTCCGCGGGGGGCTGTTAAACACCCACCTCGCGATTTTTGAGTGTCAGTTTTTACCTTTAATGTAATGTTTTCCCTCCCCCCCAATAACCGTCTCTATGTTCTGGGGAGCAAAGCCGGTGACTTAGCGGGTACCCTGTGGGTGTTTGTGTCCCGGACACCCCCGTGCAGCCGCCGCCGGGTCCGGCAGCGCCGGGAGCGGCCCCGAGGTGGCACCACGTCCCCGGGCACGGCGGGCGCGGCCCCGGCGGCGGCGGCTCCTCCCGGGCGGGGCCCCTCGGAGGGGTCCTGGGGTCCCCTCGCAGAGTACACGCGTGTCCCCCCGCAGAAGGGTCGGTTCTGCCCCCGGGAGGGTTCCCGGGGCCGCGGCATCCCCCGCTCACTCCGAGCCGGTGCCGACCCGACGGCGCAGCGGGAGCCCCGTGTAAAAAAGGGAGCTTTTCTCCTCCCGGTGCGCGGCCACGGGTGGAGGCGATGATTTTCGGGCATGGGGTGGGGGGGGATTGACGCCCCTTCGTGCAGCCCCCGGGGCTCTGGTGTCAGTGGCACCGGCACATGAGCAATGAATGGGGTGGCGAAGGCAGGGGTGACTTCCAGTGGCAGGGTCAAAGGGAAAAGGCTGATCCTCGGTTCATGCCTGCTGTCTCTCCCGTAAAAAATGGCTTCACGCTATCTCGCAGGCCGTCCCTCCCTAGGACCCGCTAATTCGGTGATTTTTATCCTGTCTGTTTTCCTTTTCTCCCCCCTGCCCCGCTGTAACCTCCCGGGTCGGCTCCGGGGTACCCGCTGATGGATGGCCCCGACAGCGCCCGGAGGAGGAGGAGGCGATGCCTAGCGAGGACATTTCGGCACAGCCCGACCCTTGCCGGGGCTGACCTGGCCGTCGTACCAACCTCTGTTCCCAGGCCATACTCTCCCGGGGTTTAAAGCCTGGTGCAGGAGGGATCCCAGCAGGAAGAGTGTGGGCAATGAGGGAAGGCGCGCGGAAGAAAACCACGAGGTGCCCCAGGGCTCCGGACGTAGGCAGTGCCAAGCGAGGATGGGGATGGAGATGATAAAGGGTCTTGGAGAACCCCGGGGAGCAGGATTAGTCCCCAGAGTCATACTTTCCTGTGCCACCCCCGGGAAAGGGAACCCATGCTGCTCCCGGGGGGGTCCTCCGGCTCCCCAGGAGCCCAGACTGGTATTTCAGTCTAGACATTCCGGTATTTTTTCAGTCCAGCAGATTTCCTTGATGGCCCAGCGGTGAAGCACGGGCATGCTCGGCACGCTGGCACTGGCAGCGGGGGGTTCCCGTGGGAGCACGAGGGGCACAGCCTGGGCAGGAGTCCTGCCGAGGCGACATGCCCAACCCCTGCTCCTGGAGTGGCAGGAGCGACGTTTGCACTGGAACGGGAGGGAAAACTATGTGGAACTTGAAATTTGCTCATAAACCCGGGCTTGCTGGGTGGGAAACTTGCTGCGTCTTGCTCCAGCCTTGGCCCATGTGCACAAGGCTGCGACGGGCTGGGTGAAGGCTTCATTCAAGAGCCACCCCCATCCCGCTGTCCCTGTGCCGCCTGTGCCCGCCCGCTCCTGCACCCGCTGGGTAAATACTTTGGGGGGTGTAAATACTTCGGGGGTGACAGGCTTGGCACTGCTGGAAATGTCTCTGTGACTCAGGGGTCACTCCCATCCCCTCGACACTGCCAGCACCGGGCTGATGCCTTTACCAGCCTGCCCGTCCTGCGGATGCACCTCTGCGTGCCACCCATCCCAAGGGACCCCCGACGCCTGCCCGGGCACTGCCGGGGGGACAAAGGCGGCTTTCAGGGCCCCGGCCGTGCTTGGGCGGCCTCGGAGATGTGTGAAATTCGGCTTTGGCCCAGCTCCTTCCTGGAGCGGAACTGTTCTCAGCGAAACTGTCCCCACCACCCGCCCGTTAATGGCTTTTCTCTGTGCGCCCGCATTAATGAACGCGAGGCCCAGCCTAATCGGGGGGAAGCCATGCAAGTAATTGCTTGAATTTTTAATTCGGGGTTATGATAGGGGAATCAAAGTCACACGGCAGCCGCTGAGGCCGCCCTCGGCTCCGCGCCATTGACTCCCGCAATTTGCTTTTGATTTTTGCCCTCCCGGCTCCCCCCACGGCCCGGTGGGGACCCTGCTGGGAGCCAGGGCTGGACTCTCCCAGGGAGGGCACCCATGGAGAGAAATGCACCCGAAGTGGGGGTCCCACCTGTGGCAGGGGCTGGGGTGTGCTTGGCTGTGCCCATGGGGGGGGTCTTGCCACAGGCGGGAAGTTGTTGCCAACCTCCAGCAGCATTTGCTTGCCCCAAAATCCCTCTTCCACCTGCACCTCACTGTGCTGCCTGCGGTGAGTTGGGTTTTGCTTTTCTAGGAACTTTTCAAACTTTTCTGGTTCCATTATGGCAGGTCTTGCCCTCAGCCTGGGGAGCCACGAGTGGGGCATGGACAGTGACATTGTCCTCACAGGGCGAGTGACACAAACGGGCACAATAACCATGGGGTGACACGTGGGGCTGGATGGGGTTTGGGCTGGGGTCTCCCTGCAGTACAACCAGGACTCGCACCAAAGCTGCCCCAAGTTTGAGCCCCCTGTCCCCAGGGAGCTCCTCCAGCCCGGAGCATCTCCTGGGCCTTGGCACTGGCCACGCTGCTTTTGTTTTCCCAGAAAACAACTCCACCTGTGCCCTGGTTCCAGCTCACTTCCCTCCTCTTTGTCTTAAATTAATAAAAAGTCAGAGGACGCTCGCAGTGTGGCAAAGCAGAATGGCATCCGTGCAATTCCTGCCCCCGTGGGGACAACGGCGGCCAGCGAGGCCACCCCTGCCTGGCACTGGGAATGGGGGGCACTGGGAGAAGTGGTGCTGGTCCTGTGCTCTGCCACGGGACACAGCCACGCGTGGGACAGTCCCCGTGTGCTCGGGGACCCACTGCCCGGCTCTGCCCCGTGACCCCGTGTTTGGGGTTTGGGCTGCTGTTGTGGTGTTCCTTGTGCCGTGATTCCTGGGCAGATAGCATTGTTTGCCCTGACACGTAAGCCAGTGACAACCTGCAAGAGCTCTGGCATGGATTCCGGCCCCGCTCCCAGCCTGCCCTGCTTCCACCAGCGCCTTTTTATAGCCCAGCAGAACTTGTTTTGCTGTGGCAGCGAAGCAGAACCCGAGTTGGGCTGGAGCTGCAGGGAGATGTGTGTGTGTGGCTCGTGGTGGGGGCTGGGTCACGTCCGCACCCGTCCACCCCAAACACCCCTGCAGTGGGTCCCTGCTCCCCCACAGTCACCCAACTCCAGTGCTCACCTCCGGCTCAGCACCTGGGGAGGTTGAGGGAAGCCCCCAGACTCTGAAAATGAGGGTACAGGGTTTTGAGGGGTCCCAGAGTGGGCTGGGTGCCTGCTGCAGGGGAGGGGATGTGGTGGTCAGGCCACAAGCACAAAAAGACACATTGTCATGTCCATGGGCAGGGGACAAACCGAGGTGATCCTGAGTCTCACCCCAGCAGAGTAAGGGGGACACCAAGCAGATCCAAAGGGGTCCCACCTGCAGATGAGGGGCCACCAGCACCCCTGTGCCCCCCGCCCTGAGCAGCAGAGCCTCAGCACAGGGTGAAGACGGATTATGAAAGTGTTTCTTTGCTTTGCTTTTGAGAAAGGAGAACTTCAAAGGGGCCATTTATCACCAGACAAAGAGAGTCGCGAGTTATTTGCAAAGTGTAAGGGAGAAACATTAATTATCGGTGTGACAGACAAATGCTGCTGCTGGGTGTCCTCCTGCCCACCCTCTGCCCCATCCCAGCAGCCCCCTGCAAGTCCTGGGTGGCTCCTGTCCCTCATGTGCTCTGTCCCCAGCTCCTGCCTCATCTTCCTCCAGCTGGGGTGAGCTGTGCCAGGTGGATCTGGGGGGCTCTGGGTGAGGGTGATGGATGTCCCCAGTGTGGGTGCACCCACACGACTGATGAACCTTGAGGGGCAACATGGGGGGTTCCCAGTTGCGCCCCCAGTGTTGATGCCATTGACAGACTGGGGGCTGTGAGCAAAGCCCACCTGGTGCCAACCCTGCCCAAGTGCTCCTGTCCAGTGAGAACAGACCATGGTGGACATCATATGGGGAGAGATCCATCCCCTTCAAGGCTGAGCAGCCCTGGAGTGTCACTTTCCAGATGATGACCAGGTTCCCCTAGGGTTCCCTGCACTTGGAACCTGGACCACATGGGTGGAAGAAGGGTCGTTTCCACACCAAAGCCTCGCCCTGAAGCTCTGTGACACCTTGGACATGTCCCTTCCCTGGGAGGCAAGTGGGCTGTACAGCACAGCCAGTGATGGGGTCTGTAGGGTGTCAGTGGGGTCTCTGTGCTGGGAGCTGCAGGTGACAGATGATGGCTGGGATGGGGGAGAGTAACAATAGGGCTCAACCCAGAGCTGGGGCACCAGACCCCTAGAACTGAGACCCTGTCCCAAAATCTCTGCAGGGAGAGAGCCACAGCTCCTTCCATCATCTTGGAGGCAGAAGAGGAGGAACAAGAGCATTTACATCCCAAACCAAAGTGCCAACAGATCCAACTGCCCCTGGAGGGTGAAAGTGGCACCCATGCCACTGTCCCACCACCTCTGCAGTGCTGGGGGCTTCAAGCACTGGGGTGGTGGGGTGTGAGAGCTCCCCGTGGCCCTGCTGAACGAGCCCCACACAGGGCGGGCAGCTCTCCCTTTCATGTCTGATCCCTCCCGAAACCACAGCTTCCCTTTGCCCCGCGCGGGGATCAACCGCGGGTCATATTTAATAAAGGTGGGGATGGGAGAAGGCTTCAAAACATTACGTCACGTCGGTGTGGGGGAGGCGGAGGCAGGCAGGGAATGCGAAAATCTCAGCGCAAGTGGGGGCAGAGGAGAAAAAAGTCTCCGTGAGGGGGTTTAATGGCCCTGTTTTGGTGGGAACTCTCTTGCCCACTGCCCGCGAGGTCAGAGGCGGTGTGTCTGCAATGCGCTCAGGCATTAAATGAAACAGTAAGAAAAAAAATGAGAGGCAGATCCAAAATGCCTAAGTGTGTCCGTGGCAGAAATCCCCCCCCAGTGCCGTGTGAGTCACAGTACTGCACCCACCGTGGTGGCTCATGGGGAAAATCCCCACCAGGCCCCGTGTCCCCACACTGCCCGTGTGAGGGTGGGCACGAGGCTGCCCCAGAGAGGACATGGGGGTGCCCTGGCACCTGATTCCTCTGCCTGAGACACAGCCGTGCCGTGCCAGGAGCAAAGTCTCCTGTGCCGGTGCCGTGCCCGTGGCTGACCCTGGTGATGGTTGGCACTGATGGCTTTGCTGCAGCCCCTGCTCGGGGCAAATGCTGCTGGCCCCTCTGTGGTGATGGAGGGTTTGGCCATGGGTAAGGGATTGCCTCACTGAGGCAGTAGCTCCGGGATAGTTTTTCTGTCCTCATGACCAGTGTGAGGGGATGGGCTGCTGGTTTGGTACTTGGGAGTGATGGGGAGCAGGAGGTGAGGCCGCCCCAGCCCTGGGAGCTGATGGCCAGTGTGGGCTGGATGCAAACCAGGTGGCTTTGGAGCGTTGAGGGGCAGAGCAGAGCATGCTCAACTTAAAAAACCCACCCTGTACAGCTGCTCCGAGTTCCCAGCTGCAGTCACCTCGCAGTGAAAGCTCAGGCTGATGCTCCTGCCAGGCTGGTGCTGGGAAACTATGTGCTCCCAGCCCCGCAGGGCACCCACCGGCCCCCCGAGCCGTAATGACCGCTCTCTTCTGCTGAGAGGAATTAATGAGCTGTGCCGGACAACGATGGGAAAAGGCCGGTTGCAGTGAGGCTCCTGACATCGCTCGGAGGAGCGGGGCGTGGAGGAAGGGGGAAGAGCAACAGGGTGAGAGAGATGGACCAGAAAATGATATCCACTTCATTAGCCAGGTGGTTCTAAATGTGTGGAAACAGGACAAGGTCCAGGTCCCCCACTGTGACAGAACATGATTATCATGCGATGCCATGAAGCCTGTGCAAAGACCAAGTCAAAGCTCACCAGCCCACTTGAAAGGGAAAGGGGACCTTCTCGGAGAAGGAGCCAGGCTGTTCCCAGGCCAGCGCAGGGTGGGGGGTATCACAGCCCATGCCAGGGGGTCTGGGCACTCAGCCCGGCTCCTGCTTTCCCCTAGCACCTGTGGAGCCTCCCACAAAGTCTGCCCTGGGCAGGAGCCTGTCTGTGGAGGGGCAGCAGTGGGAGAACAACCTGGGGGACATGGTGGGTGTGAGCCCATGTCCTGGTGGCAGTGCGTGGCTGCTCAGGGATAGTATTGGCTCTGCACAGTCCCCCAGCCCCAAGGGTGCGAGAGGGGTTTGGTGTCTCCCCATCACCTGAGATCAGAGGAGCTTTGGGATGATCAGGGACCTGATGTGGAGTGAAGGATGAGAGCACCTATAGGTGCAGGGACCTGGTGGGCACATACCACTCACCTTCACAAGTGAGTAGGGCACAGGGGGAACACTCTCCCAGCAGCCTCGTCCCTGCACCCTACATACCTTTGGGTGCCACTCACAGCAGAGCTGGGGAGCCACTCACTCTCACTGCAGGGCAGCAGAGTAAGGATTCACATGGTGCAAGACGGGTGTGAGGGAGCTGCTGTTGCCTCCTCGACTGTGCAGCCCCAGCATGTGGGAACAGAGCTGGGAATTTGCTTGGCTGAGCTGAGGGCTCCAGGCTGGAAGCCAGGAAAGGGCTGTTTGGGATTTTTCAGTCCTCTCTTCTCTAGGTTGTGTTCACGTTGCCATGTGCCCATGACAAACCCTGCGTGGCCATCGTGTAATCACCTGCAAAGTCCCAACACACAGAGAGGTTTCTCGCTCTCTCTGGGATACCCCTGAGCCCCAGCCTCCCACCCCCGGCTGTGGCTCTGCCCTCCATCCCCCAAAGGGCAGGGGGGCTCTGATGGTGCTGCACTGCCATCCTGGCCCTGGTTTGCTCCTCCCCACAGAGCAGGAATGGTTTTATCGGCTGCAGCAGCCTGTTCAGTCCGCACAGCTCCCAACACACTCTTGCTGGCAGGTGCAGGCTGTTCCCAGCTGAGCCGCAGGGCTTTTCCCTTCCCTCTGCCTGGCTCTTCTGGAAGCCAAACTGCGACCAGCTCCCTGGGGTGTTTGGCCAGGAGTGTCAGGGATCAGCAGCTGGGCTCCTTTGGGGCCACACTCAGGGTTTGCAATGGGTGCTGTTTGCAATGGATTATCTGTGGGTTTTGAGATGCACAAGCAACTCTGGATGCCCTGAAAAAGTCTGAATCTGAGCTGGAATTGTTGGGTTTAAAGCTCTCAGCCTTTGCCAGTGGATAGCAAACTGGAAGTGTTTTGGGTGACTGGGGGGTCATGAGTAGATATTTCAGTCCTGCCTTCCCCTGCAGGGTCCCAGGCTCCTCTGTGCTGTGCTCTGGGTGTGGTGCTGTCTCTTGTCCCTGCTTTGATTTAAATTAATTTGTTCATCTTTGGGACCAGGTGCATTCACTGCGTTAGGAAACACAGGTTTTGTTCAGATCCCAGAGCCCAACTTTGATCTCTTCCTCTGCCCATTCCCAAACTTGTTCCCTGCTCCCACACCTGACTGCTGCCAAGGGTCAATGGGGACTTCGTGTCCCCTGCGATCCCCTGTCCTCGCAGTGTCCCCTTTTCCAGCTGAGTGTCCTTCTATGCCCTGCACAGCTAAGTGGCAGTGTGCCTGTCCCCAGAGCTGCCCCACAGTGGGGGCCACGACCCCCACTGCAAATCCCCTGGCTTGGGGGTGCTCTGCTCGACCCTCACAGCCTGTACCCGCTCCGTGCCAGGGCTCAGGCAGTGGGACCCCCACAGTGATGGACACGGGTGCAGAAATCTCCCCTGTGAGATGTGTGGGGGTTCTCAGCTTGGGTTCCTTCCAGCGTGGGGCACAGTGCCCGAGGGAGCCGAACCCACCGGCGGTCTGTCCCCTAGCCCCGGGGGTGCGGGCAGTAGAACGTGTCCCCTTCGCGAGGTGCGACCGGCACCGGGACCCCCGACGGCAGCCGGGGCTGGGGCGCTCAGGGCCACCGTCCTGTCCGTCCCGTCCCATCCCGTCCCGCCCGGCGCTGCCCCCGCCGCTCCCCCGGGGGCCTCCCGACAGCAGCGAGGCAAAGTCCGTCGCGGCGGACGCCAAAGGCCGGGCCGGGCCGGGGCGGGGGCCGGAGGAGAGGCCTCGGCGCTGATTTGCATAGGGTATATTGCCTAATGGTGGCGGTCATGGCTTGGTAGAGGGCGGCCCGCGGCCCGCAGCAGCCGCGGCCGGGGCGGAGCGGGGAGGCGGGAGGCGAGCGGCGGGGCCGGGAGGATGGTGTCCCAGCTGAGCGCCCTGCAACGGGAGCTGCTGGGCGCCCTGCTCAGCTCCGGGGCCACCAAGGAGGGGCTGATCCGCGCCCTGGAGGACATGGTGCCCGCCGCCGGCTTCGGCGTCAAGCTGGAGAGCCTGCCGCTGTCTCCCGGCGGGCCCCCCGACGGCAGGGCCGCCCTCCCGCCGCTGGCCAACGGGCACGGCAAGGGCAAGCTCTCGGGCGACGAGGGCTCCGAGGACGGCGACGACTTCGACACGCCGCTGATCCTCCGCGAGCTGCAGTCGCTCAACACGGAGGAGGCCGTGGAGCTGCGGTCGGAGGTGGAGAGGATGATCAGGTACCGGCACCGGGCGCGCCCCGCGGCTCGCCGGGGTCCGTCCGCGGGCGCTCTCGGTCCGACGGCCCCGGCCCCAGAGCCCTGCACGGGGGGTCGTTCCCCGGTGTGTCGCGCCTGGTGGTGGGTCCCGGTGCGCCCTGCCCGGTGTTTCCTACTCGGTGGCGGCGGGTACCGGTGCTGCCCGCCCGCCCCGCGGTCAGTCCCGCTGCTCCCTGCTCGGTGTGTCCCACCTGGCGGCGGGTCCCGGGGCTCCCGGCCCGCCCCGTGGTTACTCCCGCTGGCGGGTCCCGGTGCTCCCTGCCCGGCGGTGCGGGGAGCCGGCCGGGCGGGGACCCCGCTCCGAGG
>VXBX01001698.1:1451108-1461592 GCA_013400415.1 Scytalopus superciliaris | reverse complement strand
TCCCCCCGCCCCATCGGGGGCTGCTTGCCCGCCCGTCTCGGTGGGGCCGGGATTGCCGGGGCCGTGGGGGCTCGGACCGGCCGCCGGCTCCGTCCCTCCGCGCCGGGAGCTCAAACATAAACCGCACCACGTGGAGCCCGGGGCGTTATTAATTTATTTCTATAAATCATCAACAGAAAGATACACAAAGGGCCGCGATCGGGGCGGCGGGTTATTCATTGTTGGGGTTGTAAAGCGGCCCGGGAGGGGGGAAGGAGGAGGGAACCCCCGACGGCGGCGGGCAGCGCTCGGCTCCGCTCCGGCCCCCGTCCCGGGATGCGGCTCCGCGCCGAGCCGAGCCGAGCCCGGCCGATCTGAACGGGGCAGCCCCGGGCTCGGCGGGCAGCGCTGCCCGTGGGGGCGCGGGCGGCACCGACCCACCTTCGGACCCCCGGGGAAGCGGCAGCCGCGGCTTCTCTCGCCACCGCCAGGCGACCGTGGATCCTCCCTCAGTGCCCCGGGGCCGGTGCGAGCAGGTGGGGGTCCCACGGGGACATCCCTGCGTGCAGCGGGGGCACTTCGGGGTCCATCCGTGCGTCCCCTCGCCTTGCACCTCCGTTCAGGTGCCTGTCGTGTTGCCCAGCGCTCCCGGAGTGCGGCACCGATCCCGGAGTGTGCCCGTGCCCTCTGCCAGCCCGCAGAGCCCGGGCTCAGCCCCGGCTCTTCCCCCTCAATACCCCGGTGCCTCAGCAATGCCGTGCTCCAGTCGTGCCCCGATACCAGCAGGGCAGATGGTGCCCTTTGGGGACGGGGCGGCATCACCCGTACCTGCCCAGGGGCTCAGCTGGGACCCTCGGGGTGCCAAAGAGGCTCCGTGCGAGGGAGAATCTACGGCAGGCCTTTCCTGATGGGTTCTCACCCCTCCTGTGTAGCACCCCTGGGTGCTCCCACCTGTCCCCAGTCCCCTTCTTGCTGGCTGCATCCATCGCCAGGGGTGCCCGGGGTGACCGTGGGGGTGCCGAGCAGGCTGCGCTCCCGCAGGTGTTCTGTGCAAAGTTTGCCTTTGGTGCAAACAAGAGCAGGCACATGTCCCTGAGGAGTCTTTGCAAAGAGCTCGTGTTTGCTCTAAGAGAGGCCTTTGTACTTGGAGAGGGAGCGGGTAGGGGAGCTGGGAGACACTGATTGCAGCTACTCTCAGGGGCTGAACCCCCTCTTCTCCCACTCCCCCGGTGTCCCGACCCCAGGGCTGGCTATTCCCACATCCCTGGGGACCCTTGTCGGGGCTTTGCTGTCCACCCACAGCACGGTGGGTGCCATAGTCCCAGTCAGTTCACCCTGGCCGGCAGCACGCAGAGCCCAGCTCCAGGGTGAGACACCCCACGGCTCCCTCTCTGCCCTGTCCCACCTGCCAGGGCTTGCCCAGACCCCGCTCAGGCAAATAATATATCCCAGGAGCGCTCAGGTCCCATCCAGAGGCTGGGGACTGTGGGAAAACCACCCACCCTGGGGACCCAGCAAAGCCACCCTGAAATGTGTGCAGAGCGGCAGGCGCAGCCGATTCCGTGGCGTGCAGGGAGATGCCGATCAGGGAGATCATTTCTGTAGGGAGCCGGGTTTATAATCCATCTGTATAAATTCTTGGCATATTTCTCCAAGGATGTGGAGTGTATTTACCTGGTTTTGAGGCTGAAAATGGGGTGAGTGGGTCTGGGAATCCCTGGGGAGAGGGATTTGCTCCCCGCCTGCGTGTGAGGCTGGACGGGGAGATGGTTTTTGCTTGGTGTCCAGGCTTTGTTGGGGCTAATTTTGTGCAAGAAAAACCCACCTTTCTATGGAGGAGGATCGTAGAACCAGGTCTGTAAACTGGTTTTCCAGTATTAGAAAGCACTCCTGGGTTGGGCTGAGGTATTATTTTTTTTTACGTAAAGCCCTGGTGGAGATTGGACAATTAATGTTTGTTTTATTTCATTTTGATGACAGAATAAAAGAAAAAAAGTTGGTGTTCACTCAAAAGGTTTTCCTCTCTGGCTTTTTAGGTTAACCAAAAAAGAAAGGAAAAAAAAGAGGCCAAACAAACACTCAAACTTTCATTTTGGGTCAAGTCCAAACATTTTGTTTAACATGAAACAAAATGTTTGGGTTTGGTTTCAGGTTGTTTAACCCTTTTGAATACGGTCAAGTTGATTTGTAAAGGAAAAATCACTGCTCGGAAATTAAGAGGTGAATAATTGTTTTGAAAGCAGAAGTGTGAAACATGCTGAAAATGTCAGGCTGAAGCATTTCTTAAAATAATAAAATTGAGGGAAATTAAGGACTTTTGTCCTAATTCTCACATATTTTTCTTCCAGCCAAAATGCTGCCAAATTTTATTTGAATTCTGAAATTCCATCTATAACCTCCGAGTCACTCATTTGATGTTTTCCAAGTGTGCTCTGTTGCACCAGCTCAGTTTTGCTCTGGGAAAATGCCTCCCTGGGCTCAACTGTGAACTAAACCACTCTTAAAAATGATAATGACCTCTGTTTCATTAACTTATTATTAATCAGTAATTAGTGGGATCAGTTAGCTGACATGAACTGCTTGTGACAAAGGTCCGTGAGAGCCCCTCGGCTTGGGCACGGCAGACGGCGGCTTTGCCCGGCATCGTTGGGAGGGACATATTCTCCACATCCTTCTCCTTGTTTCCCACCTTCACCTGGGTACCAGCACCACGTAGAGGACCCCCATATACTGTGGGGTTCCCCTGCCAGGAGGATGCGGGGTTGGGCACAGGCTCAATGGCTCCAGGAAGGCTCCGTGTCTCCTTCCCGGGGTGTGACAAAGCCTCGGCTGGCTCTGCTCCGGTACTTTTGCTGTGGATCCAGCCGGCTGTGTTTTCATGCTGCATTCAGGACAAAAAGTAAGAAATCTACTTGTTGGTGGGTTTTGTTTTTTTCTTCCACTTGACAAGTTGAAGGATCCAAACTAAGTAATGGATTGGGAAAACAGTCGGACGTTCGTTCCAGGCACGGCATTGGGGTATCGCATTATTTGAGTGCACAACTGTGACCGGGTTTGGGCTCACAAGGATTTTTCAGCACTAAAATGCTTCCTTTTAGCCCAGAATATACCTGAGGGTCCAAGATACAGCACAAATGTGTTGGCCAGTTCCTCTGCTGTTGCGTTGGGCTTCTGGTAGAGCGCAAGAACGCGGGCAGCATTTGGATTTTGGGCTATAATTTTATTTGTTCCCTAAATCGATGTCCACTACCCCAAGGACACCAAAATAATGTGATTTAGGGAAGAGTTGTTTACATCTGGATCCTACAGGAGTCAAATTTGAGTGTTTAATAATATTCAGGAATGACTTAAAATTATTGGGGATTTGGTTTTGGTTTTGCGTTCGGGGACTCGCTGGGGTTTGTGTGCCTGCCTTGACCTTGGCTTCTCAGCCTTTCAAATATGGCTGGTGTGTACGCTGTGCTGCTGTGGGAGCGAGGAAACTGGGTCCCTTTTCAGTGGATATTGAGATTTTTAGGTCATTATCCCTGTGGGAATGAAAGGGAGAAACTACAGGTGGGATCCAATGGCCATACAGGTGTCCCTGCCAGCCAGCGGCAAGCCTGGGGACACAGGGCACAGTGCGGGTACTGCACCTGTGAGCAGGGGCAGGAAAAGCAACGCCAGCACCTCCAGGTGAGGGGTTTCTCTTTCTTCAGAAAGACACCCGGACAGGCTTCCCAATATCCATACCTGTGTGTGTATCCCACTGTGAGTGCGTATCTTCAGAGGGAGACATCATGGTGAACGTAACGGCAGCAGTTCGTGGACAGGTTGTGTTTCTCCTTGGGGGATCTGGAGGTGCTTTACTGCAACAATGAGACCTTGATGTGTCCCATCAGAACACCGGGATCCTCTTTGCTTCTCCCTCCCTGTGTGAACAGCTTGGCTGGCATCCCCTGGGTGGCTGAGACCTCCGTGAGCCCCCATCCCACCAGACCTGGGGCGGGACAGGGCTGTTTTGGGGGACTGAGGAAAAACGTACGCTCACGGGATCTTGTGTCCTTCTGAGACAATTTTAATAATAGTAATAATAATAATAATAATAGGTTTCCATCATGGGAAGAAGCAGATATTGGGTACTTTTCCTTGTCCAGAGGAGATTAACCCTTGGTTTCCCTCCCCGCAGTGACGACCCGTGGCGGGCAGCGAAGATGATCAAGGGGTACATGCAACAGCACAACATCCCACAGCGGGAGGTGGTGGATGTCACCGGCCTCAACCAGTCACACCTGTCCCAGCACCTCAACAAGGGCACCCCCATGAAGACCCAGAAACGAGCTGCCCTCTACGCGTGGTACGTCCGCAAGCAGCGGGAGATCCTCCGGCGTAAGTACCCGCGGCAGCGCTCGCCGGTCGGGGCTGGTGGGGGCAGAGGGGTCCCTGTGTCCCAGTCCTACTGCTGGGTACCAGCACGGCCCCCAGACTGCAGCTGTGTGGCATCTCCCCAAAACAGCTTGTTAAGTAAATTGTGTTTAACGTGCAAGAAAACTGGGTGAGAGCCCCTCTTGGTGATCGGGACTCCGTGGGGTTCCATTCACAAAGCTGAGTTTCTGTGTGTCTTTATTTGTTAGAGCCAGGAAAGCAATTAATGGTGACTCACAGTTAGGTGCCTATCCCACCTCTGCCCCTTTTTCCTTGCTCTTTCTCAGACTGCTCCTTTTCTGCAACTAAGGGCAAAAAAATGTAAAGAGGGAGAAAAGAAAAAAACCCTAAGTTGCTCCTGTCTGTAGCAGGTTTTGGGGCAGCTTGTGCTGTTCAAAATGCAGATGATTTTGACCAAGCACATAGACTTTGTGCTCCTCTCCCAGAGTCCCCTGCCCCAGGGTCTGTCCCATAGCACTGGAAGCAACCCCATTTTTGGGCAGTTTGGGGCACTGACGCCCCCTCAGTAAGGGCTCTGCCTCCCTCCTCCAAAAGGATGCAATATCCAGCAGACGGGAAGTGCAGAAAAGTGTTTAGCACCAAATACCATTGCTCTGAAAACACACCTTGAGATGTTAGAGCAAACACAGCCTGCTCCAGCCTTGCCCTGTGTTTCCCCCCCATCACGGGGGGAAAAAGCCATTATAAAAAGAGGGAGAATTCCCCTGCAAAACTGGGAATAATAAAACCCTCCCATTAATCTCCCTTTACTGCCGTGGTGACAAGCACTGTGGCTGAGGCAGCCACCGAAGGTCACCTCTGGTGCTGCCCGCCCTGGGCAAGGGGCCGGGTCCCACCGTGCTGGGATGGGAGCAGGAGTGGGAATGGGAGTTGGAGGGGAACTCTGGGTGAGCAGAGAGTTGCACCCTCCTGAGGGGCTTTGAGCTGTCCTGCCCAGCTCCTCGCTTGCAAAAATCCTCCTGAAACAAGTGCAGCTTGGCAGGGCCCCTGCCCATGAATATGCACGGCCATACACATGCCCTGCACATGCCTCTCCATTAAACAGGGATGGCAATAGGCTGGCCCTTTCCTGAGATGGGTGGCAGGGAGCACCTGACTTGCTCCAAAGCTTGCTGTGGGCTTGGGGTGCTGCAGGGAGGGGGACACGGGGGGCCATCTCTGCGCGGGACGGTCACTCCGAGCGGCAGCTACAGGCCAGCTCACGTCTGCTCCTTTCTCTTTCAGAGTTCAACCAGACAGTCCAGGGTTGTGGAAATATGACAGACAAAGGCAGTCAGGATCAGCTGCTGTTTCTCTTTCCAGAGTTCAATCAGCAGAACCAGGGGGCTGCCCAGCTCGACGATGCCTGCTCCGAAACCCCCAGCAAGAAGATGCGCCGCAATCGGTTCAAGTGGGGGCCAGCCTCCCAGCAAATCTTGTACCAAGCCTACGAACGCCAAAAGAACCCCAGCAAGGAGGAGAGGGAGAGTCTGGTGGAGGAGTGCAACAGGTAACAGCTGCCTCACGCCGCTGCCTCACCTGCCCACGGCCAAAAACTGCCTGCAATGCCAGACTCCTGGCTCACCACCCCAGCCACTGGCTCATGGCATGGCTTTGCTGAGCTGTCTGGCCTCTTCTTGCCTTGTTTCCCCCATCTGGGTGTTGTCTGAGGTTGCACAAGCTCCATGCTGGGGCAGGGGTGTGATGGGGTTGCTGCAGAGATGAAACAGGGATACTGCAATTATAATGCAGGGATGTGATGAGGATGCTGTAGGGATTCAGTGGGGAGGGCTGCAGGGATGCCACAGGGATTCTGTAGCATTCCAGCAATATCAGAGTTTGTAGGGATGGCTTTTCCAGCCTGGATGCAGTTGGAATGAGCAGCCAGGTTAAATACCGGGTTAGGCAGGGTTTAGGAAGGGTTAAACACCCCAAGATTTGCCTTTCATCCCTCCAGCAGTACCCTTGTTCCAACGTGTCCCCTTGCATGTGCAGGGCCGAGTGTCTGCAGCGAGGAGTGTCCCCCTCCAAGGCGCACGGGCTCGGCTCCAACCTGGTGACAGAGGTCCGAGTCTACAACTGGTTTGCCAACCGGCGGAAGGAGGAGGCATTCCGCCAGAAGCTGGCCATGGACGCCTACAGCTCAGGCCAGCCCCCACACAGCATGAACCTCCTGCTGTCCCACGGCTCCCCCCACCACAACCAGCCCAGCGCTTCCCCTCCCAGCAAAATGCCAGGTAAGCCCTCGCTGAGGGTGCTTGGGTGGTGATGACAGAACTGGCTCCTGTTTTGGCTGGGGACAGAGGTGCTGAGCCCGCGGGGTTGTAGGTGGGTTGCCTTGAGGAGGGGAAGGTGGTCACCCTGGTCCTTGCTGCAGCCTCGATGAGGGATGGTGATGTGGAGAGGAGCATGTGCTGTCACTGCAGTGTTATGGCTGGGCGAGCCACGTGGTGAGGGCTGGATTTCCGTTGTGCTGAGGATAAATCAGTGTTTGCTTGGTTGGTTTGACTTGTCGGAGTTCCAGTGTGGGCTCGGCTGGGCAGGAGGAGGTTGTGCCCGGCAGGGCAGGAGGAGCTGCTCTGTGCCTGGTGTCCTAATGCTGGGGTCATGGGGTACAGCCCAATGGGGAGCACTGTTTTTGGGAGTGCACAGGAAATTCTGCAAAGCCCATAGGAAGATGTGGTAGCGTGTCCTGGCCTCACTGCGGGACTGGAGCTACCCCAGGCTGGATGCATGATTCTGCCCCGTCCCTGTGCCAGAACAGAGGGAGGTGGATAAAGGAAACTCCTGGAGGGTGCAGGGCTCACCCCAGCCTCCGTCTCTCCACACCACAGTCCAGCCCCGCTGTGCACAGTGAGGAGCCGGCTGGGCAGAGCAGACCCGCTGAAAACTCCGGGGGGATTTAAGCAGGAGATAACGCTGCGGTGAGAGGGCTGCGCGCCCGGGGAGGCTCATCGGGGCAGGTATGGGCGAGAGGCACTGTTGGGAGAACAATCCCCCTTGTCCCTTACCTGCCCTCCGCAGCCAGTGGCCAGCCCCCGGCAGGCGCGACAGGATGCTCGGTGCTGGAGGGTCTGTGTCCCAGCCACCCCGCATTCCCCTCGGACACAGCACCGGCGCTGGCACAGCCCGCCCGAGGAGGCTGAAACCAGCCGCCTCCTGGAAATGACCCTGCCCGGCTCGTTACACACACCCAGCTCGTTACAAAGGCAAATCAAAAAGAACCCGTGTGGCGGAGAGTCCCTGCGGGAAGGGCAAGGTGCCTGCGGAGGGGAGGAGCGGGGCTGGGGACGCTGCCGATGCGCGGCTGGACATCAGTCTCTGGGCGCTGCAGGCGAGGGCAGCCCCCCGAGTGGTACCCGGGGATGTGCCAGCCCCGGGTGGATGGGCAGCATCCTCCGCAGCTCCCGGCCCTGGGAGGGACAGGCAGCGTCCTGTGCCTGACATCTGTAACCCGCTCCCGGGTACCGCTCTCCCCGTAGGGCCGGCCAGCGGTGACCACAACGTGACCCTGCCCCAGGAATGCCCCGCACAATGGCGGGGACAGGCAGGACGTTTGCCCTCCTGTCACCGGCTGATTGCTTACAAGGTGCCCTACAAGCACATTGTCAGCAGAATCAGCTGTTTTCGGTGTCGCGGCGGGCCGTACAATGCCCCACCAGCATGCAGCCCCGCATTGTCACGGCGTTGTCCCCCGTGCATGCTTAATTGACAATTAAGCTGGGGCTTTGAACGAACCCCGCTGCCTTTGATGTGCCCCCGGGCTGCCAGCGCACATGGGGCACCCCCCGAGAGCCTTTGTTTTCTTCTATTAGGGGACAGCAATTACTGTAACCGCGGGCATTTATCTCGGGGCTGGAGGGCCGTTAAGCCCCAACCTTTATTTTCCCGTCGGAGCGGTGCCAGCAGGAGCCGGTCCTGGTTATAGGGCCGATGACAGCCCATTCGGAGGGGCTTTTGAGCAGGGCAGGAGTGATGGCCCCTCCGGAGGGTCAGGAGGGCTTGACTGCGGGAATTAGTTGGTGGTCGGTGCTCGTATCCATCCTCCTTGCTGAGGAGGAGGAGATGGGCACGGCGAGGGCCACCATGGGGTTTTAGAGCTGGTTTGGGGGACACAATCTGGGGTGGAGTTCAGCCATAATTGCTTTATGCTCTTGGACCGAGCCTTGCAGCTCCCAAAACACCATTGGTTGCATTGCTGCTTAAACCTCATCCGAAAGATGTTTTGGGGAGCTGCTCCTGGAGGGGCACAGGCGGTGCTGGCAGAGCCATCCCCACTGCCGGGCTGACCCCATCCCAGCTGTCCATGCTGGGATTTGAACTGTCCTTGCCCCGCGTGCGGCGGCGTCTGGAGCACTCAATGCCTTAACAGCTTAATGACGGTGCTGGGACACTGCCCGTGCCCTGCCCCTGCCTGTCCCCGTCCCCCTCGTGACGTCCCCCGGCAGGATGCGGTGGGGCAGGGGAGTGGGGCAGCTGCAAGCCGTTCCCGTGTCCGTGGACAAAGAGGGATCTCCTCTCCTCAGCATTTTGTCAATGGGGTCCTTGCAAAAGGGTGTAATGACAGCGGGGCAGGGATGAGAGCTGTAAAAATCAAACATCCCCTGGCCTCTTCTTGGGGACCCATCTGTCAAGCCCCGAGCTGTAGTTTTTAACTACTTGGAGGTAAATACTTAAAGCCTTTCTATCTCAGAGGCTCCTCTCAGAGGCTGGACTTTTCCCTTACTCTGGGTTTTATCAGCGATCTTGGTTCCCTGTTTGATTTGAAGGTCACTCAGGGCTTTATCTCTGTGCCATGCCGTAGACTCTGGCTTATGCCATTTTTATCTTCAAGAGCCTCGAAGACAATCGGAGCATTGATGAGATTAGGTGACACACCACCCGCCCGCCGGCAGCCCCTGCTCCCACCCTGCATACAAAGGGCTGCCCTGGCCCTGTGGCTGCAGGTCACAGCATCACCTCCTGCCTGTCCTGGGGGGGCTCTGGACCCACAGAAGGTTGGAGTGTCCATCCAGGCATCCATTCATCCATCCATCCCTGCTCTGCAAACACCAGAGTAGCAGAGCAATATCAAAGCAATCATTTATATACACGTGTATATTATATATATGTTTAGATGGAGATAACATAAAAATATCTCAGTACCACCTCCAAGCTTCTTCTGAAAACTAAAAGGGCAATTTAAGTGCTTTAACTTTTCCTCAAAGAGAAGCCCATCAATAAACCTTCAGTCCAGGGGTGCTCCGGTTTATACCTGGATCTTTCTCAGTGTTTCTTGGGGTATGTGCTGGTTCTGATTGAGGACCCAGTGCCAGCAGCTGTAATATTTTACTGTCGGGCACATTGTGGGGCTCGGTGGGCACAGTGCAGTGTTAGGAGCTTTTCCCGGTTTTATGGGGGTAATTAGAACTTTATGACAGCAGCGAAATGGGAGGGTCCAGTCCCCATAAACGGGTTTATAATGGATATAAACTATGCACCTCTGTAACTGAGCAAGATTAACACTTTAGGGACAATTTGAGTGGCAGCCCAAAAATCAGAGCTGCCTTCGGCACTGCCTGGACCTGCATTTGGGAATGTGAAACCGTCCCATCAGTGACCCAGCTGTCCATGGTGTCAATGGGTGAAGCATCACTGAGTCCAGCGTGACCCCAAAAATTATACTTTGCCTTTCTGTCCCCACTTTCACACCCTGGTCCATGTCGGCAGCTGCATCCCTGTGAGTCAGGCACACCCAGAGCTGAATTTCCACTGACTTCTGGGGTCTGTTTTGGAGTCAGGCATTGCTGGTGATGTGCAGATTGGCAAAGCTCTGGGCAGAAATGCAGCCTGGAGCCAGGGGAAGTGGAAGACACTGCTGCCTGAGGCTGGGATGTGCTATGGGATGGTGGCAGCAGGGAAAGATAGCTAAAAGTACAGTGAATTTTTGTTTTACAATTTTTGTTTTGTACGATTTACTTATCTCAACATGACTTAAAGCAAAGCAGAATCAAGCTGCTTCACTGCTTGTGCCTGCCAAAGGCACAGGACTGGTGTGTTCAGTGAAAATGGCATAGGGCTGTGATGAAAGTGATAAAGACGTCAATTATTGCCCTAACCCC
>VXBX01001698.1:1440790-1451069 GCA_013400415.1 Scytalopus superciliaris | reverse complement strand
CCCCCCCAACATTGCCCACCAAGTTGGGTCAGGGGAGTTGGTCTGGCACTCCAGAGAAGACAGGGGTGCTGGGGCTGGCTGTGGAAAGCTGTGGGTGCACAGGACCTCCCCTCCCTGGGGGCTGTCACGCCGCCCATCCCCGTTGGTGGGAGCCGGACCCTGCGGCTTGTCTGGAACAGGGGAAGGCAGTAAAGCATTTCACGGGCTGTGCAGCTCAGGGGCCACACAATGGCCAGGTCCCATAAACAGACTTTTATATTATGGCTGTAGCTTCAGTAAAGAAAAAAGCCTTAAGGAGGGCAGGCTCCATGGCCAGACCCATTCCTGGTGATCCCCATCCAGACTCCTCTTCTGAGGAGAGGCTGAGGGGGAATAAATCTCTTTGCACAAGGGTTGCTTCCAGCTGTGGAGGCGCAGGAGAGCAGCAGGAGATGGTGTCGGGCTCTGATGGCTGTCTGAGCCCCAGCTCATAAATCCGGGACCCCAAGGCCCCCAGTTCTCTTCAGGAGAAATCCTTCAGTCTGGTGCAAGCTGCTGGAGCTCTCCCTGTCCATTCACCCTGGCTGTGGGGGTTCTGTGTCAGGGTCCCGGGGGTTGTGCTTCAGGGGGAAGGCTGGATCCTGGAGCTCAGTGACCTCTGTGATGGCAGAGCATGCTGAGGAGGGTTTGCTAGGGAAGCCTGGGGACCTTGGAGGGAAGGTGGCTCTGTGTGTCACAGCAGTGACAGCAGCAACAATGCCTGGTACTGGCTTCCCAATACTAATTATCTCATCTGCCCAAATCCCACCCACCCCTGGGGCCATATAAATAATAGCACCCATCCCATTCTAGGTATGGGGAAAACCCAAGACAGGATAGTTGATGGCTTCCTAAAGGATGCCTTGGCAGAGCCGTTTCCCTTCCCAACAAGTGTTCTCTGGGCAGACTCAGGTGCTCAAAGGCTTGGGGGACTCAGGAGCCCCCCACCAGCACAGCCCCTGCCTCTGTGAGAGCGGGGTCCTTATGGGGCTGGACAATGTCACCACTGTCACCAGCCCCAGAGCCCAGCCTTGCACTCCTCAGGAGAGTTAAACTTCATCAAGACTCGGAGTCTTCGGCGTTTTTATCTAGAGACCCAAAATCTCAGTCTCCAGACTATCTGGGAATCTCAGTGTTGGTTATTGTTCCTCAAACAATCAAAGTCTCCTCCTTGGGCTTGCAAGGAAAAGCTTGAAAATCAGCTTTTAACCTCTAGTATGGAGTAAAGGCAACTTCATAACTTTGGCTGTCTTGGCTCATGAGTTACAACATCCTCAGTTAAATATGGCATGATTTTGGGTTTAAAACAGGCTTTGTTGTTCTTACTGAACCCAAAAGAGCTTGAAGACAGCAGAAACTCTGATTTCCTTTGCAAGAGGAGGTGCCTGTGCTCTTGTCTATCTTTCAGATCGCGCCCAGAAGAAAGGGCTTTATTTTATCTCCCCTCCCATTGTTTAACCAGCGCCGTGGGATCCCGGCCCGTCGGCTGAAGCACCCTCTGCACGAGGGAAGAATGTGTGTGACAGTGCCCTGGTTGAGTAATGTTTACCCTGTTCATGGCAGGGACGTCCACTCGGGCCGGCAAATATCCACCTGCCAGAGGACATTCTTTTATTATCAGGGATAAAGGGGTTTGCTGGGAAATGATCAGGAACCAGACATCGTGGGGAGATTCCTATCTGTGGGATGTGTTTAACCAGCTGATGGGGAATATTCGGAGGCAATTACGGGGTGACTTTGCTGTGGTTTTGGTGGAGTGTGTGGTGTGCTTGGGCAGATGCTTTTGGAGCTGGTGGAAAGCTCCTGGACTCCAGTTATTACTTCTTTCCTTTTCCTTGGTTCACAGTTTAATTTTAGAGTAGCCCTTAAGAGGGTCCTTCACCAAGCCAGCCACCATCAGCTCTTCTCCTCAGGCTCCTGGGAGAAGGATATCCCAAAATCCCAGGAGGAAGATACTTTACTGGGGTGGGTTTTGTAGCTGGGAGTGTCCATGCTGGGCTGGAACATCTGAGACACCACCAGCAGTGTCCACAGACTGAACCGTCCTGGCTGGTGGTCATTTTAGGGAGCTGTCCCCAACATCCTTATGCAGCGGCTGGGGGTTACAGGTGGACCATGCTTGCAGTGGTCTCAGTTGGGAAGGTGGGCTTTGCTGTAATTTTCCTTCCCAGGAGAGCTGTGGGCTGTCTGTCCATCATCCACTGCTTCGATCCCAGGGCAGTTCAGTGAACCTGGCTGGGAGCACTCCTCCTAATAAATGGCTTTTCACTGTAGTCGTCAAAACAGCCCCATAAAAGACACTTTTGTTTCCCATGGGTTTTCCTCAGTTAATTATTTGTGATCTGTAAATGCCTTTCCATGACACATGGCTGATCATATGGTTATCAGTGCAGGGTGCTTTAGCCAAATTAAATATATTTATATAGAAGACCTATGCTCTAGCCAGATTTCCCTTCTGGGTGGTGGTGGGCTGGAGTCTGATCTGGGGCTTGGTGTGTGCCTGGTCCTTCTGCCTTCCTGCAGTGACCTGTTAATCATACACTAGTGGAGAGGGCATCAGGAGAGGGAATTGGATGCAGAAGGGCCTGAGGACACAGTGGGAGCCATCAGTCTGTGAGCTGGACTCTTGGGATGGCTGCTGGGAGCTGGGAGAGCCTCGCAGAGGGACGAGCTCGAGGGTGCAGTCACTCCCCACAGCTCACAGTCCCCAGCCCAGTGTCCAGAAGCCACAGGAACATGACAGGGATTTGCATGATGGGTGCAAACTATGCAAATGAAAGCACAAGTGTTTAGGTGGGTGTTGGGCTGCTGGCCCAGGCTGGGCTCTCTTTTTCCCTTGTGGCATCAGGACCTGTAGGCAGTGTGGGACTGTGGTCCTGGTGGGCGCTGAGCATCCCTCACCTTGCTCTAATTTCAGGAGATGAGGTCTGGGAGAAACTGGGAAGCAGCACTGGAGGAGCGGGCACATTTTTTGATGCTCTCCCTCCCATTTCAATTCAAAGGTGTCATTTAGGAGTTTGCACATCTGCATCCTTGTGTCACACGAGCCACAGGAGGGCTGGGGGGTCCCCCTTGGAGGGACCCTTCAGAGGGGGTATCTCTCCAGTGCCTGTGGGTGATGTCTTGCAGGGGTCCGGTACAGCCAGGCGGCGAGCGGCGAGGCGGTGTCCTCGGGGGCCATCAGCCACCACGGCAGCGGTGCCATGGTCACCACCAGCCAGGCGGTCCTGCAGCAGGTCTCCCCGGCCGGCTTGGACCCGGGCCACGGTTTGCTCTCTCCCGACGGTAAAATGGTGAGTACACCTGGCCCATTGTGGCGGCGGCGCTGATAAGATAAGAGGGCCCAGCGGGCAAAGCAAACACGCTTTCCCCCGGGTTTCACACGCGGCCCACGCCGAACAATGGGGCATTGTGGGGGCTGCGGGCGGTGACTGTCCCCACCGCCCGCCTCAAAGGTGGCACTCGGCCCTGAGCCCCCGGCGGGACACGGCGTGTTTTCCGTGTTCTCCGAGCACGGCCCATAAACCTGGCAGAGCCCCGCACGGGGTTCATTGATCGCATGCCCCGCGGATTGAACGCCCTGGGTGGATCGCTGTTTGCTTTCCCCTGCCAGTGACACGGTATCAGTAAAATGCTCATTTGTTGCTTCCTCCCCCTAAGCCCTCCCAGGTTTGGGATTTGGCTGGGGAAGCGCTTTCCTTGCAAGCAGAGAACTTCTTGTCCCAGGGCATCACTCAGGGGATTGAAGCCACTAGTGCTGGCTCTGGCTCTGGAGCTCCTGCCTCTTTCATCCCCTTCCACATGCCCCTGGGGCTCTGCTGCAAACATCAGCATGGCAGGAGTGGAGATAGGACATCAGCATCCCTTTTGTGCTGGACATCTTTCCATGTCAGTGCTGCTGGGTTTCCAACACCCAAGCACTTGGGGTGCCCCTTCCTTTGGGTGTCTGGTTGGTGCAAAGCCCTTTGGAGGAGTGGGTGAAGGAGCAGGGCAAGGAGGGGGGGCAGGGGTTGGGATCAGGATGGAATGGGATGCGATAGGAGAGCGCAGGCTATCCCTGGAGCAGGCTGGCAGAGGTTTGCGTGCAGCTGCTGCTTTTCCGGCAGGAGGTGTTTTTCCTGCTGAAATCGAAAGTCAAACATGGCACTGGGTGACGGGGCCAAGCCAGCTCTTCCTTGGTTTTCACTTCCATTTTCAGAGGGCTGGCCCTCCCGGGCCGTCGCGCCGCTCTCCTGGCACAGCTGTGGAAGGGCTCATTGTGCCCTCCCTCAGGTATGGCACCATTTCATTGTGCCTTTCCTTCTGCCTGGCAAGGGTCTCTGTGCAGCCTCTCGGGGTGTGACACTGGCCCTGCAAAGCCAAGTGCCCCCCACCAAGCTGGGGGACATTCCAGAGTGAAACCACAGCCCCCCAGCCCACTCCCTCTGCCCCAGTGCACCCATATCACCCCAGGGGTGTGTTGAGCCTCATAACACTCAGCCTTGAAGCCATAAAATGAGTCAGGGGTAAAGGTGGTGGTGGCAGCAGCACCACGTGGCCGGGGTGGGGGTCCCCAAGGACCGAGGCAATGCCGAGCTCAGTGGCAGAGGCTGCCAGCACTCACCTTCCAGCTCCTGGGACCAGTGCGAGGGACCCATGGAAGGGGCTGGGCAGCATGGGAGAAGGAAAGAGAGCAGATTAAACTGGGAAAAGTCATTTGCTAAAGCTCAGTAGGCACTGGTGTGGGGCAGGAACAGCCCCGCTGAGTTATCCCTGCGGCACAGACACTGCCCAGCCCGTCGGGGACCAGCAGGACCGCGGGCACAGTGCAGCTCTGCCAGCTTATCTCTGATCTTTAGGCAGGGCTAGCTAGTGCTTGCAAGTGATTTAACAGAAATATGCTGTAGGCTGTGGTTTCTAGTAAGTAAACATGTGCCTTTAATGCCCCACATGAAACAAGGAGCTGCCAAGGAAGTTGCTGCATCTTTCAGAAAAGAGCATTACTGAGGCTCCAGAAATCTTTGGTTGCTCACTCTTTCATGCTCCAGTGTTCCCCTTAGCTGTGGTAGTGCCAGAGGGTTTTTCCCCCAGGGTTCAGTGTCTGGAGGATCTTTTCCAGTCATGCACAATCCAGGTGCAGTGCTCTGGGGCTAAACACCCCGTGAAAGGAGCTTGGGCTGCAGGCGAGCAGCATGTGCTTGCCTTGAGCTGTTTGACTTGTGCAGCCGAGTGTGGTGTAACCTGGCCTTGAAGAGACTTTGAAAGTGGAAAATACCGGATCAGGAAATATGAGTCACTCCCGGGCTTTGGAATTTATTGATGGATTTGTTTCAATTGCTATCTCCAACTCACATGTGCAAAATAAACAAGGTGCTCGGAACCGGTGTCCAGAAATGTCACCCAAAGGGCCACAGGAATGGATCCGAGTCAGAATCAAGATTGCTCAGTGCAAGAGAGCTAACGAGAGGGATTAGGAGAAGGTGCAGCAATTAAAGAATTAAGGCACTTAGCCCCCACTGGTTCTGGGGTCCAGCTCCAGTCCTCACAGCACACACTAAACACCTTTTTGTGCCTGATCCCTAAACCCTGGCCCAAAGTCCTGGGCACTGGCTTTGGCCGAGCATGCCCACCTCGACTTACCAGTATCCTGCCCATCTGCCAGACTCATGACTGAGATCATCCCCTTTTTATCTGCTTTTTGTCTCTTTTCTTCACCTTCCCGAGTTTCTATGTCCCACTTTCCCCTATGAGCGTGACAGAAGTTAATGAGTGTTGAGAGTCCTCAGCTGTCCCCAAAGGCCAGAGCTTGGACTTGGGAGACAAAATGGCAAAGGCTCAGGATGTGCCATGTCCTGGTGCTGTGCTCTGATGGAGATGAAAGCCAGTGCCAGAAAAGTCCTTCCATGCTGCTGCTTTGCTATTTATTAACATGAAGTTGAGATGCCACAGCTGGGATTCTGCACCCCGGGGTGGAGGGGGCTATTCTGATCCCCCCGAGGCTCCCTGCTGAAGTGGAGGAGGAGGGAGCACCCCCTTGGCTGTGCTCTGACAGTGCCTGTCCTGCCTTTCTCTCTGGCAGATCTCCGTTTCAGGGGGTGGGCTGCCCCCGGTGAGCACCCTGACCAACATCCACAGCTTGTCCCACCACAACCCGCAGCAATCCCAGAACCTCATCATGACGCCACTCTCTGGAGTCATGGCCATCGCACAGAGTAAGTGCACCCCAAGTTCCCCTCCACTGCCCTCTCCTGCGATGGGGAAGGGGGCACTGCCTGCTCCTGCCAGCACTGACATCCCTGTTGTGCTCTCTCCCTCCTCCCAGGCCTGAACACCTCGCAGGCGCAGAGCGTGCCTGTTATCAACAGCGTTGCTGGCAGCTTGGCAGCTCTGCAGCCGGTCCAGTTCTCCCAGCAGCTCCACAGCCCGCACCAGCAGCCGCTGATGCAGCAGTCACCCGGCCACATGACACAGCAGCCGTTCATGGCCACTGTGACCCAGCTGCAGAACTCACACAGTAAGGGTCGGGGGGGAGCTGTGGAGGGCCCCAAAAAAGAATTCAGATGGGAAATCAGCTTGTGCTCTCCTGCTGTGCCCTGCCCAAGCTGCTACCCTTGGCTGCTGCCCCTTTCCCATGGGTACCAGCCCATGAGATGCTCAGTAGTGCAGGATGGCCATATCCACCCTTATCCTCTCCTCCCATGCCATCCATCTGGTCTAGCCACATCCCTTTCCCTGGGTGAGCTGCCACCTGAGAATGCAGTGGTTTGAAGCAAGCAGTGGGTTCTTCCCATGGCTTGTTTTATCTCATCCATGTCTCCCTGGATCTGCTGTAACGCATTGCTCGGCTGCTCTGCCCTGGTGTGAGGGCTGTGGGTGGCTGTTCCCTGACTTGTCTCCCTCCTCTCTGCAGTGTATGCACACAAGCAGGAGCCTCCCCAGTATTCCCACACCTCCCGCTTCCCCTCGGCGATGGTGGTGACGGATACCAGCAGCATCAGCACACTCACCAATATGTCTTCCAGTAAGCAGGTAATGGCCCTGCAGAGGTGACTGGGGTGGAGCAGGGTGGAGATGGGAAGATGAAATGGAGCTTTTTCCCCTCTGGATATGGGGCTTGAGGTGGAAGTAGCAGAGACCCTGTCCTGCTGCCAGTTCTGCATCTGCGTGGGACTTAGTCTTAGCTCCTGGTGGTACCAGCCAGTCTGTGCTCACCCCTGGGGCAACTCTGTGAGAGTGGGAGCATCCCACTGGGATACAAACTGGGCTGAGAAAATCAGACCAAGCACATTCTGCTGCCTGTGTCCAGGGGGTTTCAACCCTGGCTGGAGTCAAGTGGAGGAGCCAGGTTCTGATGCACCCTAACTTCCCCCAGCCCCTAAATATTTATCATGTGCCCAGTGCAGGTGTAAGGCCGGACTCCTGGTTCAAATCAGGTGTGTGAGGCTTTCCTCAGACAATAGTCCCTTTCTGAGAGCCAGCTCCAGGGACTGTGGGAAATATGTGGCCCTTATTGATCGCTAGATAAATAAGAGGAAGCCTTGAACTTGCATTCAGATAAACTTTCTTACCGGGGTTTGACAGGGGACAGGAAAAAAATGTCTGCAATGACCAGAGAGTAAATACAGTGTGGGATTGCTGTGAGACCCCCCCACCGTGGGATCACTGTGAGACCCTCTGTGTGATGAAGGAAGGGGCTGGGGCTGCTGAGGGGAGACACTGGGAGAGGGGCTTCCCAGTGGGGTTTGGGGGGCTTGGGAAGGGGTGATAAATGCCACCTCCCCCGGGGGTCCCACGCTTTGTAGGTCTCGGGGTGAGTCGGTCAGGCACGGCCTCCCCTCAGAGCACCATTTCCTCCGCACGGTGTTATCGGTCCATCTGCTGCGCGCTCAGCCCGAACTGCTGCTGATTAATCGTGTTCTCCTGCCTTTGATGCCGGGCAGGCCACGGGGAGCCCTGGGCACACAGGAAATGTCCCTGGCAGGGAGATGGTGCCCGGCCATCCCCCTGCCCGCCCGCGCTCTGCGGTCACCCTGCCTTGACACAGCGCTGCCTGGGGTCAGGGGGTGTCTCATGGGTTTGTCCCTCCATCATGCCTGTGCACTTTAATTAAAGCAGGAGGAGCTCTTGTAGCTCAGGAGGGGGGAAATAGGGCCAGGACTCTGCACCTGCTGTGGTGAAGGGGCACCCACCCCACGCTTTATCCCCCCTTTCCATAATAAACAAGCTCAGGATGGTCCTACAAATGCTAGGACAGGATCTGGCTCTTGTTCTCCTACACAGGTGCCCCCCAGAGAAGGCTCCCAGCCTCCAGAGTCTCTTTTGTTGTCAACCATTTGGTGTCCAAGCTAAAGCTGGAAAAATTTATCTTTGGCCATTGATTTCTGTCTCAGTGGTCACTGGTTTTGTTAGCAAGGGGTGAATGAAGTGTGACAGAGACAGCATGGGGGGCCCTAAGTGCTGCTCACTCCCCCAAAAAATGGATGTTTTTGGTGATTTGGGTTTCTATCACTGACTTCAGCTACTGGGGGCCATCCCCGGGCTCCTCCACATTTTGCCTCAGCATAAGGCAGGCACTGCTGGGCACAAGGATTCCTGGCAGGAATCCAAGGTGGCCAGAGAGGGCAGGAGAGTCACTTGGATCCCAGGAAGTTGCAGTTTTTGGGGTGTAGTGTGCTGGGTGACAGCTGGGTGCTGCTGGTGAGAGTGCACTGATAAACCCTGGGGGTTCATAGCCCACATGAGACCCCAAATCTGGGGGTTGTGCTGCTACTCCATGAGCACCCCCCTCTCTGCTAGAGGAGAGGCTTTCTCCCATAAAGCAAAGCCTCCATCATTCCCAGAGGCAGTTCTGCACCCTGCAGCCCCCACCAGCCCCCAAAACACTCTCTGTGCTGGACGTGGCTGCTCCTGGTCCTGCTGGGGGGGACAGAGGCTTGGAGGGAGGTCTCTGCTCACCTCCCAGCTCTCCCCTCACTTGCTGTGGATCTCTTATCAGATGTTGTTATTTAGAGCTGGAAGGGGCAAATACCTCCCTGTTCCTTTGACAACGCTTGAGGCCGAGCCACCGCGTTTATTACGTTGGCAAACACCTGATAGCCACGGCCTGTCCCTAATGACATGTCAGGGAGGCTCCTGGCGTCTCCTTATCTCCGCCTTACGATGTTTGCTGTGCGCTTCAGCCCACAAGGTCACCCGGCCTCCAGCCCCCCACCCACTGCTGACCAGGGGGACCCCGAGTGGGGGACCCCGAGGGATGGAGAAGGGGCCACTGTGGTGGGAGGGATGTGGTGGTGTGGGCTGCTCAGCTCTTTCCCTGGAGGAGAGAGCAATGCTGGGGGACAGCGATGAGCCCCCAGCCCCACTCCCACCGCAGGCAAGCTGCTCTTGGCACAATCTCTGCAACAGCCTGGGCACAAACAGGCCCTTTTTTATTATTATTATTATTTTTGGGAGTGGGTGGCAATAACTGGCTCAGAAAGTGTTTTCCCACTGCCTCCCCCGTGGCTGTGCTGGGGAGGGGTTGGGGCCAAGCTTGTGTGACACCACCAAGGCCTCCGGGGGGTACAGGAGGTGATGCCTCCAAATGCTTTGCAGGGCCCCTGTGACCCCTCTGTGGTGCTGCCTTCTCCTTCTCCCTGCCTGCCCGTCACCGTGCCGCTCTCTCTCCTTTCCCCAGTGTCCCCTGCAAGCCTGGTGATGCTCCACACCTCGCTGCTTTTGCACATAGCAACGGGATCTTATTTTCCACAACATGCCGGCGGGTGAGCCGCACACCGAGCCGGGGAGTTGCCTGCCGGAGCACAGCCCAGCGCCGCAGCGAGGAGCCCGACAGCCCGACCCGGACCCGCGGGGCCCACCCGGGACCCAGCCTCTCCTTCCCTCCACGCAGTATTTCCAAGATGTATCTTGGGGATTGTTTTCTTTCCTGAAGTATTTGCCTTCCAAGAGGCCGCTGGCTCTCCCGAGGAACCAGGCACGAGCTGTGCTGGGAACTGGCAGAAGGGCAAGATGGATCATATTTAAGTTGTGTACTCCTCCACCTGATGGACTGAGAGGGACTGGGGTCTGTTACTTGGCGTTTGGAGGGAGGAGTTGCATGTGCTGTTGAACTGAGCCAATTAAACTGTAAATATAGGTACAGTCTGCTCCATCCTCCCCCCTCCCCACTCTTATACATAGAGATTTATATAAAAAAGAAGTAAATTTTGTCCAATGGATGTAAACTGCTGTAATTAAGTGCAATTCCCCCATTTGTATATATTGGTCCCAAATCTCTTCTCTT
>VXBX01001698.1:1424419-1440731 GCA_013400415.1 Scytalopus superciliaris | reverse complement strand
TTGGTAAAGGTCAGACCTGAGAATGGTTTTGGTTTTGTATTTCTCTTTTTCCTTTAAATGATTTAATTCAAATCCTGGGCCTAGGCAAGGACACCAGTCAGGCAGTGCTGGACTCTGCTCTGCAGAAGGACAGGCAGACACGTGTCCCCTGCATGGTGACATCCCATGTGAAGGAAGGGCACAGGGTGAGCTGAGCAGAGCCCTGGCGGGACCTGAATGATCCATGTGGGGAAAACTGCCACTACAAAGGGACTTTCCTGCTTTTGGGGACTGTGACATGGACTTTGGTGGGGTGGGGAAGGACTTCAGCAGCCTGGTGAACACACTGGGGGAAGTGTTCAGGGTTGGCAGTTTTCAGGTGAGCTGTAGCATTTGGTGCTACAAGGGTGAATGAGGCTGCAAGAAATTCTGGTGGGATCTTCCTCAGGTGGGGTTCAGAGACTGTCTCTCCTTTCTCCTCTCTTGGGGCACAGAAGGGCTTGGATGCCCAGCTACTGCCTGGTTTCCTGCCCAGTAAATGGCCAGTACAGGTGGCTTCTTTCCACCTTTAGCAGTTGATGATGAGCCTTGTTGGCTCTACCCTTATCAATACACATGGTGCTTTCGTCCTTGTGCTGTCCCCTCCGAGGTGCTGGATGGATGGAATTTGAGCTGAACACTCCAGCTGCCTGCCCTGTCTCACCGGGCAGCAACTCCTGGATGAAAAGCTCCACAGCAAGAAGATCCCACCTCTGCAGTGAGGGCACATCCCAGCCCCTATGGCACCTGCTGAGGACAGACACCTGAAGGATTTTTGGGGCCCAAGTCCTACCTCCCAAAAGCACAGAAGCTGTGAGACATGAGCTCCTCTGTACCTGCCCCCCCTCTAAATGGATTGAATGCTTCCGATTTGTGCTGATTTTCCACGAATTTCACAGCATGTGCCAACTGCTGAGAGGGATTTGGAGAGATGGAGAGAGCAGAAGTGCCCATGGACTGATGATCACTGCTAAAAAGAAAAACACTGGATGCTTTCTTTGGGCTGAGTCTCTTTGGCTCTGTTTGTCCAATGTGCAGTGCAGTGGGACTCTCATCCTCACTGTGACTGAGAGGACTTGCCCTATGGTGAATAAGTCATCAGGAATTGGAGACCAATATTCAGAATGACATTTAATTTAATGTATACCATAATTAAACACCATTTCTTCTGAATCCTTGGTGCAGTGTGGTCTGTAGATTCCACAGTCATCATCTGCAGTGGTGCGGCAGAGGCTGGTCCAGCAGGGACACAGCCTGGTGGCAGTGACATGTCCCTTGCAATGAGACATCCAATACCTGCCTGAACGTGAGGAGTCAAGTGTTCCTTATGAATCCCCAGGTGTCAGCCAAAAACAACAGGAAGCTCTCAGAGGTGGGGAGACCTGTGTCCTCACCCTCCTAATGATGCCCTAATGATGTTGCCCTTAGTCCAGCATGGTTTATTCCTCATTCTCTGCTAACTTTAGCAGTAGTGTGTTAAGCAAACCAATTAGGAGATGAGTGCCAAAGTCAAGCCCCATCCGTTTTGGATGCTGGTGGGTCAGTAAAGTACGAGGGGGAGGCACAAGGGTGTGCTCTGATGACGGAAAAGCCTTTGAAGACCTTTGACTGTGAAGAGCTAACAGAGCTGAGTGACTCAGAGCACAGCAGCAGAAAAGGGTGGAACCCTTCTGAAGATGCAGTGCAGGGCTGTGGGTTTAATCACCTTCAAAACTGCCTGGTTTTGGTTTGGCACTGATTTTTTTCATAAGTTAAGTGTGGGCTGCTGTGGGAAAGGTTCTCCGGCAGAAATCTGGCACTCACCCTTACAGCTGGAGCAGAACCTTCCTATGGAGCTTGTCTGTGAATTTTAGCTATCCCAGACAAAAACTGGAGGATAGGAGGCATGAAGACTGCTCAGTCCCTTTCATGCAGAACAGGAAGTGATGCTCTCTTTAGCAGAAGTTGGAGACAAGATGCAGGTTTTATTCTGAAATCCCCTTGGCACCTTCCTGCTCAGCAAGGCCTTTCCAACACACCTGAGTGCCAGGCTGAGCCCCTTTCAAATCCTGCTCCTAACTATTGCATTACCACCACTCAGTGGCGTAATAACTTGGATTCATCTACTTATGCCAACTCTGTTTTGCTCTGTGAATGGCTTGGGAAGTTAATGGGTTAAGCTTACCCCAGCTGATGCAAACCCAGCACCAGCTTGTATTGGTCCTGCAGGGGAATGGGCAATGTAGTAGAAAGCAGGTGGGAAAAGGAGGCACTAGATAACTTGATGCAGTTGAGCTGATGCCCCAAGGGGAGCAGTACCTTCTGGGGCTTGATTTCTGCACCAGCTTTGAGTCACGGAGTGAAAGGATGGAGCTTAGGGTGTGAAAACTACGTGTGAAGCACTCTTGGGTAAGCAGTTCAGGATCAGTGCTGCTCTCCAGAAAAAGGAGACTTTGAGATTTGGCCTCACCAGAGAGGGACCTGGTGAAGGAAGGGGAGACTGAGCCAAAAGAAAATTGGGGAAAGAGGGCATAGGGTACATCGGAAGACAGAGGTGGAGTAGGTGACTGAAGCAGAGTGTGATAAAGCAGACAGGATAAAGTCAATAATGCGAGCAGAACAAATGATTAAGAACAGATGGTACTTTCCCAAGAGGTGTGAATTCATGAAGTTGCTGAACAGTGTGTTGTGTGCTGTCACTCGCCCTGAATGGCAGGAGGTGGGAAGGGAGAAAGCCCGATGGATTGCTAAGGATGCTGTGGGTGCTACACCTACCTTTGTGGGGAGAAAGGTTTCACAATTTGGATTTAATTTATGGCTAAGAAAACCTTTCTGGATAGTAAATACCACCCAAAACTACTTCCAAGGGCAGCCTCGGCAGCAACTGGATTGGGGTTGTCCCTTGCTCGAAGAAACCCTGTATGGGGTGTTTGTTCCTGCAGGTGCCCTGGTTGCCTCATTAAGTTGTTGGAAAATGCAGTGCCATGTCAAATAAGGCTCCTGGAAGGTACTTTTTTCTCCTGTTGTTGTTGAGCACGTTGTGTTTGTGCGTGATGCAGTTGTTATGGAGCAAAGAAACCAGCAGAGCCCATGACAAAGTTCATTTATGACCAATACAGTTTTACAGGGCTGAGTGATTATTTTACAGTTCAAAGCTGCTTGTAAGGGAATTCCTTGCACGTGAGGATGCACAGGCTGCCACGAGGCTTTAGCAGTCTGTCTTCATGTGGACTGCAGCCTCCCTCACGGCAGGGCACAGGGACAGGGCTGCGTTTAATTTGGAGGGCAGGTGTGGATGCAAAAGAAAAATCCCCCAAAACCCCAGTGCTTCCAAGGCCAGGGTAGTGATAACAGTGAGGGTCAGGGCTGTAGTGGATCTCTGCACAGGCTGTGGGTCAGGGGAAGGGCATGGGGAAGCTCTGAGAGGTGTGGAGGTGGGAGGGCTGTGACCTTTCCTTTACCTGCAGAGGAGAGCACAGCTGGTGACACCTGCCTGGATCGGTAAATCCCACGCCCTGACTGCCTCCTGCTTGTGCTGCAGTACCATAAATGCTGCCAGTGAAGTCACTGGCTCAAAACCAGCTGAGCTGCCCTCACCACCTGTCCCAGAGCCACAACAGGGCTTCATCTAACCATGAGGAGGAGCCCTTGGTGTGGGGCTGCAGCTCTCCCTGGGCATCAGGGCTCCTTGGTGCTTATCACCTCCATCACTGTGGGAGGAACAGAGCCAGGGAAACCCAATACTGGGTATACACTGCATGCCAGGTGCTGGCTGAGGTCTGGGGCACCTCGTGCTGCAGTCCCTGTCCCCAGGGGTGTGACAGCAGCCTGGTGATGGTGAAGATCTTGCTGCCAGGGCGGTGCTGGGGCTCTGGTGCTGGCTGGGCTGCAGCCAGGCTGGCTTGCATCATCCAGCAGCAAACATATGGATTGCTAAGGAAGTCCCAGGTAATCCCCATAGAGAAGCGGACATCCTGCTGGCCGTGAAGGCATCGGCCTCTCCAGGCACACTGAAATACAGAGGAGCTGTAGAAATGTCCTTCAGTGTGAGCGTGTACACGTAACGCGCAGTTGCACAACAGCACCCGGCTCCAACGAGCGGGCTTTCCAGACTCGTTCTGCCAGTCCAGCCAGATGGCTGGATCTGCTGGAAATTTCAGCAGGAAAAGCAGCAGCAGCAGCAGCAACGTGGGGCTGTGCAGAGGCCAGGGCTGTGCTCCCCACCGGGGCATCCTGCACATCACTGCCCGGCAGTCCCGGCACTGCCGTCCTGTGCCACAGGTCAAAAGGGAAAGCATTGTCATTCCCTGCGGACAGCAAACAGGCTCTGCTCTTTGAAGCCTTTGAGAGGATTTGGTTTGGGCTGGTGGCGGAGTTTGAGGAGTACACAGAGGAATGCAGAAAGTGCTTGTGTTGGGAGGCCAGGCTGTTTGCAGGCGTTGCCAGCTCCCCGCTGCGGTCTGGCTGTGGGCGCAGGTACAGGGAGCTGGAGGAGTCCTCGTGTTGATCCCATCTCCTGCTGACATGGGGTGTCCATGATGTGCTTGCAGGAGGTCTTCACAAGCCCATGATAATGTAAAAAGGTTTGATGGGGGCAGAGATGTGAGCCATAAAGACCAGCAGAATGGCACTGTGAGAGCTTACTGTCCTGAACCAATGTACGGCAGCCAAGCACTTTAAAATGCACTCAGTGTCCAGAGAAAACCTCTTTGCCTGCTCCAGTGCATCTCTGATGGTTCCTGCAGCTCCAGGTGCTGTGGCCTCCACTCCTGCTGCTCCACTGCCTTGCACTGGCCTCCCCCAGCAACCAAGGGACCTGCAAATCTGAGGCTCCTCAGTCTGCAAAGGTCTCAGAGAGCCTTGATATCCTGACATGCTGTCCCTCTGCCATCATAGGTCAATGTGTGAGTTGCTCCACATCCCAGAGAGATGAGCCAGGGCTGCCCCTCCATGTGTGAGCACCAGCAGATCCATGCCTGCACACCCACTCCAGCAAATCTCCAGAGCTGCTCCACACCATCTGCTCCCCAAAGGTGCCTTACAGGCCCAAGTTGCTCACTTTCCTTCTCACTGTGAGTGTGATGAGATCTCCTGCACAGGGGAGATGGACAAGACACTGCCCTGGGTCCTCTGGGAACAAGGAAGGGACACTTTGAGGAAGGGGAATGGGTTTACTGTGTGTGGTCAGGTTAAACACCCAGTGTGAGCAGACTGAGCCACTATGTGGACTGTACTATGCGGGTACATAAAAGCTCAGAGCTGATGTTCCCAGGGGCTCCAGGGCTTGGCTGGCACAGGGAGCACCTTCCTTTAATCCTGGAGTGTCCTTTCCCCCTGCTGCAGCTGGTGGGAGGCTGGCAGGTGCTGATGCAGCCCTGGGGCAAAGGACCAGCACATGCTGCACAAGGGGCTCAGCAGAGCCAGAACTGGAGTGCTGTGGGAGCCACCAGCAGTGCCAGGGAGACGGCTCTGACCCCCTGGACTTTATTTCTCTGACCCAGGGATAAAACTTAAAAGTACAAAAAAAACCCCTAGAGTTGTCCTGTCTCAGTGTAGGTGTAATGTGGAGCCACACAAAACCTGAACCTCAAGCATTCTACGGTATCTTCTAACTCAAGGAACTTTGATTTTACTTTTCTATTCAGCAAAATTAATTCTCCTTTCTGTAATTAGTATGCTGCTCAAATGGATTCTTAATTACAGATAAATCACAAATCTACACACTCAACTGTTATGCTTTTCAAGTAATAAAACAGACCATTTGTCTTCCTCAGATGAACAGAGCCCAACCAGCACACTATTTCCCCCTTTATGAAGAATTCATTTGCCTTAGAAAGAAAGTCTTTAAAAAAACATTGCAAGGATTTTTTGAATAGGGGATCAAAGCTCCCACACTGCTGGAAACCATTTTTTGCTAAGCAAGATGTGAGTAAAGGGGAAAAAAGTAAAAGTTTTTTTGGTAGTGGTCAGGATTACAACACCCTTGGGAGGGACGAGGATGTGGGGTCAAGAAGTGGTGACCAGGTTAAGCAACACAGGGAACAGAAGGGGAGGACAAAGGAACAGAAAGTGGAAGTGGACAGATGAATGAGGACGCATGTTTCTGTGCCGCAAGAGAATGGAGGCGACATCAATTCATACTGAGAGCTGAGGGCTGAGGGCCTGCTAATGGATCGGGGGACACAGCAGGGATCAGAGGTCACCACTGCTCCCAGCCAGGCTAATTGACTGTTATGTGCATATTAGTGATGATGATGTAGCAGGAGGGCAGGATGTGGGGGCACATGTGCACCAGTCCCACTGTCCTGTAATTCCTGCCTTAACACCTGTAGAACAAGTGAACACACACAAGGTATTGGCTTAGCTGGATTTTTTCCAGAGGGGAGGTAAGGATCTTTGACCTGGGTGTGCACATGGTGGAATAAATGCGCTCATCTGATTTGCTTTGCTGTCATACAGGGTTTTATTTCAGCTCCACGTGTCGGGCACAGCCCAGTGATGTGACCAGCACATCTCTGCACCACCACAGAGCTCCCTGAGCCCTGGGGGGACGGGGGCTCTGCCGGGGTCAGGAGTGTACCTGGCTATTCACCTGTACCTGCTGGGGTCCCAGGGACTCCCTGCAAGGATAACAAATGAAACCAAGAGCCAGGGCTCTCCCCCACGTCCCAGTCCAGCCTCCAGGCATCCTGCCAGCAACTCCAGGCACAGCGGGCCGGCGCTTCCCTCCTCTGATATACCTTTATCCAGCCCTGGCGTGTGGAAGTGCCGTGTCCTTCTGCACGTACAAGGTGAGGGGGGTTCAAATAAAGACATGAGCCTGGTGCAATAAATGCTGTCACCCCTCCTGAGTATGACTGTGTCTGGGGGTAGGGGTTGGTGCCACCCCCTTACCTGGCACAGGGGGATGTTTCTTGTTTGCTGTGGTGCAGATTTGAGTGGGAACTCCCTGTGGGAAGACTCTGTGCTTTTTTCTTTACTGGTTTGGATCCATCACAGGGAACAAATCACACCATCCTTTGCTTTGTGGGGTCACCTGAGAGCAGCCCTTCTCTGCGAGGTCACCTCGCTCACAAAGCAGGAGCAACACAGGGAAGGAGTGAAAAGATCCCCAGCAGACCCAGAGGGTGGTCGGGCACTGACCAGGCTCCCCAGGGCAGTGGGCACGGCCCAGAGGCTGCCAGAGCTCAGGGAGTGTTTGGACAGGGTGGAATTATTGGGGTGTCTGTGCAGGGCTGGGAGTTGGACTGCAACATTCCCCGTGGGCCCTTTCCAGCTCAGGATATTCCATGATTCTGTGGTCCCTGGATGGTGGCACACAGCCCTGGAAGCAGAGCTCCTCACTCCCTACACAAAGGGATTTCCCAGTCGGCCGAGGAAGAGAATGCTCCGTTTCCTCACTCTTGAATCTGCCGACAGCATCCCTCGGGGAGTGATGGATATTGGAGATGATTTATAGTTCTTTGTCACACAAATGCCTCCACATTCTTCCCCATCCTCTCGCAGCAACCACGGCCGCTTCTCCCGGCAGAAAAGCAGGAGCCTCAGCCTGGGAACAGCACGAATGGTGTGGCGTTGTGCCTTTAGTCACTGTAAATACACCACTGGGGACACAAACATGGGAACTGCCACTGTTGTGGTGCCCTGCACCCCGGGCTCTGTGTGGCTGCTTCCACTTCTGCTGTCAGGCTAAAAGTTTGGCAAAGGAAAAGCAATATAAATCAGGCAGAGAGGGGCGGAGGGGAGGATCAGGTTTACCCAATTTTTCATCTCAGAGTTTGTTATTAAAGTGGTGAATGTTACAGGGGGAACAGCCATTGCCTGTATGTCTCAGAGCTCTTAGATTTCAGCAATGTAAACCTTTAGCTCTTGGGACTGTTATCACATTCAATAGGTTTTGTTGCCGCTTAATTGGATTTCTGTTTGTTTTACTTCAAGAACTACCAGGAAAAATATCTATATTGTTTGACCTTATACAGGGTACTAGATTTACCCGCATTATTGGATCTCAGTTTATCATAACGAATAAATACACGAATCAAATAAATTCTGATCTTAATCTGGGCAAGCTTTGAGCGCCCCGACCAGATCAGCGGCCTAGCGAAGCCTGACCGCGGTTGCCATGGCAACGCGCCGGGCGGTTGCCATGGCACCCGGGCGCGGTTTCCCCCCACGCCGGAAGTGCTCCCCGTTTCCGGTGCCCGCGCGGGGGATGCTGGGGGAGGCAGCATGGAGACCCACGAGCTGTTCCGCCGCTTGGGCGCCGGGGCCCGGTTCGATGTGAGGCGCTTCGGGACCGACGCCCGGCGCTTCGGGGTGAGTGGGACACCGCGAGGAGGCGGGAGAGGGGCTCGGGGAAGGGTCCCGGTGCCGTTCAGGCTCCCCGTGCGCCGGCCCCGCCGCCCGGGAGCTGCACATGGCGGCTCAGCGTTGTCCCGGTTCATCCCGCAGGTGATTAAAGGGAACAGCGGCAGCGTCTCCCTGGAGAGCCTGGACTTCTTCGGGAACAAGGAGGGAGCCCGCCAGGGGTCTGCCGAGGAGGGCTGGGGGCTCGCAGGGGCCGAGGAGGAGGGGAAGCAGCAGGAGGATGGAGCCAGGAAAAAGGATGGAGAGGCGGCAGGAAAGAGGAAAAGAACGGCAGAAAGCAACGAAGGGAAAAGGAAAAAGAAACGAGGTATTTATATGCACACCCGCGTATGCCGGGCAGAATTATCACAGAATCCCAGAGCGGTTTGGGTTGGAAAGGAACTTAAAGCTCATCCAGTGCCACCCCCTGCCATGGGCAGGGACGCCTTCCATAGCCCAGGTTGCTCCAAGCCCCGTCCAGCCTGGCCTTGGACACTCCCAGGGATGGGGCAGCCACAGTTTCTCTGCCCAACCTGTGCCAGGGCCTGCCCACCCTCACAGGGAAGAATTTCTTTCTAATATCCCATCTAAACCTACTTTCCTTCAGCTTAGAGCCATTTCTCCATGTCCTATCACTGATAAGTACCCTGATAAAGTTCATATTTCTTCCTTGTTTCAGTTTATTTTAATTCTGCGGGTTCTCTTCTCTCATTTTACCGGAATAAAAAATGCTTCTGGGTTTTGTGGCTGGTCTGGGTCAGAACTGATCAAATAACTGGGCCAAGATTTGATGCTGAGATGTGGGGTTGTGGTTGCCATCCTTCAGGATTTTTCATTTTACTGAGAATGAGAGAAAAAAGGCTTTGAGATGTTCTTTGTCTGCAAATAACTTTTGTCTCCACTTCACTAATGGAAATTTCAATTTGTTTGAAACTTACAGGAGCAGCATCAATGCCAGAGCTGTCAGAAGACAATGGAATAAAGTGGATGTCCTCTCTGGAGGCAAAATTTGAAGATGCAAAAGACAAAAAACCTACTGCAGAGAAGGTTGAACGCTTGAGGAGAGAAAAGGTGGGACCAGGGAATTCTGATGTAGCAGCAGATTCCTGTGGCTGTTTCATCTGGAAATTGAGTTTTCATTTATTCAGTTCATCTTGGCAGGAGGGTGACTGTGGGAAAGAACCAGAAGATGAATCCATACATGTTTAGTTTTATGGTGTCAAGGAATAAAGAAAGTTTGGTTTTTGCCTTTTAGATAAATCGCTTCAGGAGCCAGCACAGGATCAACGTCCAGGGAACAGATCTCCCTGACCCGATTGCCACCTTTGATCAGCTTCAGAAGGAGTACAAAGTGCACCCTAAAATCATGGAGAATATCCAAGCTGCAGGGTTCCACGTCCCTACACCAATCCAGATGCAGGCCATTCCCGTCATGCTGCACGTAAGTCCTCTGGGACTGCACTTTATTTCAGGGATCCTGGCAAAATTTGGGATCATGGCAGGTTTAAAGATGCATCAGCTGCATCAGAGTTCAGAACTTAGCCATTGGAATATTCTGGGAATATGCTTTGACCAAGGTGTTTTGGGGCAGTTTGCACTGTTGGGATTTATGGGAATGTGATTGTTGTTCCTTTTTTTCCCCCCTAGTGAAATATAACCCCCTTGTTTCGCTTACAGGGTCGGGAGCTTCTGGCTTCAGCTCCTACTGGCTCTGGAAAAACACTGGCATTTTGTATCCCTCTCTTAACACATCTGAAACAACCCAGGAACAAAGGATTCAGGGCTCTGATCATATCACCTACCAGAGAACTTGCCAGCCAGGTGTGTGTTGAGGGGAAAGGCCTTGTCGAATTGATGTACTTCAAAGTTTTCACTCAGAATCAGTAAAATATCAGCTTAGTAAATATTTTTTTTCCTTTACTACCCTCAGATAGCAGAAAAAGATAATGTAAATGTTTCTTTTAAGTCCCTTGACTTCTGTGGAGTAGGTACATATCTAGTATCTGAGTCTAATCTAAATGATTAGATTAGAGGCTCAGGATTCTTTGATCATATTTTAAACTGCCCAATGTTCAGGTGCTCTTAAAACTTCATTTTGTACTTGAGATTGCTATGAGAGGTTTATCTGTTTGTTCCAAACACAGAATTTCAAGGAATAACTTTATACTGAAGCTGGTTATTCAAATGAAGTAAAAATGACAACATTGTGCGGTTTTTATTCAAATGGCAGGGAGGACTTTTAGGAGCTACCTGTGGTAGTGAGAACTGTGAGAACTTTGAAGGGAATAATGCATGTTAGAGAGCTGCATTTTATTATTCTAAAAAAACCAGAGGGCTTTCTCTTGACACTGAAGCCAAGGTGATGTTTGAAGCTGTATCTTCAGGGTTAGGTTGCCCAGAGGAGCTGTGGCTGCCCCATCCCTGGAAGGGTTCCAGGCCAGGTTGATTGGGGCTTGGAGCAACCTGGGCTAGTGGAAGGTGTCCCTGCCCAAGGTCTCTTTAAACCCAAACCATTCCGTGATTCTATGATTTTTACGTTAGAAAAGCTCACTAGCTCAGTTTGAAAATCCAATCTCTGCTGCCTTTTCAGACGCACCGGGAGCTGGTGAAGCTGGCAGAGGGCACGGGCTTCAGAATACACATGATCCACAAGGCAGCTGAAGCAGCCAAGAAATTTGGGCCCAAGTCTTCTAAGAAGTTTGGTAACTGTTTTAACAACTCAAGTGCTTCTAAAAATGTAAAAAATGTCACTGGCCTTCTCTTTGGGCTGTGTGGTTTTAAAGAGATGGTTAGTGACACTCAAGATGTGTGATCTGTTGTGCAATGCTCTAAGAGTAGCATGGAAGAAATGGGAAGTGAGGTGACGTGGACTCTCTTAAACTGCCTCTGGCAGATTGGATTGGAACTGGTATTTCTCAGGGCTCTGTTAGACTGGTTTATTTTGTGTGGTTTCAATATTTTGCATTTTTTTCTTTTTTAATAGATATTCTGGTTACTACTCCCAACAGACTCATTTATTTGCTGAAAGAAGATCCTCCAGCAATAGACTTGAGCAGGTATGCAGAGTCTGTCCCAAACCTGGCTTTGCCACTCAAGGGTGGCATTTCTCCTGAAAGGCAAACCTCCCTGTTCCTAGTGTGGAGTGGCTGGTGGTGGACGAGTCAGACAAGCTGTTTGAGGATGGGAAGTCGGGATTCCGGGAGCAGCTGGCCTCCATCTTCCTGGCATGTACCTCCCACCTGGTGAGGAGGGCCCTGTTCAGCGCCACCTTCGCACACGACGTGGAGGAGTGGTGCAAGCTCAACCTGGACAGCGTGGTCCTGGTGTCTGTTGGAGCCAGGTGGGTGTGCAGGTGGACTCAGACCGTTTCAGGTCTGGGGTTTTTTTCTGTTTCCCAGGGAATTGTTTGCTTTGTATCATCAGCCTGCTTGGTTTTATGGGGGTTGTTACAGTACTGCAGTTTTTTTGGTGTTATCATGTAGGCACATAGGTCTTTCTCACATATTGAAAAAGTTGTTCTTTCCCTTTTGCCAATTACTTTCTCATCAAATAATCTTAGGAGCGTTCACTGGTGAAATAATTTTGTTGTGTGGTATTTCTCAGTCACCAGGTAATACTTCATGGGGTTTCTCTATATTTACTAATATATAAAATGCATGTTTATTTTTATGTATATAAAAACTCTAATGGGAGCACATTTCTGTTGGATTTCTGCTTTCAGAAACTCTGCAGCAGAGACAGTAGAACAAGAGCTGTTGTTTGTTGGATCTGAGACAGGAAAACTAACAGCAATGAGAGAGCTTGTTAAAAAGGTATTTTGGAGAGACTGAGTGTGTTCTGCTTCTTGCTGATCTGTGCTCTGTTTTCTGTCAGAGGCTCCTGATTTCCCAGGTCAAAGGTTTCTCTGGCACATGCTAAACCATTGGCCAAATCTTCTGTGTTTCAGTTTCTGAAGGAAAAGGATTTTTGAACCTGAGATAAACTTGCTCTTTTGCAGGGTTTTGCTCCTCCAGTCCTTGTTTTTGTGCAGTCTATTGAGAGGGCTAAAGAGCTTTTCCATGAGCTTATTTATGAAGGCATCAATGTGGATGTCATCCATGCAGACAAGACTCAGCAACAGGTAGGAGGATTTTAATTTGTTTTCAAAAAATGCTTTAGAAGGAAAGGTGAGAGCAAGAGTGTTGCAATGTGGCTCCAGATAACTTTTGCAGCAAATTCCTGCAGGTTTTGGTTTAGAGATTTAGTTTTATTTGTTAACATCATGATGACTTTGGGGAAGCAAGTTCTCCTCCTTTCTCAAATTGTAATTGAGCTGTTTCCAAATATATTTTCTATTTTTTTTTCCTAGAGAGATAAGGTAGTGCACAGTTTCAGAGCTGGGAAGATCTGGGTGCTCATCTGCTCAGCCTTACTGGCTCGAGGGATTGACTTCAAAGGCGTGAATATGGTCATCAATTATGATTTGCCAACGAGTGCAGTGGAATACATCCACAGGATAGGTGAGGGATTGCTCACAAACCATTCCCATTTCCTGGATCTTTGATGTAGATGCCCTTGTGCATGAGCAAAACTCACAAAACCAAAACCTCCTCTGTGCTGCAGCACAAACTTCTGCACAGCATGAACAATTTATTTCTGGGCTCAACTTTCAGTAAAATTGCATTTCTTTTTGTCTCTCTTCTGTGAACCTTAAATATTAAGATATTTTAGACATATCTGTGCTTTCATTGGGAACAGTCCTTGGGGATTGGCTGCTCGGTATATGAACATCTGCTTAGTATATGAATACTCATTAGGAGGCTGGGGCTGTGAGGAGGAATAAAGGGAGGTATTTAAAGTAAAATCTCTACTCCTTGCCACATTTTTGTTTGACAGGTCGTACTGGAAGAGCAGGGCACAGAGGAAAAGCAGTCACTTTCTTTACAGAAGATGATAAACCTTTATTAAGGAGGTAAATTGAAAAGATGATACAGCAAACATGGGTTGTGTGGTGTGGTTGTGTCTGGTCCCACAGACCTCATGAGCACAGTGTTACTGTGCTCTGGAAACCCCACACTGCCTTAAAAAGCACTTAGAGGAAACTCTCTGTCAACAGGGTGGAACTGCAAGGTGGTTCCAGAACTAACTTTGTTCTCATTCTGGTTTTTCTAAGCCACTTGTAGAAGGTTTCACTACCTTATGCTGTGCTTTAATCCAATTCTTTAACTTGTGTCTGAAATAACTTGGTAGGATTCTCTGTTTTGGTGTATTGCTATTTCTTAATCTCCTCAAAAACTGTATTCACTCAGGCTCAGTTTGCTTAAACTGTCCAAATGGAGTCATTAGTTTAATTAAAGCCTTTTACGTCCTTTTGTTTCTTCCTTATGGTACTTCAGACTCACTTTTCTGTCTATTTCTTGCTCTAAAAAGTCCAACAACAAAACAAAAGACCAACAACAAATCAGCCAGTTGTCAGGGATTGCTGTTTTCCACAGAAAATTCTTCTGACTTGTCCAAGCCTTAGAGTTGATCCTTTCCTCCTCTCCTTTCCAGTATAGCCAATGTTATCCAGCGAGCTGGCTGTCCTGTGCCAGACTACATAAAACACTTGCCCAAACTGCAAAGGTATGTTCATTTGAGTAGTTCACCAGTTTTTTAATTAGTGCGCTTTAATATTTTTAATAGTTCTAAAACTAGAAACTCTTATATATGTTCTAAAATATAATAAATAAATATATATATAAGGCTTATATTAAAATAAAGTGTGTTTGAATGTCTTGAAGACAATGTGGCTGAACTAATCTTGGTATAAAGAACACTGAAAATATATTCACACCCATAAATCCCTTTCTACCAGTAAAAAGTTTTCATTATATCTTTTATTTAGTTTGGAAAATTTTTGTCCTTTAAAGTAATTTAATCCTTCTTCACTAAATGTTGTTCTCAGCAAACAAAAGAAGAAATTAATTAAGAAACCTTTGACAAGAGAATCAATTTGTACAACCCCAAAGTGCTTCTTGAAAAAAGGCAAAATTAAAATGTAAGTATTTTTTTCTCAAGAGGAGGTAAGAGATGCCATTTATCCAGAAAAGGCCCAGAAAGTTCCTCCAAAATAACAGATAACTTGTTTGGATGAACCACCCAGTCATAATGATTTTAGTGATGAAGTTTTAGTGTCAATATTTATCCATTGGAAATTTATTACTGGATTTATTCCCCAGACATAGGAGTGTTACTGCTGAAGGATTTATGTTCAGCTGCACTAACACAATGAAAACCAACTAATGTCTGTGTCACTGATATATTTCTATTATGTTCAGGTGTCATGGTTTCTGATGTGGTTTTTTGTAGGAAAACTACAAAGGAAAATATTAAGGAGAAGAAGAAAGTTAAAGAAGATAAAAAGGGCAGTAAATTACAGACTGTTTCAGAAAGCTGAATTCAGACTGGTGAGCTGGGGCTGACACCTCTGTCCGTGCTGGAACAGAAGAATGAAGATGACAGCAATGGTGAAGGGAGAAAAGTATTTCTCATGTTTCCTTTCTGGTGAGGATGGAAGTTTACATACAAGCAAGTCTCTACTGCAGTGCCAGGAGAGGATTCCTGGATGCTTCTTATAGAAGCTGAAGCATGTGCTCGTGCAGTGCATGCCTTGTGTTTCTGACAAGAGTTCAAAAATAGCATTACTTTGTGCATCTTGCACACAGTCGTGTTTTGCTCCTTTGGAACTACCGTCAGTTTTGTGTTCAGATCGCCCCTAGTATGTTTGTCAGACTTCCAGATGATTCAGAGGCAGAAAACACACAGTGTCTACTGTCAGGTTTGATAAATGCAGCTGGACACTTCAGAAAAACCAAACTCAACCTTGCTCTTCCTACTTTTTTTTTTAAATTTGAAATAACTAATGCTTCACATATCTGTAAACTCCAGTAATTTTGTACTGTTTCGTAACTGAGCCTCAAACCAGAATAAACAAGGTTGTATGATAATACAGAGACCTGTCCATACAGCCTCGATGGAACAAGTCTGCAGGCAAACAAATCCAGCTCCAGCTGTTTTCTGTCTCCATCTGCTCAGTGTGTTCTCAGGCAACTCAGAATCACAGGATGGTTTGGATTGGAAGGGACCGTAAAGATCACCCAGTTCCTCTCTCTGCCATGGGCAGGGAGGGACACCTTCCACCAGCCCAGGTCACTTCAAGCCCTGTCCAGCCTGGCTTTGGACACTTCCAGGGATCCAGGGACAGCCACAGCTTCTCTGCCCAACCTGTGCCAGGGCCTGCCCACCCTCACAGGGAGGGATTTCTTCCCAATATCCCATCTAACCCTGCCCTCTGTCATTGGGAACCTTTTCCCACTTGTCCTGTCACTCCCTGCTCTTGTAACAAACCCCTTTCTTGTCCCCTCAGTATTCTGGCAGAAGGGTGGCATGGTTTTTTTTAGTCTTTTCACAGAAAAGTGGGTGGTTTGGGTGCCCCTCATCCTCTATGGGGTTGTCCTGGGGGCCTCCTGGGTGTGAGTTCCTGTATTACCGGGAGCCTGTGGGGGCTGTGGGGCTGAGGAACTGAGGGGATGTGGAGCTGTGGGGCTGAGGGGCTGTGGGAGTGAGGGCTGAGGCTCTGTGGGGCTGAGGAATCGAGGGGACGTGGGGATGAGAGGCTGAGGAACTGAGTCTGGGGGAGTGAGGGCTGAGAGGCTTAGGATCTTAGGGGCCATGGGAACGTGGGGCTGAGGTTCTGAGGAACCGAGGGTACGTGGGGTTGAGAGACTGTGGGAGTGAGGGCTAGGAATCGAGGGGACATGGGGACGTGGGAGTGTGGGCTGAGGGGCCGTGGGAGTGAGAGGCTGTGGGGCTGAGGAACTGAGGGGACGTGGGGCTGAAGGGCTGTGGGAGTGATGGCTGAGGGGATACGGGGCTGAGGAACCGTGGGGCTGAGGGGCTGTGGGAGTGATGGCTGAGGGGATACGGGGCTGAGGAACCGTGGGGCTGA
>VXBX01001698.1:1369932-1424077 GCA_013400415.1 Scytalopus superciliaris | reverse complement strand
GTATGTGGGCTCCTGGGTGGGGCATCGGGGTCACGGGTGGGGTAGGGAGGGGTCTGAGGTGGAGGATATGGGGTGCTGGGTGGGGTGTGGGGATCTCAGGTGGGATATGTGGGTCTCACATGAGGTAGAGTCATGGGGGGAGTGTGCGGGTTCCAAGAGGGGTGTGTGAGGTCCTGGGTGGGATGTAGGGGTTGCAGGTGTGGGGAATGCAGCCACGGTGTCTCTTCGTTTTGCTGAGATTTATTTGCATTTTGGGGACCCACCTGATCCCCCGATGTGTCCAGGCTTAGGCAGCTGCACCCTATTTGCCTTCAAGTTCTGCAGCTGAATCTCAGATATTGGGGCAGGAAGGGATATGGGGGTTCCACCAGTGGTGGGTGAGTGTTGGCAGTGGGAGATGTTATTGCTGCCAGGCAGGTCTGTGGGACAGACATCTGTGGGGAGTTCCCTTTTCCCTCTGTCCTACAAAGGGCACCTCGGTGAGAGGGAGGACTGAGGAGAAAGAACTGGTGTTAAAAGAGATGTCATTGTGTCTCTGGAAAGGTTGGGAATCTGGATTTTACCACCTTTGCAAGCTCTAGTAATTTTTTTTAAATGTAGGCTCTTGCATGCTATTTATCTCTTGTCCTACTTCTAGTGAGTCTGAGGAAATTTTACATTTGACAGTTAAGTTCATTGAGTTGTCTTGGATATCTGAAGCCTGTGGTTTTGTCTGTGTTACTGGGAATGTGAGGAGGGAAGGTCTGCTCTGGGTGACCTTCATCTGCAGGCACAGGTCTGGGATGTCCTCATCTCCTGTCTGAGCCAGGTTGATGCTCTGCTTTGGGAAGAACAATTCAAGGGGGCTGGAATAATTGGGAAGAGAAAAGCTGAGGTGTATACACCTGCCTGTGTGTGCTGTGGGAAGGATGGGAGGCTGCCTTTGTGTTTCCCCAGGTATAAATCTGAAATAATTCTTGTAAGGAGGTGAACCATCTAACCTCTTACAGCAATGCTGCCTGCTCAGTGGTCTCATAGTAAAATAAAAATGTTGTCAGTGAAATGCAGGTTCTACAAAATGATTTAAAAAATCATCATTTCCCATTGTTGGTATTTTGGTTTATTTGAGGATGAAGTCTGGAGGTAGAGAAAGAGTTCTGTTTTCTGTGTGGGTTCCTTCAATTTTTGTGCATTTCTGCCATTCAAAAATACTCTGACAGTCTGTGTTGTGTTGATAGAGTTGTGCTGCTTGGGAAATAAGGGGTTTAAGAATCCACTTGTAGATGGGAAAATGTTCTGTGTGGTTTGGAACTGTTATAGTGAAGTTTGAATGCAGAAAAGGAGTTGCTTCTCCCCACATTCCTGCATTTTGGCTGAAGCTGTTGGTTGGCTTGAGATTTTTTGGTGGGTTATTAGCTCCATATTTAAAATACTCATCTAGTGGGAATTTACAGGTTTCTATTACTACTTTAAGAGGTCTGTTGTAGGGTGATGGCTTTGTTTTCCTTCTAGTTACTACATTTGTGCAGGGTCTCACATTTATTCCTCACTCCCAAGTCAGTCTCACACAGGATGGTGCCTTCACTGGCTCTCTGTGAAGAGAACCAGCTGCTTTACCTGAGTGCTCTGGGCATTTTTGCATCTCCAAGGAGTAGTTCATTAATACATTCCTGTTGCTTGAATGAAGCAGTTGATGAGGTTTATGGACATGCAGGTTTGGCTGGTGCTGGCAGTTGCACAGCTGAATCCTGGAGTGAAGTCCGTGGTGAATCCCAGTGGCACATATGGAGCCTGTGCTGCTGGAGTTTGCTTTGCTACTTTGAACGAGCTCTCCTTCCAGTGCTCTCTAATTAGTTGAGGGCTTTTTTGTTGATTCTTTTTTTTTTTCAGCAGAGACTTATAAATAAACCAGAAGCTCTGTAGAAAGGGATAAATATTTAATAGTTTGGCCTTTATTTGCTCCAACAAGCAGTGGTACCTTGCTAGGCTTGTTTGGTTTGCATTAGGTTTGCTGATTTGGAAGAATTCTCCTTGACCAGGTTCCCCAACAAGAAGGGAAAACCTGAATTCCCCAGCAAAAAGGGAAAACATGAAGCTTAGAACACTTCTTCATACTTTTGAGCTTTTTCATCATATTTCAACATTCTGATTAAACTAAGAATGGTGTATTTTTGCAGATCTGGTTTACAACAGAAGCTGTACACATCTCAACTTGTTTAGGGGGGTGTATTGCCGAGGAGGAACTTTGTACTGACACTGACCACAGGCAAAATCCCATTAATTCACTAACTTCAGCCCCTGAGTGGAGAAAACATCACCCAAATCCAGTCGAGTCCCTCTGTGGTTTCAGCTGTTTGCCCTCATGTTGTTGATATTGTATGCCAAGATGTGGATTGCAGTGACTGAACTGAACACTGCCCAGTTGAACAGGCCTTGTCTGTGGTGTGAACTGAGCCCTGCACATGTTTGGGGATGAGGTAACATGAGTCTGCATGGTACCTCAAAGGAAGAACCCCGAAACAGTGGGGATGGAGGGTGGTTAAGACTGGACCTGTTGGAAAGCACAGGTCTGTGTTAGTTGTGGAAGGGGAAATTAGCACGTAGTGGTCAGAGCTGATGAAGAAGATCCTGATTAGAGGATGAGGTGAAGAGTGAATGGGTTGTCTTGGTGACCATGTGACCTGCTGTCTGTACAGTGGGTAGGTGCAATTTGCTCCTGGATAAATGCATAATTTAAATTCCTTATTTTATCTTAGTGCTCATATTACACAGGTCTTTTATATTTATAAACCAGCTTGGCTTTCAGACCTTCCTGCAGCCTTTTCTGATGGCTGTACTCTTAAGCAGTTCCTTTTACATCCACCCTCGGAACTGAGCATTGAATATCTCTAAGTGTGTTTCTTTTCCATGGTACTTTGTAATAACTGCCTGGGACACCGAGTGAGGTTCTTGTTTGGGAAATTGCTGCTGATGTGGGTTTCTGCGAGTTGCTTGCAAATGAGAATTTTAAACTAGATCCCTCTTTGCTGTTTGGCAGCTGTTGGAAAGTGAGGGCTAGCAGTTTCCATTAGGATTTCAGTTGAAATTTTAATGGTTCTTCCTCCAGGTGCACTTGACCCTTGATACGCTGATGAATATTTTCTCCAAGATGCTGTTTTTGTTGTAATTAGGTAACTGAGAAAATACACACTCCAATATTTTGTAGTACTTAGTGTAAAGGTAAAAGTGATGTGGTTCCATGGATAGTTTCTCTCCTGAAAACTGTTCAGGAAAAAGCAGCTGAGGACTGTTGTCTGGTGCAGTCAGTGGTTCTGCTGAGTCAGACTCTTGCAAGAGGAGATGCTTATTCATTCTAGCCTACACCAACAAATTGACCTGTTCCCAACCTGCGTGGGTGCCGAAACTTGTGGGTGATGTTGATGAGTCAAAGCTGTTTCAGTGCTGCTGGGGGGATAAGATCTATTTTTCCAGGCTGTGGCACCACTGATGGTGCTGGTGGGACTGTCCAGTGCTTTTAGTGGGATCCCAGTGAGAGAGGACTTTTTCCCTGGGGCAGGATTGGGTTCTGTGAGACCAAAGGAGCAGGTGAAAGTGCTGACCAAGAAGCTGGGAGGCTCCTGGTGATGGTGCTGTTGTGCAAATCGAGGTGGATTTTCAATCATTTGTTTTTGTGCTAAAATGATACTTTAACATACTCTTGTTTTCCTCCCACAGCTTCATGTTTCCTGTTGCAGGTGGTTTAGGCCCCCCTCAAGGTATGTATCAACTTCACATTTTGAGCACAAAGTTCTTTACTTTGTTTAGATATGTTTAACAACTTAAACCTGTTCTGCAGTGATGCTTAGAAGTGTGATTGTTAACTGAGCTGCTGTTCAATGCAGGCTGGTTTTCCCCTTGAATTCAGCTCTGGTAAGCTGACTGACCAGTGGTGAAACTTCCTGTGTGTTGTTGAAGCAGTGTCATGAGAATCTAGATTAAAGGTCTAGGAAAACTACACCTCCCTTTTTAACCTGAATTTGCCTTTAAGATTTTTTATGTTATTTTGAGTGTGGTATTTCACCTCTTTCTGCTTCATCTCCCAGCTGTGTATACCCATATTGTGTGGGTGTTGCAAGACCTGGTAAATATTTACAAAGCACAGCAAGACCCTGGGACAAGAGTCACAACCTGTGTGGAAAGTATTAATACAATAGGAGAGTCTCAGCCTTAAATTACCTTTGTTCTCATTCCTGATGCAGTCTGTTTGTTAAAGTAGTGGAAAATACAGAGAGAACTTGTGGGGAAAACAGGGAGTTTTCATATAAAAATCTCAGGGACTGATTTACGGATTTTTCCTGACTGTGTCACTCCCTCCTGGAGTGTTTTTGCGTGTGATGTTCAGTTGTGCACACTTACAATTATCTCATGGTGTGCTGGTAACAAATCTGTGTTGTCTCCCAAGATAGGAAAATACTGAACAATAATCCACTTGGCTTTATTCAGTGAGTTAATGCATTCCAGCTTGATTTGTCCAATTTTGTGGAAGTTGAGCTTTTACTGGCAAATACTGGTAACCATTCTTATGTATGTAGTGGACTAATTAACCTGCAGTGGACTAATTAACTTACAGACAAGTTATCCAGCCAGGTTAGAGTGTGTAAGGGTCATTTAATTTTCCAAGATTGCTGTTTTGTAAATTTTCCCTTTCAAGTGAAACGGGAATTATCAGCACCAGCCAACCTCATTAATTAAATCTTGTTAATTGGAAATGACCCTTCCAAAAATCACATGGGAAGGAGCCCATGGAGAATCCTTAGGATGGTGGGAGAATTCATAAGCTTACTTACTGTGGAAGCTCTGCAACATTTTCCCTGCAGACTGACCAGTATCTAAACTAAGAAAATTCTGTGGCTGCCTGCAGTGTAGTAAATTTTATTCTTTTTATTTTTAAACAGTCCTGCAAGACTCAGAGTTTTTTCCTTTCTTTTGCTGGCTTAGTAAACAAAAAAAAACAAAATCAAATTAGGGAGGCAGGGAGGGGGGAAAGCTTTAACACTAACTGGACTCTCACCTTGTCTGATGTTTCATTACAGGGATGATTCCTATGCAACAGCAAGGATTTCCAATGGTTCCTGTCATGCAGACCAATATGCCAGGGATGATGGGAATGAATTACGGTTCTCAGATGCCTCCTGGACCCATGACCATGCAGGTGCCTGGCAATGAAATGTGGACTGAAATCATAGAGTTGCAGGCTGATTTGGGCTGGAAGGAACCTTAAAGATCACCCAGTTCCACTCCCTGCCATGGCAGGGACACCTTCCACTAGCCCAGGTTGCTCCAAGCCCTCTCCAACCTGGCCTTGGACACTTCCAGGGATGGGGCAGCCACAGCTTCTCTGCCCAATCTGTGCCAGGGCCTGCCCACCCTCACAGGGCAGAATTTCTTCCTAATATCCAATCTGCACCTACTCTTGGTGAGGTTAAGGCCATTGTCCCTTGTTCTATCACCACATGCCCTTGGGTAAAGTCCCTCTCCTAAACCAGTGGGATGCCTTGGTGCTTGGCTGAGGGGTCATGGCTGATGCCATGGTCCTCTCACAGCTGCAGTGGGGATGGGAGTTGGAACTTGGTTGGAAACTGAAGCATGGATATCTGTCGTGGGACATCCAGTTCTGTAGTATTGCCTTTGAATATATTTCTGATAATTTGAGGATTTCTCCAGATTTCCTTGGGATCTGCACAGAGTGGGGGAGTTTGGCACACATTACTCACTGTTGTAGAGTCAAGAGAGATGAGGGTGTAGTGCAAGGACAGCATCAGTAATATTTAAGGTAACTGGGAGGTTTTAGCCCCCTCAAAGATGTCAGAATCTGAACTTTGATGTCACTGTTTGTGTTGTGACAACTGAGTGTGATCAGAGAAGTTGGTCTGAGCAGGGAGGGAAACAAAAGCATCAGCAATGTGTTGAAAAGCTCCCAGATGCCACCTACGCCCAGGTGGGGTTAGTAATGGTAGGGAACTGTTCAGTAACCAGAATTCAGACCTCCCACAGTGGATCTCTTCTGTCTTTTTAATTTTCCTTTGTGCTTTTTCTTCTTTTCTTTGGTTTGACGGTGGTGTGTCATGTAGTATTTTAAATGAGACCTTTCTAAGTTGCTAAGAAATTACTGTGTGCACAGGCTGATGGATCATGACCACTTCACTGAATTGTTTCATCCCTTTGTAACTCAAATGCTGGAATTAATAGCATTGAGTTTCCTAAGTGTAGGTGATAAATCATAAACTTTGTTTTTAAATACCTTGTTCTAGGGTAGAGGAATCTCTTCAGTGTGCTGTATTTCCTCATGTGACTAGTTTTCCTATTTATCCAGCTTCCTGTGTTTATCTCATTCTTCTCTGGCTTTGAAGTAACTTTGTCTTTAGTGCTGCTGTTGCTAATTGAGGAGTAAGAATGAAATATGAGCAGCTGATACTATGTTTTCTCTCTTGTAATCCTTTGTTTTCTATTTAATACAATATGTGCTTATGTAGAAATTTACACTTTGCTGAATTTATTGTTCTGGCATGGCTTTGTAGCCAAATTGCTATGTCACGAATTCAATTTATTGTGTTTTGCCATCTCCTTACTGTTCCTTCCCACCCCCACCTGGAATTTATTACCTTATTTTTGTGAAATTTATAGTAGGAAGATGTTTTTATGAGAGCTGGTCTAAAAATAATAAACAACTTCTGTTTTCTTGTTACGTATTCTGAGACCAAATGCAAAATGAATGGTAAGAAAAGTAAATTATTTTCTGGCTCCTTCTACATTAGGCAGTTTTTGCTGCTCTATGTGCCCCAGAATATATTTCCTAGCAAATGTTTCTGATACAGTTTATTCAGACAAGGTTCCTTTCAGCTCTTGTCATATATTGTCTCCCTCCCTTGGTTCCCTGGATAAGCTATGTTTGGGAAATGACTGGACCATGTTTTCCACCATCTGTGGTTGGTAGGAGTGTGCCCTCCAGCAGGGAAGTGAAAAGTATTATGAACTCACTTAGAATAGGAAACAGAAATCCCAGGAAACCCCCAAAGTGTGATACTGAGTGGTGTATAGGGTGGCTGTAGCCTTCCTGCTCTTGGGATAGGTTGTACAGTTTTGAAATCCTAATTTTTGACCATCCTGTGTTCCCAAATCCTTTAAGGACTGTAACTCCTTATTGGAGAGGAAGAGCGCCATCTACCGAGGGACCAACGCATGGCTCAGGGCAGCTGCTCCGTGCTCAGACACTGCTCATCCAGCTCTGCTTAGCACTCTTAATTTATGAGCTCCGCCCAGGGTGGAATTGCCAGTGGTTTGGCTTTTTCTATGAACAGAAAATTCCTGGATTTGAAAAAAAATACATTTAGGTTGTGTTACTTCTGTTGTTGCAGGGTGGCATGCCCTTGGGGCCGATGCCAGCGGCTGGAATGCCATACATGGGACAGGCATCTTTCCTGGGAATGCGCCCAGCGACCCCCCAGTACACCCCTGACATGCAGAAGCAGTTTGCAGAGGAACAGCAGTAAGTGGCACTTTACTGACTCCTGGGAAATTTGTCTTTTTTAAGGGGAAAATGTAGTTTCTCTGAAGCACTGTCTGTTTAGGGCTGGAGAATGTGGTTGAATGTTCCATTGCCTTTGAAGGCAGTCTGTAAAGCTTGTAGTGGTTGTCCAGCTCTGGGAAGAAGTAAGAACGTGTGCACCAAAGCGTATGAATTTGAGACAGAAGAAATGGACAAATCAAGCAGAAACTTGCCATGAAAATTGTCAAAAAAATTATTTTTTGATTTTTTAAAAAAATCATTCCCCTTCAGGAAGAGGTTTGAACACCAGCAGAAATTCTTAGAAGAGGAAAGAAAACGGCGGCAGTTTGAGGAGCAGAAACAAAAGTTAAGGCTCCTGAGCAGTGTGAAACCGAAGGTATGTCCTGATAATAAGTGAAATGTTACTTTCTGCAGGTGGCTTTTTTTTAGGCTTTTAACAGGATGGGCTTTTTCAACAAGCAAATCAGTGGAAACTTTACATGAGACACCAGATTACATTTTGAAAAGCATCTGAAAGAGTCAGTTCTTTGCACACTGTTGGTGTAATGGAAACAGTCTGGTGTTGAAAATGAAATCAGCTTCTGGAAAATAAACCAGCCTGGTGTGTAGCATTTGGGAGCAGATTGAGTTTCCAGAAAAGAGAATGTTTGGTTGCTTGTTTTGTTAACTTTGTCCAAAGTTTTGGATACTTGGAATGAGCCTGAAGGCTCTTACCTGCAAAAATACAAACAGCTGAGTGAGGTTTATATTTTTCCTGTGCATAAAGCTTTTTGTAAATACTGAGAAACACTGTTGGTGTAGTCTGTAAAATAAATGCTTTCTAAATCTGGCAGCTAATGTTGTTATGCTTTGGGAGGGCAGTGCTGGAGAAAGAAGGGCTTAGTCTAACAGCAAGTATTGCTAATTCCAATACTGAAGGAATGGGGTATTGAAAGAAAACTGAGCTGTTCTGTGAATTTTTCAAAATGCTTTCTGTGGTGTTTCAGACAGGTGAAAAAAGCAGAGATGATGCCTTGGAAGCCATTAAAGGAAATTTAGATGGTTTTTCTAGAGATGCTAAAATGCACCCAACACCAGCATCACATCCAAAAAAGCCAGGTTTGTAATTTCCCTGTCTTCCAGCTGAAAATAAAACTCCAACATTTGAAATCCTCAGCAGGGGTAACTAATTCCAAGAAGTGGAATTATGAATTAATTAATTCCAATGAGTGGATTAACTGTTTTGTAAAATCAAGTGCCATTCTAGCAACTGTTTGCTTGGTCAGGGTATGAGAGTGAAATACTAGATATCAGCCTTTATTAAAAGACTTGAAATCTTTAAAAGAAAGCTTAATGTGCTGTGCTTAATGTGAAACATCAAGGAAATTGATAATGCGTCTGTTCTTCTCTAGTCAAAGCATTAATTAATGTTTTGCAGAGTGCTTTTGAAGATGAGAAGTGCTATTTAAGTGCTAAAAATGATCAAAACATTGTATAAAGACTTGAGTGGGGTGTCACAGCTGACTGGGGTGTCATTGGGCATGGTCAAACCGAGCCTCTGTTCTCTTCTCAGTAATTACACTTGGAACAATTGCTACTAAAGATTTCTTATGGGCTGCAGTATATATTTTTTAGTGTCTAGCCTGAAACAAAGCTTATCTAGACAAGCTTTTTGCTCTACAAAAGTGTTATCTCTGCTGTGGATTCACTCTTTGATAATTTTGAAGTTACAGGTGGTTTCTCATAACTTCCCCTTGTCTGTAGATTTGCCTGTCCTACACCAGTTTTGTTAAAATGGGTAACACTGGAAGGGATCAAACAGAAAATTGCCTACATGACCAGACATTTCTTTTGTATCTTATGATATATTACTGACTTTCTGTGGATAAAACAGTCCTTTGAGGAAGAATGTCCCCTTGTGCAGACCCCCCTATGTCCAGTTTGAAATATCATGGCTGGATTTGTTTTAACCCCGTCTGTTTAAAACAAAGAATGCTTCCACAACCAGTGTTAAGAACCAAGTTTCAAAGTGTTTACATCCTAAAAATCTGGGAGAGAAGATGCATGGTTGGAAGTGGCTGCTCAGTTTTACCGTGTGTTTGTTATGCAGACAAAAACAACCTTCACATCTGTCATAAAACTCATCCAGCGCTGTTTCCCTGTGCCCATTTGGTGTGTATTCCCAGTGTTTGCCACTTTTCCCACCTTCCCACCCACAAACCTTTTTCCTCATCACTTTGCATTGTGTGTTCATTCCATTTACAGATCATCCCACACCATCCCATTCTGCTGTATCTGTTTCCCATTCTGCTTTTCCTGATGATGAAGAATTTAGTGACTTTATGCAAGGGCCTGTTGAAATGCCCAAACTGGTGCTTCAACCCACCTCTCAGCCTTTCCAGCCTTTCCATCCTGCCACTGAGGCTGGGCAGCTGCTTTCAGAAAAGGCTGTGCTCCAACCTCTCCCTGCAGCTCAGGCTCCAGTGTTATCCACCCTGCATGGTACAACTGGGCAGGTTCCTTATTTTCCTACCTCTGCATCTTCACCCAATATCCATAAAACAGGTAACTCAAATGTATCTTTTTTTACATGTCACCTTCTGAGCTACACAGTCTTTTTTTGTTGGGGTTTTTTTCAGCCTGGCTGGAAGAAGTAGTATGTAGGCGATTAAGTAGAAACCTGCTGATCCATGGGAAAAGATGATTTCAGTCCCCTTCTTCCTTCCCTTGGAATTGTGCTGTAAAAGCACATCACATGTGGATCCAAGTATTGCTGCATATACATATGCCTGATCTTAGGTGAATTAAATCTTGTGTTCCCTTAAGTCTGTGTGGCAGAAAAAGACACAGTGGAGATGGTGGTATAAAAAATAACTTGTGCAACTATGGAGCACTTGTGTGGTACCTCCGTTGGAGGCTGCAGGGATATTGGTGAGATGAACATGAAGAATTTTGGAGATACCGTAGGTACTGGGCACTTCTGCTACTGATCATGCAACAGTAATCCTACTACAGGAAGTAGTTTTGTGTCTTCCTTCTCCTTGTTGCTTTTTTTTGGTTGAATTTGTTGTGTATGTGGTAAGTAAAGGGCAGAATGGGGCTATGAAAGTGTTTGAAGAGGGTGGTGCTGTTGGTCTGAGCTGGGACAATGCTCATCTCTAACCCACCAGTGGTACCAAAGGTGTGGAATTGCAATCTGGGTGATTAATAACAAAATATAAATAATTCCTCCTGCTGTTTATTCAGGCTCTTCCTTGGAGGAGAAAGTCTTAGCTAATGGCTCAAATGAATCTGAACAAGAGCAAACCAAACTTAAAACATCCGAAGTTGGGCACAAAGCCTCGGCTGCAAGCCAAGCTCATCCCAGTCTAACCAGCAATGACTGGGATGTTGTAGGTGAACATGAAAGTGGTCCCCCTGCTGCAGAGGTGCACAAGGCCTCAGAACAAAACAGAGCAGTTGAAGAGTGTGGTGAGCAATCCAAACATTTGACAGAATTAAATCTAATGGGATGCTGCTTGATCGCTAACGCTCAGTTCACTAATTCCAAGGCCAACCCTGCGTAATTTTGCTCTGAACGCCTGCTTGAATAATGTGTGTCAGTGCCTCCTGCTCCTTGCTCAAAGTGTAACTGCCATGATTTTGCTCTGAACTTTCTCCACGTGAATTTATTGCTGTAATCACCTTTAACATGTTTGTTTAATCAGGTTTGCTTCTTTAAAATATTCTGTCCTTCCTTGGGTCAAAAAAAACCCACGTGCTCTCTAAAGATTATGATTTTTTAAGAAAATTTAGTGCTAACAATGGGCAATGTCATGGTGGGTTTTAATTTTTTGACCTTGAGGGGATAACATCTTGTTAGGTTGAAACTCTTAGCTAGTTAATGTTTGTTTCCCAGACAGTTTGGTGCTTGTACCTATTATGTCTGAAATTCTCTGGGGCTTTAGGCGTGCAAATTTAAAAGCTGGACTGGATGAAAACCAGAACAGTTCCCAGTGTTGTTAAGGATGAGCTCAAGTACTTTGTGAGGAACAGGCGTTTATCCTGCATTATCACATAACTGCTAATGGCAGACCTGTCATCACCAGGGTGTCATCAAAGTTTGGAGTAGGGCTTTCCTACCGATCAGCTAAATATGCCTGAGAATTCCTTGTCACTTGATTTTTAGGGGGCTGAGTTTTATCAGAGAGATTCAAGGATGAAAAGCAATAGTTAGTAGGATGCAGAAAAGAGTATGGAAGAGGGGTTAAAGCTGAATAATAATGAGTCCTCAGGAGGTAGCAAATTTATTTTACTTGGCTGGTGAAATGGAAGGAATTGCTTCTATCAAAATGTGCTTGGAGTTGTGGGATGATTAGAGATTAGACTGCAGTCAGGAGGGAATCCATGTGGAAGATGAGGAGATGCAAGGGCACTGGGAAAGACAATGAAATCTGAAATGATTCTGATTTTTGTTGGAGCACCATCCGAGATGAGCATAAAATCTGCTGAGGGAGACTGAGATGAAGAGTCCACATAGTGGAGAAGGGAATAAGCAATTTTTAGAGAGTGAACGGTGGCAGATGATGTTCTGAAAGCCCGCAGTAGTGAAGGGGACTCTGATGTCCTCTGGAGTTGTGGATAGGTGTTTGTGGAATACGTGGAATATGATCTTGCTGAGTTTTAGTCTAATAGACTGTGGATTTCCTGGGTGAGGATGTTCTGGTGGAACATTGTGGTTCTTATGGTAGGTATGGATTTATTTATTCCACAAATAGCCCTAATAGCAGATAGTTGATGGGAAGCTAAATGTGATACGACACAGAACTGCTGCTGTGAAACTGTAAGACAATGAGACTTGTGCTTCTGTACAACTGGACATTAAGAGGGAGGCTGGTAAGGAGCTTCTGATTTCATTACATATATAACTATTTTCTTCTATTACTGCCAAATCATTCTAGTTATTATTTTGAAATACATATTCCTGCAGTATCTGTTTTTCCTCTGAGCACAGTGATTCCTATCTGAAATCTTTGCCTGAAATGCTGAATGATGCTGACCAGCCATGGTCTATTCTCTAAGATCATTATACTCTCTCTATCCTAATGCAACTGTTTTTCTTGCTAATTGGAATACATTTAGGAGTTGGAGTGTTCCCTTCCCAGGACCCAATTCAGCAAATGATGCCTCCTTGGATTTACAATGACAGCTTGGTCCCAGGTAAAGGTGTGAATGTACTTCTGCTTGTGTGGCCATTCATTGATCAAGTAGTTATTCAGTCATCAAATGAATCCTGTATCTTTGATATGTTACATATTTATGGTGGCTTTATCTGCATTTGAAGAAGTATGGGTTTTATTCAAGCATGTTAACAAATTCTAGATTAAACATTTATGACAGCAGCTTATCCCAGTAGAGGTTGCATTGCTGATAATGCTGCTTTCATGGGTATTCTGGTTTTTGGCATGTCTTGTAATTAGGCAGGCTCGTTTCTGAAGGCTATTTATCTTTTATGTGTAAATAACACAGTGAATAGAAAATGAAATGCTGTAGTAAATATTGATTGCACTGAGGTTTAAATACATAAAGATGTTAGAACTATCTTTTTATATGGGTTATCCTGCAATTTCATTAAAGAAGTGTGGTTTGAAATGGAGCACTAAGTATACTTTACGTAAAATATTTCTTTGCTTGTGTTAAGCTTATCTGTAAAGATGATCCAATAATGCTTTTGGATGAAACATGATGGTACAGCACAATACTAGAATGCTGCTGCCTTACCTTACACGGAGTGCTACTAATTTGATATAACGTGGAGTTTGAGACAAAATAGAAAGGCAATATTATATGTATTTGAGAGGAGCACTTGTCACTGTCTAACACTGACTCCCTCACAACAGAGTTGTATAAGAAAATATTAGAAACCACTTTGACTCCTGCTGGAATAGATACAGCTAAACTCTACCCCATACTGATGTCATCTGGGCTGCCCAGGGAGACCCTGGGACAGATCTGGGCTTTGGCCAACCGCACCACCCCGGGGAAGCTCACCAAGGAGGAGCTCTACACCGTGCTGGCCATGATCGCCGTCACCCAGGTACTGCTCACACTGGGGCTCAGGGCACAAGGCAGGTCCCTAATGAGCCTGCCGGGGGCTGTGTGTTATTAGATACACTTAGCAAACGCATAAATATGTATTTTTAGTATAAGCATTGTCGGGTTTCCTCCTCTTGTATCCATACTTGTTCTTCTCAAACTATATGGTTCCTGTATCCCTTAGTCTGCAAGCAGCTGGGCTTGCTACCTCTCTCCTGCACCAGTGAAGTGTTAAATTTAGGCTTCCATTCTCTGTCATAGTAGTGTCATCTCTCAGCAGTTTGTTTCTATGTGAAAACTGAGGCAAGAGTACCTTGAGCCATGGAGACAGAAGCTGATGGGAGGTCCAGGCTGGACATCAGGAGGAATTTCTTCCTGGAAGGGGCTGTCAGGCATTGGAAGGGGCTGCCCAGGGCAGTGGTGGAGTCCCCATCCCTGGAGGTGAATGACTGAACGTGGCACTCAGTGTTCTGGGCTGGGTGACAAGGTGGTGATTGGTCACAGATTGGACTTGATCTTGGAGATCTTTTCCAACCTAAATGATTCTGTGACTCTGTATTCACTTATATTTGAATATGACTTACTTACCTGGGCTCCTGATGGTGTGTTTGGAAGGTTTATTGGAAGCTTGACCAGTACACGGCTCTTTACCTTCAGTACTACAAGCTGGAAACTTGAACTGAGGGCACAATATGCCCCGTTGTCAACATTGCACGTGTAACTTGTTGTCTGCTTGTTGCCTTTGCAGAGGGGAATTCCTGCAGTGAGTCCTGACGTGTTAAACCAGTTTCCCGCCGCGCCTGTTCCCACTCTGTCCGGGTTCCCTGTGGCACTGCCAGCGGTGAGCCAGCCACCGCTGCTGCCCACCGCCCCGCCGGGCTCCGTGCCCTCTGTGCCCTCCGTGCCCCTCGGCATCGGGCCCCCTGTCATGGGCATGGGAATGGCAGCACCGGCGCCAGCGGGAGGAGCTGCAGCACAGCCTTCCGGAGCATTCCTGCCCTCCTACCCGCCCGGCCAGGTGAGCTCGCTTGGAAAACGCCCCTTCCCGGGAAAGGGAACGAGCCTGGCGCTTTCAAACCTACACAGTGACAAGTAAAAAACAGAGTAAATGGCAAAAAACAGAGATGAAATATAGCAGATGACATCTGAAAACGTGAAGTTGTGCCACAAAGGGTGTTCTTTTATTTTTTCAGTTTCTTTCTGGTAGTGTTAGGTGCAAAAGCATTCTCTGTTACAAAAAGTGTTCTAGTTGTAGTTAGGAGTTTGTAATGCACATAAAACAGAATTTTAACTTAAACTACACAGCAGACCAATAGCTGGTAAAACAAGAGTTTTCAGGAGCAGCTGAGAACTCTGAAAACTCTTGGTTTGCAAAGGTATGTCATGGTGGGTGATAAATTTGGCTGTTTGCAAATGTGATTCCTCCTTCAGGTAGTATCTCTCACGGTGCTTTCTCTGTGTGATTGATTTTAAATTATTGATTGATTTAAATTATTAATATTTGCCTGTACTAAAGGATGACATGGCTATGATCAGTAACACATTTATTGTGAAAGGAGTAGAGTTCCTTATTCACCTGTGCTTCGTGCTTGGTCCCTTTAACCCCCTACACCTGATGTATAGAGTTGGATGAGCTATAGGCAGAGTGGAAATAGTGACCATGGTAATGCTGAAAGGTTCTTTTCCTTCTTTTTTTCTTCTCAATCACACTGCCCTGAGCTGCTTTCATGTTGTATGACAAGTGCAAAAGCCAACAGCATAGCAATTTACTTGTTGTTTGTAATTCAGGTAGTAAAACCAGAAGATGATGACTTCCAGGACTTCCAAGATGCTTCAAAGTCTGGCTCACTGGATGATTCTTTCACTGATTTCCAAGGGGATGTAGCCGGTTCCTCCAAAACAGCCAGTTCACAGCACCGGAGCAGGTACCAGATCTTTGATTTCCACCCCTGCAGTATTTTAGAACTCTTTTAAGAAATGAAATGTTTTGCTCTTTTGTGGGCACCTTTCTAGCCTGTAATTTTGGTCCATCACCTGACTTTTACTCTGACAGTTTCTTTTGAAGGTTGTTGCAGCTACAATTAGACTTTCTGAATCAAAACCAGCATTTGATGTGCCATGGGTGGTTGATCTTTCTTTTAGCATTCCAGTCATCATGCTGAGGTCAGTTGGGTTTACAAGATTTGGGCACAGGTTTTCAGGGGTTTATAGTCCTGCACAGGCAATTGAAAGTTACTTCACACTGTGCATCCAGGGGAAGGTCTTACATCAAGCTGCTCAGGAAGAATACGCTGGGACAGAGGAGTTCTGCTTCCAGTGTTGTGTATTTCCATTAGAATTAGGACCCCTCTAAAGTAGAAAAGTGTTTCTTGGAGTTGATAGAAACCATTTACTGAAATGAAGGTCTTTCTTCAGGCCCTGAATACTGACTCCAAAATTCATGTAAAGAACACAGGATTGTACTCTTAAATGCCTGAGAACTCCAGTGGACAGAGGGGTTGTTATTTCTGTCATTTCTCTGGCCAGTGCTTAAACTTTTGATACCTGACTATAAATCTCAATTGAAACCTCATTCAGACTGCAGAAATCCTGGCTTTTCCTTATGGGAGACTGCCAAGATGTAATTCCAGATCAGGGAAATTTTGAATAACAAAATAAGTAAGCATGTTTTCTCCCTTTGAGCGTTTACAATTAATCTTTCAAAGTCTACAAAGACTGCAAAATTTCAGCATTCTTTCCCTTTACTGCACATGGCAAATGTTAATGCACCTCCCAGGTGTCTAATTGTAGACAGACACGCTTTCTGTGTATGAACTGACTGTTCTTAGTTGCAAACAGAACTGTGATTTCCAGGTGAGCACTGATTACCAGGTTCTTCCTCAACAGTGACATCAAATGGGGATGCTCAACTGAATTGTTCTGTTACACTGACAAATGGTTTCTGTGTAAGAAATTTAATTTTGCTGATGTCATAAAATCCGAGAATGGTTTGGGTTGGAAGGGATCTTAAACACCATCTCATTCCAACTCCCTGCCATGGGCAGGGACACCTTCCACTAGACCAGGTTGCTCCAAGCTGGCCTTGAACACTTCCAGGAATATTAGTCAATGCCACATGGATCTGAAGGTGCTGTTTTAAGTGTATCTTATGTTAGATGTCATTTTGCAACTAAAGCTAATCTGTTACTGCAAGTTTTGACAGAAAACTGTGTAAATTGCACAATAGGAAGTAGAGGATCATAAAAAAAATATTTCATAAAGGGTGTTTTCTTTTTCTCTGCAGCAGTTCTCTTTATTCGGTTGTGAAAGCGTTCAGTTTTGAACAAAATGTTACAATGAGCTGTAATCTAATTGCTTATGGAGCTTTATTTAAAAAAAAAGCCATCTGTGGAGTACAGCTGATTAACCATTCCATTTGCCAAGATTGCATATCTAATAGCCTGCTTTGCAAGGATGGGAAATTTAATTATATTACCATAAGCTCTTTTTTTTTTGCCATTGCACTGTCTGTCTGCAAGCACCACAGACTAGCATCAGCACGTGTGTGCAAGTGTTTGTGCGTTGCTTGTAGGCTGCTGATAAGGAGATTTAAATGGCTCTGGAAAGATTCTTGCTCCAGGCTGAAGAACACCATAGAAATTCATTCAGGTTTTCAATGTGAATGACACAAACCAGAGGTAAAATGCATCATTCATATGTAAAGGATGTTGTTGTGTAGAGCTGCCAAAGTCTGATAAGGGGGCTTGTGTGGAGGGTAAGCAAAGCTCTCCGGGAACAGCTCCTAAATCTTCCAGCAGTTGCTAACACGGTGTTAGGTTGTTATGGCAGTTTTACTGTAAAAAGTAGTGCGTTTAGGCAAAAAGACTTGACTGTGGAACTGCGGACTAATCCTTGTTTTGCTGACTAGATACCTGGCTAAACTCATTGATTGGTACTGACTTAAATTCCAAGTTCTCCTTTCATTTTTAACAGTGGTCACACTTTATTCTCTTAATTTTGCAGTGTTTAGTGAAACATAACCAGAATTAGATAAGCTATAAGTATGGAGCTGTCAAAAATCTTGTGTAGTTTTAACTCTTTACTGTGTCTAGTTCTGTCAGGGAGAATTTTCAAAAGGGATCAATTAACCAGCAGTGATTCCTGGGATATGTCTGTGTGTTTGTTCTCTTCTGGCCTGTGAATTCCTGTCATGTAAAGTTCTGGAGTATTTTGGTCATGTTTTGATAGACATTAAAATCAAGAACGGTGCAAATTGACTTCTGGCCTAAAAAAATATGATTAGGTGAGATAAACTTGGGAATTCACCCAGCTGAGGTCATTTACATCAGGTTCTGGACTGGGCACGAGCTTAGGCTTGTGATCAAATTGTGTAGCCACAATAAGAGGCTCCTTTAAATAAAGCCTGGAAATGCAGATTTCTTATGGATAAATTATGGAACTTTGCTTTTATCTCTTTTGTTTTTAGTGTTCCTTCTTTACTAATGCCACTCCCAGGTAACAAGCCGCTCTCACCAGCTGATAAATATGCTGTGTTTAAAGGAATGGCAGCTGAGAAGCCTTCTGAGAGTGCAGCTGCTTTTGGAGGTAAAAGGACAAATACACAACCACTATGAGCAATTTATTGTAATATTTCATATATCTTTTTTTTTTTTTTTGGATTGCTAAGATATCACTATTTTAAAAACTAGAGCAATTAATATAAACTTTACTATATGAATTCATAATATCTCTGTCTAACTGTATTTCTTTTCTCCTGCTCTCCAGATGGAGGGGACAAGTACAGTGCTTTCCGAGAGTTAGAGCAGCCAGCAGAGAGCAAATACTTAGGTAAGCACTAGGGTTTAAACATATAATCATTATAATTTTTAGCATTTCTCTGTATAAGCTGCAGAATTTCCATTGCTGGAATTTTAAAATAATGGTGCTTCTGCTTCTCTAAGCAACTTAGCAGGAAGTGTCCTGAAAAGAACAGATCCTATTGGAACAACCTGCTAATTGTATTTCTGGAAGATGGCATCTCTTCTGGGTGCTCCTGAGGTTTTTTTTTTTTAAGTAATGATATGGTTAGAATTTGTTTTAATAAGGAGCCATATGTTTCTGAAACTCCTGTAATGTTGTGTGAAGTTCTCATTCTCAGAAACTCTTGAAGATTAAATGCTTGCAATGAAATAAAATAACATTTGAACTTATTCTCTGTATGTTCTAAAATGTAGAAAATTCCTTTATTTGCCTGCTCTCCTGGTCTGACCACTCTTAACCCTTTCACCAGCTTACATTTCTAATGGAAAACTTTGCAATACATCAGTAAGTTTAGTTTGCTGTGCTGTTGTAGTTTTGATCAATGAGTAGCAATTCCAGGAATATTTATATTGTTGCTGAGCCAAATGAATTGGTTTGGAGGGGAGGGAGAATAGAAGAATAGGTCAGGTGTAGCTATAGTCCTTTCCTACCAATATGAAGAATATTCTCTTAAATCTTTGGTTAAAATTGAGTTAAACTAATTCAAAATATGACACTGTGTGGTAGCTAAGCAATTTACTGTTAATGGTGTACTTTTAAAATAGAAAAAATCTGTTTATTGGACACTTGTCTTAAAGTAAACATCATTACTTTAAAATTACGAGTAGTCCAAGTACGTACATGCTGGTGAATGGGTTAAACAAGTCAACAGTTTCTTGTTCAAAAGAAATTGCTGTATAAAAAAAATACTTGTGTATGAACAGGAAGAAACTTATAAAAGTAGTACACCAAAATATTCAATGTAAATTCAATGAAAACATTGTTAGCTAACGTTTAATCAGGTTTAAATTATAATCCTTACATAGCACGAGCTTGCATTGAGTAGGAAGCTGATCTGAGGTCAGCCCTTGTGATTAATTGTGCTCACTTTCCTGTGAAAGTCTGTCCCAGGCTCTGAGTAAAACTGGAATCAGCCTTAGCAGGAGTTGGAAGGGGCCTGGTTATGTTGCATTTACCAAAGCTCTGATCACTTGTCAGTGTGGGTGTTCAGGTGAATCTGGCAGAAGGAAAACAGGATTGATAGAACATTTTAAAGCCCTTTTCTTTTGGGGCTTTGTCTCTCTCACCTCTTGGGTTCCCCACCATGCCCAGTGGGACAGGCTGGTTGCCTTATGGAAGTGAGCTTTTCCAAAAGTGCTCACACACCAGGCACACTGAGCTGGTTCCCCTTCCAGCCCATCACCAGGGTTGTTTTCATCTAAACCCTCTCAGATGCTCCATGAGGAAACTTCAGTATTTCAGAGGGAGGAAGGGAGGAATTGCTTCTGTAAGAAAGCAAATACTGTGTTGGTATAAGTGAAATTCCAAATTAAATTCATTGCTTGGCAAACAGAAGAAGGGTGAGGTTGGGGAAAAGAAGTTGAGTGGAAGCTGAACAAGACAATATTGATCACCTTTTGAAACTGTTGGTCATGATGTGTTTTGAAACTAATTCAGTGTAGAGGGAATTTAATATGACTTCAAGAATGAAGTGTTTGCTGGAATGAAAATTAGAATTGTTGACCTTGACACTTGTGTGGTTCATGGAAGTTGAGTTTGCAGTTCTATGTGCGTCCTGAGGTCTTTAATTTAAATAGTTTGCATAAAAACTTCTGACATTGCATGAAATAATTGCTTGCTTGCATGGTGTGAGTATGATGTATTTGTTACTGCAGTGTTTTACTGTTGTTTTCTCCCTGTTTTTATTCCCAGGAGATAACCTTGCAGAGTTCAAGCCCGCAGGAGTCGATGACGGTTTCACAGATTTTAAAACCGCTGACAGTATCTCCCCATTAGAGCCACCCACAAAAGACAAAACCTTCCCTGCACCCTTCCCTCCTCTGCCTGCTCAGCCAAAACAGCAAACACAAGCCAAGGCCCCTTTGAATCTGGCAGACTTGGATCTCTTTTCCTCTCCTGGAGAAAACAAGCAGCCATCCTTTCCACCTGCATTTAACACCTCAAAACGAGGCTCCTTTCCCCCACCGCCCCTTCCATCCACCACTGCCCAAGCAGCACCCAGCAAAACTTCAAGCTTAGCTGATGACTTTGGAGAGTTCAACCTTTTTGGGGAATTTTCTAACGGTGCATCTGCCAGTGGGCAAGATGACTTTGCAGATTTTATGGCTTTCAACAACAGCGGTGGGTTTTCCGAACAAAAACTGGATGACAAATACAATGCACTTAAGCTGGAGGCCAGTCCTGTTCCTCAGGCTGGCTCATCTGCCAGCACGGTGAAGGGTGGGCAGAGTTCTGCCACCACTGCTACGCCCACCAAATATGACATCTTCAAACAGCTGTCTCTGGAAGGTTCCGGGGCGGGCTTTGAGGAGGCCAAGGACAGCGCGCTCTCCTCGGTGAAGAGCGATGATGATTTTGCTGACTTCCACTCTAACAAGTTTTCTTCCACGGGCAGCAGCGTGGATAAGTCACTGGTGGACAAAGTGGCAGCTTTTAAGCAGGCCAAAGAAGACTCTGCCTCGGTGAAATCCCTGGATCTGCCGTCCATCGGGGGCAGCAGCGTGGGCAAGGAGGATTCCGAAGACGCGCTGTCTGTTCAGTTTGACATGAAACTGGCTGATGTGGGAGGAGATCTTAAGCATGTCATGTCTGATAGCTCTTTGGATTTGCCAACAGTTAGTGGCCAGCATCCACCAGCAGCAGGTGAGGAACTGGTTAGATTGCTCTGGTAGCGGAGGTGGTGGAGGTTTCGGTGTTCTCTGTGCTCAATTCCAGTATTATGCACTCGTCTTTCAGTAGTGGAAGACCCTCAGTGTGTGTCCCCTCCAGCCAACAGCCCCTCAGGAGGGCAGTGATCAGTGTTTGTTTTAGAAGACTGTAAATAGAACAGCTTGAACTCCAGGCCAGTTTATTTTTGAGTTTTGACAACATCATACTGGTACCTGTTTGCTATTGGCACTTAAGGGACTTGAGTGGAAAATACTCTAATGCAAACAATGTCATTCCATTTCTCTCAGCAAGATGATGGCAGAGTCTCACTTTAATCTTGGTTTCCTCAAAGCATTTGGCTTCGGGGCCTCCCCTGCTTGGCGCTTCCCAAGGGTCAGCAGAACACTAACTTGGGCTGTTAATGAGGAGCTGACTAATCACCAAAACTGTGTATTCCTGTTATGGTGGGGCTCAATCCATGTAGCCAAGATTTTGCAGGACTGCAGGTATAGTATTTCACAGACCTTTTAGTGTTAAACCCCTCATAGGAATCATTGTGCCAAGGGGCTCTGAGTGCTGGTCTCATGATTGGGAACTCTTGGACCTAAATTTAAACTGTGGGACTTTTACTTTATCCTTACCAGGTTTCCACCTTTTTGAATTTCCCATTATGACATCATTCCTGAGGGAGTGAACTGGCCATCTCTGATCTGACCACATATCACAAAACAGATTTCCCAAGTGTCCTGCTTTTTCTTTTCATATATACATAAGAGATAAGCTGTAGTTAAATGTTCTGTGGCCTTCAACTACATGGGAACCATTACTGTGTTCTAGAACAAGTTTTATGCAGTCAAAGGCTTTTCTGAACAGGGGAACATACAAACTGTAAATGTAAAAGCTCTTACTGCAAGAATTGGTTATTTCCACATGAAATATTTCTTCCATTTTTTGCAGATATGGGTAGAGAAAAATATACAGTACTGTAATTTTGCATTATATGATATTTTTAAGTAGGGGAGAGAATTGAGTTGGCAACTTTGAGGTGGAAGATACTCTCTAACAGGGTACAAAATATCAGGAATAATTTATTAGCAAAGACATTTAATTTTCATATTACTGCTTGGGAAAATTCCAAGTTGAGTGACCTGTCAAAACGTAGCACCTACAGTGTATTCTTGAATGTTTACTTTGGGTTTGAAAGCACTTTTTCCTAATATTTTTCTAGCCTCTTTTAGTGGTAGTTTGACTTCTGTAGCTCTTTACAGGACGTGAGCTTTTGCCACAGCAATCCGTGATGAATAATTGCCATTTGTGGCAGGAAAAGCCTTTTTTGGTTTGTTTAAGGGGGTTAGCCCTTCATGTGCTTGTTGCTAAACTTTTGAACTCTGAAGTATTAATTAGAAGCTATTTTTACTAAACTTAAACAAGTCTGTATTCTCCTATGGTGCCAAGCTAGATGTTATTCCACAGGGAGAGTTCTGCTCCTTTTAACTCTTCAGATTTTGTAGCAGAACCTACTCTGGACAATCTGCTATGAACACCCCTGTGCTCATGTGTTCCTTTCTGTGTGTTTGGTGCATTTCAAGCTGTGAACTGCTGATGGTCAAGTCCTTTTTTTCCCCCAGTTTACATGAAGTTAAAAAGCAGATGATTTTTTTTTTTCCCCCCATCATAATTTCCTTCGATCTGTAAATTTAATGTCAAAAAGGGACAGTATCCCTGTCACCTCACTGCTGGGAAGGTGGGAGACTAGTCCTTGGGAGCTGCATATCTGCAGGCCTGGTGTCACATCTCCAGTGGAACAGCAGCGGGACAGAGGTGCTGAGAGATGATCTGACCTTCTGACGTGCCCACACAGAGGTGTTTATCCCTTGGCTGTGAGATTGCAGCTTGGTAGAGCTTCCAGGTACGGGCAGGTAGGTGCTTACACTGGGAATTAGAAAGAAATCCTCGGGTTGCTTCCCATGCGACATCCTGTGGTCTCTGAGGGTGAAAGGTTTCCAGTTTTGCTCTCTCCGAAGGGGATACAGTCTCTTTAAACTTTGCTTTAACTCTCTGTGTGGAAGGTAGATGATACTAATGTTGCTTGATTTCTCTTGCATTTGCTCCGTATAACCCTTTGAGCACTGCCTGCATGTTATTAGTTTGAAACCAGGCTGCTTCTTTTATACCAAATTTAGTTTCCCTCCGAGTTGAAAGCATTTTAATTAGAGCCTGCTCATGTTGGATGAACCTGATTTGTTCTTCCTGCAGCGAGAGTGAACCTTCACGGGGCGCTCTCAAAGGGTTATTCTGCTGCACTGACACACCTGTAAAATACCTTTTCCTTTGGCATTATTGGAGATCTCTGTATATTTTAACCGACTTCAGGTTTTTTTGCTGCTTTTTCTAATGTCTAATTTCAACTAAACATTTCCTGTGTGAATGTGCCTTTTCAGATCTGCTTTGATATCTCTCTTCTGCAAGTATTGACCTGCATGCTTTACTCTGATACCGCCCTTCCGAGCTCCTCTGTATCACTATCTTTTGTGATCTGTAAGTCCTGCTGTGTTAATAAATATTATCTTGGCATATTTTCAAAACGTGGGGATGTGTGTGATTTGTTGCAAACCAGCAATATATCTCTTTCTTCTCAAAAATACAAAGTTTAAAGTTCTAGTATCCCCTTAAGCTGGCGGGTGCCTTTCTCTTTCAGAGCAGAGTGTGGGTGAGCTTTTCTCCTCTTCCAATGCTTTGATCTCACTCCCTGTTACCTTCTGAAACTTTACATATCAGCCTAAATTAGATTTTTCAAAAGAGGAGTGTTTGAGAGGGATTGAGTAGGAAAATGTGTGGTGGCAAGGGTTTTTTTGTGAGTTGGAACGGGAAAACTGTTGCTATCTAGACCCTTATGAGTAGAAGCCGACTAAATAATATTCTTATATTTATTTAACTAATCTAAAGTGAGTTAATCAGAGCCCCAAAGTAAGTACTCTGCTCCCTTTTTCCATTTGGGAAGTCCTGCCTTCTAAATGTTGAAACTTTCAAACGTGAATGACAGCTGCAAATCTGTGGCCTGTAATTATGTCACTTCAAATTCCTCCAAATCCTGGGCCACTGGCAGTTTAGGATTAACATTAAATTAGCAGACGAGGTAAAAAGCTAAAAATAATTGAGCTGTGGAATAAAGTGTTGTGAGGTTTTGGAGTTGCCACAAGAGCAAAATCTACACCAGGAAGCAGAATGTGGCCTTTCTTTACACTGAGCTTGAGAGACTTTAAAAGGGAAAAAAAAAAAACCCAAGCCACAAGAGCCCTCTTTGATTCTGCAGATTGGTAGGTCATGCCCAGCCCTAAAGCTTTTTAAACCAAAGCTTTGAACATAAACCTGAGACCTAATTCTGCAGGGCCTGAGCTGTTTGTATTTGTTCAGCTAATCATACCTGGAGGAGGAAGAGTAACGTTCATGACTGTATTTATTACATTTTTGTCCAGACTTGACAGTCAGATTCACTCCCTTTGCTCTCATTTATGTTAATTCTGTAAACAGAAGAGCTTATCCACCCGGATTTATCCCGGGAAGGCCTCTGACACATTTGCCATGGCCTTCCCAAGGGCACAGGGGCAGCAGCTGCCTCGGGCCTCTGTGGGACTGAGCTCCTAGTGTGAGCTCAGGGGGCTTTATTTTGCTGTGAAACATTGTTTGTCATGATAATTTAAAAATAATTCGCAAATCCTGTAATTTCACAAGGTTTGGAGGCTTTTCACTCCTATTTTTCATTTATTTTACAGTCAGCATTCTTGATGATTTCCACCTTAGCTACTGCCAATCTTTAGGGAAAGGAAATGGGAATAACTCCCTTATTATTAACTGTTCCAAACTTCCCCATCTGAGAAATGGGCTTTGGATTTTTCTGGTTGCTGATAGGCATGACACTGATAGCAGCAGTGCACACAACTCTATGCTTCCAGTTTCACTCCACCTTTACCAGGTGAAGACCCTCTGGAAGCAGTGAGGAGGGTGCCTGTCCCCATCCAGGCTCTGGATTTTTGCTCGGGCTGCAGTTGATGTTCCCAGGGTAACAGGATTGCTGCTGTTCCACTGGGAACAGAACTTGCCACCACCTGTGTCACCCTAACAACCAAAACATGACACAGGAGTTACAGTTATTCATGAGAATTTAATACACACTGAACTATAAAAACCTGAAAGTCTCCTATGCTCGTTAAAATCACTAAATTTATTCCAAGCCTCCTGAATTGTCTTTTTCAGTGTTCTTTAGATGATCATTAATGCTGTCAAGGGTTTTCCTTAAATGATTAAGCTGGTGACATTGAAGGCTCCAGCTTGTAAATGGCCTCCAGCCGTAACTTAATCCTTGGTAGTTGAAATAAATTATTATACTTGGCTCAAATCAGGAATGGCAAGTTTTTCTGTAGATGAGATAACACTGGGAAACGAGGGTTTTAACTGTATTTCATCCTCTCAGTGCTCTGCTGTACATTCCTTGGCAGCCTGGGCTGGCTCATACACGTGTAGCTGGTCCCAGGGGATGATCAGGCAGGTTGGACTTTAGGGTTGGGAGTTCAGATTGGATGGAAAATAAATGGTAAATATTTCAAACCTTTGTATGATTTGGTTTGGTTTTAACCTTACCAAAAAACAGTGTGTCCCCAAAACAAGGCATTTTCATAGAATTTTGAATGGATTAAGTCTTTGCTCTTTTTTTTTATTTTGATAAAATTTGATTCTTCTGATCAGTTCAGATCCTGTTCTTATTCCTGTCCTCCAGGAGTAAATGGGGATTCGTCTGTAGCCTCTGTCTTGGCCAAGTGTGATGCTTAGAAGTAATTAATTTTTCTCCCTGCTTAATCATCTCTTGCTTTGCAAAAAGCATTACTGATAGACATTCATACTTAAAAATACTTAATTTTTAATTTTTTTCCCAGCAAAACAAGGCTGGTATTGCATCAGAGGCTAAAACTGCCACATTGTAACCAGAGCTGTTGGATTCCTGACACATATCTGTGCTCTTTAAGGAAAAAGCAGTTGGAGGAGCAGCTCTTAACGCTGCTTAATAAACCAATCTTTGTGCCAATAATAAAGATACTTGCACCACAAAGAGTTCTCTGGGGTCAGCAAGAATTGCTGTGCATGTGTGAGCTGCTCTTCACTTATTAGTGGTGGCCACTGCTCTGGAACCTGTGGGGGGTAAAACACCTCCTCATTATGCAGCAAATGTGCCAAGAGCTCAGAGGATCCTTTTGCTTTGCCATAACTATGACAAAGGTGAGGGTTTTACTTCCTCTCTTCAGAAACCTCCAACCTGTGGCAAATGATGCTCTGAAGTGCAGCACATGGGGCAGCAAAATATTGGGGTTTTTCTCCAATAAAATTCTTCCCAAAGTGAGTTTAGCTGGGATTATGGGCAGTTCCACATTCTTATTTTTCATACTTCACCCTAAAATATTTTCGAACTGTAAAGCTCTGAACACAGTGTTTTTCCTGTAATACAATAGTCTTAGGGAAGTTTATTCACCAGAGTAATCCTATTGGAACTATCCAAATAAATCAAATGTACAGAATTGGACCATTACATTTCGCCTCAGCCCTCACACCTCTGCAGAGCTTTTGTGTCTGCCTCAATTCATGAAGAGAATCTTGAATCTTAGTCTGTGAATAATTAAACTATTGTTCTGCCTTCCCTGACCTATTGATTGCAGGCGAGTTCAGGATTCCCACTGGAGCCTGCTGCTGATCCTGCCTGTCCCTGAGCCAGGATGGGATCAGGAATACACTGACCCTCTCCTTTAGGATGTGTTTGCAGCTCAAAATCTTAACAGTTATCAAAGGAATAATTCACAATAGGACGTAAGTGTGCAGATCCCCACAGTGGGATCATCACTCTTCCCTTTCATTCCCAGAGAACGCTGGAACAATAGCAAATGCTCAAATCTTTGCTGAGCTTTGGAGTCAACACAAATTGGGGAAAAAAAAAAAAGAGGTTGCCTAGTAGCTGATGGTATTTCCAAGATCCCAGGATTAATTACAGTTGGCTGACATGTCGGAGGTGCTTCTGGCTCTCTCTTTCATGCAAAGCTTTCATTTCCCTTCTTTAAACAAAAACTTGAGAGCACAAGGTGTGGTTTGTGGTGATAAATCACCGATCTCTCTCCCGTCGGCTCCTTTCACCTCAGAGCCTCCTTTCCGTGCAGTTCTGCTGCGAGCAGGTGATTTCATCTCTCCTCTGTTTACCTTCTGCTTCTCTGCACATTTAATATTCAAGTGGCACTTTGAAATCTTGCTGTCTGTGTGCAAGGGGCTCAGTTTGGGTTGGGGATGCTGTCATGGGCAAATTGGCAGCTGCAGGAAGACCCTTGGGAAGAACTGACGGATGACACACCGTGCCTGGCTGACCCATTAAACTCCATCATTATATTGTATATTTGTTAGATTTTTCGTTAGCCATGTATGTGGGTCACGCCTGGGAAGCAGCCTGAAGCCTGGCCTGCTCTGCCCTTCCAGTGAAATGAAGAAAACCAAGGCAGAAATGGTTTGTTAAAATGGTTTAATCCTGAGGCTGGTGTGGCTGGATTGAATACAGGGGGCAGCTGGGAAGTCAGCTTGTTCCCTTTCTGGCTCTGTTAAAGCCAAGTGTGCCAGACCATGGTGTTTATCACCAGAATCTCAGCTCAAACAACACTCAGAGAATACATTTTGTGGTTTGGGTTTGCTTCACCCTGAGCCTGTTGGACCCCGGGCGCTGTGCAGCCGGATGTCTAATCCAAACTGACAATTGTTAATGCTGGAAAACAAATGCCAAATGTAGGATAGGAGGGTTGGTTTGTTGGTTTTTTTTTTAATGCTTTAATGAAAACCACCAAGCCCCTGGCTCTGTGTGCCTTCACTGGGGATCAATCTCGGTTTGAAGGTGAAAGATCAGTGGGGTGGGAGCAGTGGAGCCCCTGGGCACTGCAGGCTCTATCTCACCCCTGCCTGTGGCAGGGAGAGGAACCTATCGGCCCATGTAATCACCAGGTAAGTATAAATGTTTGGAGCTTTCTGCAAAATAATTGGATTTTCTCTAGATTTAGCTTTTACAAACTGTTTATTCAGTTAAAACATGATCTTCTCCATATCCCTGTCAGTCCTGGCACCTGGAAGTTGGACAAGTCGGCCGTGCAGCGCTGCAGGAACTCTGATAAGCTTAGACAGGATTTCTAGGTTTTTTAGATTCTTGCAGCACATTTTAATATGTTATTTGTATCAAAGCATGAACATAAAATTAAGGTGTATTAATACTTTGTCAGAGGAACGGAAAAAGTCAGCCCAGTCTTCTGTGTGGTTGGGTTTGATAAGATGAAATAACGTGTTAAGGTGTTTGAATCGTAACATTCATATTTTGATTGTAGATTCTGCAGCCAGGAGGCTGAACTGGTGATCTGTGCAGCCTGGACTGGCCTGAAACATTGATTTTTAATTTTTTTCAAGTGTTTCTTCACTACCTGTAGCAGGATGGTGACTTTCAGCTTAAAATGTGAGGCACCATTCAAAGGTCAAGGCTTATATTTATTAAACAGAGAGATGTTTGTGTTAGTGCTCAGGTGTTTTTCGGATTATTTTTGTGCAAGCCTCGCTGGAACAACAATTCACCAGCTTTGTTCTTGCAGTTCTTTCAGACTCCCAGCAAGTTGTTTTTATGCGGCGTGGAGAGTTTGACGTTTGAACTTCAGCTTCTAATTGTGGGGGTTTGTTTCCCTCAGATATCGATGACTTAAAATGTGCCCCGTTTGGAAGCTGCACCAGCGGCTCGGCAGTCAGCAGCCTGGCAAGCTCCGACTGGTCCGACAAAGACGACATTCAGCAGGGCAAGAAGCTCTCCTGCTTTGCCCAGCCCTCAGGAAGCGGATCCTCCACGGCCACTTCTGTCCTCCAGAAGAAGGAGACCTTGTTTGGCAGCTCGGAAAACATCACCATGACAACAGTTTCCAAAGTGACAACCTTTTCCAGCGAGGATGCTTTGCAGGATGTTTCCTTTGCAGCCTTTGCGAACTTTAAAGACTCTGGGCCAGTCTCCGGCAGTCCAGGCGACGATGACATCGGAGACTTTGGGGATTTTGCAAGACCTCCCTCGGAAGCTCAGGATGCAGCAGCAGCTGACACAGCCCAGGAGGCAGATTCCCTCGCTGGTGGTGTCTCTGAACTGCAAAGGGAATCCACAGATGACTTTGGAGAATTCCAAAGCGAAAAACCAAAGATCAGCAAGTTTGACTTCTTGGTGGCAACTTCCCAAAGCAAGGTGAAATCCAGTGAAGAGATGATCAAGAGTGAGCTGGCTACCTTTGACCTGTCTGTGCAAGGTAAGCTTGCACAGGGTGGAGGAAGATCATGATGCATCTGCTCATTAAAGGCTACTTTTCCTAATCAAATTATAAATTAGCTAATGGGGATTGTTCCAGAGGAGAGTGGAAACTAACTGAATCTTCTTGTTGATTTCTGTGGCATTTGGAGCAGGTCTTTTTCTACAAGAAAAGCATTTGTTGTGCCAAAAAATTGTAAGAATTGGAAAACTGGGGAAATTTATACCAGTCATTGAGCGAATAGAAAGATTTATTCTTCTGGAAGAGCAGGGCAACCCTTGGCGCCACTTTATACTTTTTAAGTAGTCTGTGATTTATGAGTAAAGGAATAACTTGTTAATAACCTGACTTTTAAGGGTCTCATAAAAGGAGCCTGAGCCTGGGTGACAGAGAAATCAGTCGCTCCTCACCTCTGCCAGTTCTGGAACAGCCGTTCAGGGATCGGTCGAACACTCTGAGCGAGAAGCCGGCGCTGCCCGTCATCAGAGACAAGTACAAGGACCTGACTGGGGAAGTTGAGGTAAGGAATTAATTGAAATACAAGTGAATTGGCAGTGACATCATCAGGGTGATCTCAAGGCTGTTCTGTATAGAGTTTTTTGGGACTTTGGCTATTTGAACTCGGGGTATGATTCTAAGGCAGTGTCTGGGTGCAGTTGGATGTTGTGAGAGGAAACTGCTCTTAGTGGAAGTTTCTTCTCTGAAGTCTTTAAAAGTCTTGTGAAGTGGGCAAACATTGTTGTCTGAAACACAGAATCACTTGACCTTGCAGCCTAAGCTTATAACTGGAAATTAGTTACAATTTAAATCTAATCCCAGCTTTGGCACAGAGACCATTTGCTTTGGGAAATGGCATCACTTTTTGGCTGCATTGTGCTTATTTCTCTTGCTCATCCTGAGAAGAGATGGGGAAAGGACTCAGATTAAATTCTGCTAATCCCCATCTCTAGAAGAGCAGACTGTGACAAATGTGTCAGAAGGAGGTATGTGCAACAAAACTTCTTACTCATATAGTTGCTCTTCCTTTTGAAACTAGTTGTAACTCACAGAAATCATATTTTAGAGTTCAGGTGCAAAGAGAATGGTGAAAGAATGGGGAATAGATATGTTGAAAGTTGACCTGGCTAATCTGCAAATATCCTTTTCAAATACCTTTCTGCTGTGTGTCTGTTGTGTAGGGGAAAGGGAAATAAATGTGTGCAGGAACAAGACTCAGCCTGTCCTTTCTTTTCCCAGGAAAGCGAGAGGTATGCCTATGAGTGGCAAAGGTGCCTGGAGAGTGCCCTGCAGGTAAGTGTATCACCTCCTCCTCCTTCCCTCATCCCTGCAGGAACCACCTCACTCAGTGTTTAGAACCAACAGGCAGAGGAAAGGTGGGAATCAGTCCTGGGAATTACAATTTTAAAACCAAAAGCTGTCACCCAGCAGCAGAAGCGTCACCTCCTCAGCTCAACATCCTACACTAATCTCCCTGTCACTGAGGATTAGTTTGGCTTTTCCCTAAAGATTCCAGCTCACTAGTTAGCGGGGTGTTTCTGCTTTTGAGTGCCCAGTATTGTGTTGTTCAGGGCACTGATACCAATGTTTGGCTCCTCAGGGGTGCCTGAGGAACAGGTTTGTTTCTGTGCTGTGCTGAGGGACCATTTGTTTGCTGCTGAGGGGTGTCAGATGTTTCACAGCCAAATCAGTTCTCCTTAAAATTCCTTCTTTGCATTTGAGAATTAGACAGCCCAAACTGTGAATGCTGTTACTAAGCTAGATAGCAAGGCTTGCATGCTCTTAAAACTCTTATTTTGTACTCAAAATATTGGGGGGAATACATTAAGGTTTTAAATGCTCATCCTTTCCCCTGATCTGCTTACAGCAGGAGTATATAAAAACATGTGATGGATTGTGGCAAGCATTTTGTATTTAATTTGCCTCCTTTTTTGTAGAACAGTTTCTGCTGGGGACAGTCTTGTTCATAATGATTATTTAAAGGTAGATAACCCCATCATTTTATGAAATTCATTTCCACCAGGTCATAAAGAAAGCAAACGACACCTTAAATGGAATAAGTAGCTCATCTGTTTGCACTGAAGTTATCCAGTCTGCTCAAGGCATGGAATATTTACTGGGTATGTTTTTATTTTCCATGTGTTTCACAGTGAAAGTTCTTCTCTTAAAAACAGGAATATAGACTCACTCTTCTCAAAATGGCATTATTTTTTAACCTAATCTTTGCCTGTACATAAATAATTAATAACTCTTCTGCTAAATCAATTTAACTCCTGCTTTGAACTCCATGCCCACCTCTCCTGTGCCACCCTGTTCTTGCCATTTCTGAGTGAAAGTTTTGGGATCCAGTGAATTCTCTGCAATCCTCCCTTGTGTTTTACATCCACAGGGGTTGTTGAGGTCTACAGAGTGACAAAGAGAGTGGAACTGGGCATCAAAGCAACTGCTGTTTGCAGTGAAAAACTCCAGCAGCTGCTGAAGGATATTGATAAAGTGTGGAACAACCTGATCAGCTTCATGTCTCTCGCTGCTTTAACGGTAAGACCGAAAACAAACTGCCTGCTTACTAAAAGAAATGCCATCATTCTATTTAAAGTGGTGCCCTAACTTTACAGTTTGAATTTTTTCCTCTTGCAAAATGGAAATGCACTTATTTGTGAAATCCAGTTTAAAACTCTCTAAGAAAACTGTTGTTAATGTACAAACATGATTCTGTCTTATTTAGTATCTTAATGATTGAGGTGATATCCTGTGTGTCTGTGGACATCTCCAGTAAGGAAAATCTAATAAAATTCAAATAAGCAATTTTGTGAAGCCAGAATAACATGGACATAACTTGTTTTTTTAGTATCTCTGCAATTAGTTTTAATGCTCACAATTCCAGAGCACACAGTGTAGCAACACAGGAATACCTAAACTGTTTTTCCTCTCTCTGCATTTGGAAATGCCTGAGTTTGTTTTGGTTCCTGCTGCAGACTAAGTAGCTTTTCCTCCCCTGAACTGCCAGGAAAATCTCCATTGCTCCCAGACAGTCTGGTAGGAGCTGGAGAGCTTTGGACATACCTGGGTGAGTGTTACAGGCAGAGATGGTCTGAGGGGTGAGCAGGAGCATCCCATGGGAAGGGTTTGCAGAGGAACTGGGAAAAAGGGGGGCACAGTGGGGCCCAGAATACACACAAATAGAAGGCAGGAAAATCACTCGGCCATTAAATACCTTGGGTTTTTTTTGTCTATTTGTATTGCAGGAAATACAATGTGCAAAATGACTTCCTTTAACCAGGGTAAAACTCGTATTTTTAGGTAATTATCTGTCTGTATTGCTTGATATTGACTTGCATAATGGATCCCTCTTAACTCAGTGTATACCTGAGGAGTCTTTAACTCTGGGTCAGTATCAGCACATCACATCAAGCACCACTGAGCAGATCATTACCATGGGTAGGTTTTCACTGAGCATTTTAATTTGTGGCTTCTTCCTTGTGCTCCAGCTGTGGCCACAAAACGTTTTTGCTTTGCAGTAAACACTCATTTATAAGTAAGGCCTGGAATACTTGGTTTCTGCTTGAAATACTCATCTCCAGCTCACTGTTATTCCCTGCAAAGCAGGTATTATAAATGATTTTTACACACCTTTTGCACATTTTGAACCTCTCCAGGTCTTTTAGTGATATCCTATGATGCACAGAGCCTGTCCTAGGCAATCTATGCTTTCAGTATCTTACTGCTTGACAGAGTGTTGATAGACCTGGATCCATCTGTTGAACTCTTGTTTGTTGATAGTAACAATCTCAAAAGGTATCAGGATCTTCTCTTGATTTAAATGCGTGGATTAAAATACAGTTCTTAAAGTGCTTTTCCTTGGAAGATTACAGGGATTACCTGAAGTCCAAAGCTTGGCCACGTGTTCACTGAGCCACAGCAGTTCCTGGCTGCATTTTAAGCACATTAGGAGCTGCAAACTTCTCATATGCACGTACAGCCCCTCTGAAGTCATCCAAGAAACAGGGACTCCTGGCTCCTGTAATTCTCCAAATCACCCTTTTTTTTTTGGTCTCTGCCCCACGGGGCTCACTGGAAAGGGTGGAACCCACACCTCCTTCCCTGGTGTTGCAGTCATGGATCCCAAATGATGCAGACATGCCAATTAATTGGAGAGAAGTATTCCAGCTCCGAGGCACGTGCTTGGAAAGGTTAATTTTATCTTTTAAAGGATTTTGTTACAAGGTAATTTTATGCACAGCCTTGTGGTTTTTCACAGCAAATTGCAGGATGACCTTCTCATTTGCTTCACTCATGCATTTGGTAAACAAATATTAGAATGCCTTTATTAATTTGATTGATCTACTTAGAGATTAAAGGGTGGATTTTTTTTCAGGATTCCAATTATTCTCCAGCCATTCAGCAGGGCAGCGTGAGCAGCATAACCAGAGTGTGGATCCAGATACACATGTCCTGGGATCACACCACTTTTTTAAGCTTCTTGCACTTCTAGGCATTGTTTTTATTTTCATGCAAAATTGGAACAGTTTTATGCAAAGTTTTAACTGATCATTTATCCTGTGGCTGAAATCTGAGGTTCAGTACTGGAAAAGTGACTGTATTAATTTACTATTTACAAGCTTATTCTCCCATCCTTTGCCTCTCTTTAACCCGAGCTTGGTGACCTGAACTCTCTGCTTTAATATCCCATTTTGTACTGCTCTGCCATATTGTGGGTTCCAAAAAACCCCTAAAAGAATAACAACTGCCCTTTTTCTCAGGCAGTAACACAGAATCCAGGACAATAAGCCCTGCAGCAGCCACCTCTCCAGTGCTGCTGTGAGAGCAGAGCTGGCCGTGCCTCCCTCCCACAGCTGCACAAATACCTGCTGATCCACTGTTTGTCTCCCTCCAGCTCCCAGCTCGGAGCAGCCTGGACTCCTTCCCCTTTTGATGTGGGAATGTGCAGCTGAAGAATTCCTTCCTTTGTAGTCAAAGCCTTTTTCAAGAGTTTTGAGTGCTATAAATTAGTGCTGCTGGAGATGACAAGCCAGTCCTAATGGCTTTGATTAAACCCCACATCAGCTGATGAGGAAATGCACCATGTCACCCCTGCCATGCTGGTGGGATACTGTGGCTCTTGGTACTCAGTAATTTGTATCATGATGTCTGAAACTTCTTCAGTTACTGAAAATGCCTAAATTTTATTGTCTCATTTCTTTAGCCAGATGAAAACTCCCTGGATTTCTCTTCTTGCATGCTGCGCCCAGGGATTAAAAATGCCCAAGATCTTGCCTGTGGAGTGTGTCTCCTAAATGTGGATTCCAGAAGTAAAGTAAGTGTAATGGTTAAACTCTTTAATTTACAGTTTGGACTTGCATTTATAGAATCCCAGAATGGTGTTTGGGGTCAGAAGGAACCTTAAAGATCATCCTTTTCTGCCCCCTGCCATGGGCAGGGACACCTTCCACTAGACCAGCTTGCTCCAACCTGGCCTTGGACACTTCCAGGGATGGGTGTACTGAAAAAATTTTCATGGCTGTAATTTGTAAATGGCAGAGGGAAAGGCAAACTCTGACCTACATAGATGGGACTCAAATAAAATCCTATAATCAGTGTCCTATATTCTTTGGGCTTTGGTGTGACACAGCTGTGGAGAAAGGGTTGAGTTAAGTTGTTCACAGTGGGGAAGAAACTGGGAAACTACTATTTAAAAAGTGTTTATTTTTTTAACAAGTAAAATTTTTTAATGACTTTTCTCATGAAATGGATCACCAGAGGGGACTGTTGGCATTAGCAGAGCTGGGAGGGACTCCCAGGACACCTGCAGAGTTGTGCCAACCCCTTAACAATATTGGCACTTTTCCTGACTTTTTGGTTTCAACATTATTTCAGAAAGAAGAGAAACCTGTGGAAGAGCTTCCTAAAAAAGTATGACTCTGTAAAAAACATTCTTTCTAGACTCATTCTTAGCTGATTGTGGAAGGCTGAGCTGCTGACGGGCTCTCAGCTGTCATTCTCAATCGTACCAATCATTAATCCTCCTCTTCCAGCCATTTTTTTGTGAGCATTAACACTTGATCTGATCAACTAACATGCTCCAGAGCCTCCCCTTTGTCTTGTCTGCATGCCTGTACTTGTGACCAGCTTTCTGGTTTTGTGCTCCTTCTGTTGTGTGGTTAGAAAATCCCCTGCAGTGAGTTTCTGAATTTGTGTGTCTGTGGCAGAAGAGGGGGGGATTTTAGGGGTTTTGTGCTAGAAATATTGACTTTTGGCTATGTGTAGCAGGCAATGGCATTTTTAGAAATGTCTGCAGGAAATCCAGGGTGTGGGGAGAAGGGCTGGGTTATTTTTTTAAATAGGGAGCTGTGAAGCATTGGAAAGTATCTCCTAGCAACAAACACTGAGGTGGTTTCAGCTTGTTCATGGCTTCACACGCTCTGCTCAGAAGCTCCTATTGTAAAGCAGCTTCAATTAACAGGAGGAAGTAGATCAAATTCAACCTGAAATAACACTAATAGCAAGAATTGCACCTGCCTAACTCCCAGAACAGGAGCCAGGGAAATAAATGGAGGAGCTGTCCGCAGGCAGGTAGGACAAGCTTTACCTTGTTAGGGATACATAGAATGAGGTGAGTTAGTTGCCAGGGGTCAGACAGGGCAGTGTGGTAATCACAGGGCTCCCTTCATGCAGGTGTAAGTTGGCTCAGGTGTGATGGCTTAAGGTTTTATTCACCTGTAACTAAAATAAAATAGAGTTTGTGGGTTGTTGTGCTCGGGGGAGGGTCCTGCCATGCTGTGCCATTCCAGGGTGATACCTGTGCTGTGCCCATTTTCCACTCTAGTTTTAGATCCTGGAGTAGATCACACTGTCACACTTGTTTCAATTCTTCTTTCAGGCCTTTAATTCCGAGACAGATAACTTTAAGCTGGCCTATGGAGGGCACCAGTACCACGCCAGCTGTGCAAACTTCTGGATCAACTGTGTGGAGCCCAAACCTCCAGGTCTCATCCTGCCAGACCTGCTCTGAAAGCAGATGAACTGAAGGTGGAACTTTGGATCTAATAATGCAGGACTTGGGGTAACTGGTGGGGTGGAGTAAGCGGAGAGGCTGGAGTTGGGCTCAGGATTTGAAATGCTTGGGGTTGAGTTTTGGACTGTAACAGGTTAAAGCCACTGTCACAGACAGTGAAGAATTCACTTGAAATGGCCATGGCTTCAGGAATAACCAGAAAAAAAATGTAGTATGGCAAAAAAACAAAGTGGCATTTCAGACTTTCTCAAGATGAAAACATGTTATTCTGTATAGAAGCAGCCTGGTAGCCACATGCATAAATCTGGGAGAAGCCAGCACTGAGCTTCCCAGAGAACATGGAATGCTGGGCTGATTTGCATAGCAGTGACCCCACTTAGGTACTTGAAGTCTGTATTTGCAAGCAAATCTTTTCTTTAACGTGTTTGGGGTATGGACCATGATGTTGTTCTTTAAATATTTGCTGCTATGATATCACAGCACATGAGTCACAGCAGCCAAGGAGGCAAAATGAATTATTGACTCAGAAGGAATGAGACTGGAGAGCTGCTGTGGATTTACACCTCCAGTGCTCTGTGTTGGAAGTTGGTTGTGTGCAGAACTGGTGGTTTCCTGGGGGGAAAAGGACTGGAAAACTGTTGAAAATTGTTGAAAACTGTTGAAATGCCTGGATTCTGTTGTACAGGCAGCTGGAGTTTAAAACTTGCAGCTTTGTTGTAAAATAGAGATAACCTTCCCTGGAGCTGACCTGAACTCCAGGTCTCATTTACGTTTCTCCTGGCCCTTTGGCAGCTGTGTCTGCAGCACTGTTGAAAACTGGACTCTGCTGATGCAGCACTTCTGCTCCTGTGTAGATACTTTACCTTTTTTGGATGTTGAGATGCTTTTCCTGATGGGATGTGTAACTGGTGCAGTTGGGTGCTGCCTGTAGTAACGTGTTTCTGTGACTCAGAGCTGGCAGCACAAGGTGGCCCGTGGCTCCTGTGACAGGGAATGGGATTTAACACTGGAAGTTGGTGGTCTTGGCAAGCTGCTGTTTGAAGCAGGGCATTGTGTACCTGCTGGTTTGTGCTTTATGGCAGGTACACAACTCTCTGGACAGCTAAAGTACCTGATTCTTCCTTCAAATCCAACATCCAGTGGACAGTACAGTGCTATTCCAGGATTTTAAACCTAACTGGAGCTTCATTGCATTGTAAGAGACTTACCACTATCCAGTCTGGGTTTGCAGGGAATGAAGTGGGGTGTAAATCCATTGGGTGAAACTTTCTCCTTAATTCTTTGACTTAGATTTCTCAGATCTCTCCCTTCTCCCCAGAGATATCAGCAGCTTTTCCAAATTAATCTTGCCTCCATTACAAGTACCTGACACTGACCTGTGGTTATTTGCTGAAATACAAATTACAGTGAGGAAAACGATGCTTTGTATTTAAAAAACAAACAAGCTTAGTTATACTAAACTATTAATTAGCCCAAATGAAAGAATCTTGGCTCAGAGGTGTCTAGCTCCTTATTTACACCAATTACAATAAATCTTGCTGCCTCAAATTATCTCATTCATAAAATAAGGCAACGTGTGCCTCCAGTCGCAAACTCTGGCTAATCCAGTGGCAGATTTTCCATGGTGTGACAGGGACTGCCCACATCCTTTCCCAGTAATTATCAAAAAGCCAGGGAAGCCACTCACAGCTCCTCTCCCTTTATTAGGTGTGAAAGAGCTCCAGCACCACACCTTGTGCCCACATCCGTGGTACCAGGGCAGGTGTTCCCATGGGAGTTTGGGGACAGGGAGCCAGTGCTCCCTTTTGCCTCCTGAATTCCTGGAGCACTGAGGGACTGTCTGACTTCAGGGAAAGCCTCATCTCACTGCAAACGTGGGGAATTCTCCAGCGGTTCTGGGAATGCTGTACTGGGAAAAGGGAGTTCAGTGTCAGTCTGGGTTTCCACTGCAGCTCCCAAACACCTCACTAGCTGGGATTTTTTTTTTTTTCTTAATTAAAAGAGGATGCCACAAATAAGAGGCCACAGTGTGAGACTTAAAGCATCAGCTGTATTGTCATAGAAGCATTTCTCAGTGATGCCTTTCCTGTACTTGTTATCAGGTCAGTCCCCTCTCTGAGCTGTATCCAACGTGTCTTTTGGCCCATAAAAATAAGGAATGGACATTTACAATTCCAGTTGCAGAAGAGCTCACTGAAGGATGGCACTGCTGCTGTCCTGCTCCCACAGAAGGGAGAGAACAGGCACTGTCCCTGCCTTTGTTGTTCTGCTCCCAACACCTTCCTGTCTTGGGAACACATGGAATGTTTGCATGGCAATCCCCCCAAAAGGCAGTGCACAGCGAGGATCAGCTCACAGATCCCAGTCATTCCAGTGACTCACTGGAGCATTCAGCATCCTCTCAGATGTTGCTGCCAGCAAAAGCCCAGTGTCCTTCCAAGCTGCATCCAAGGTGACAGGATTGTCACAGCCCACCTTGCCCCACTCCCTCTGTGTACAGGCACCTGGATATGAACCCTGTCTTTGGCTGTGTGGAATTTCAGACATGTAACTCCTTTTCCTGCATGGATTCTGTCACTGGAGAAGAGAAATGGGTTTTCTTTGATTTATTTTTTTTTTAATGTGTGTTTTTTCTGGAGCTGCCTTGATGTGACCTGTGAAAAGTAGGGTTTCTGTCTTATTTGTGTATATTTGGAATTCTAAGGGATTATTAGCTTGGTTATTTAATGTATTTATGGCTTTTCCCCATTGTATTCCTTGTGCTTCCATGCTGTGGCCATGGGTGGCAGCTTTTCCCTGGTGCTGGAAGTGCTGGGGGCTGCTCCAGCCTCTTCCCTGCCGCTCCATCTCCGTGTTTGGGTGTGAATTCCTTGGCTCCTGCAGCCCCTCGGAGCTCACCTGTGGCCTGGGAATTGTCACCTCATGCACTGACCATTCCAATAACTTTTCCTCCCTGACAGCAGCTTCTCTTTACTGGGTTTGGTCTGAGCAGCTCCTTCCTTGAAATCTGTGCAGGGTTTGTGAGTGAGAGTGAAGTTCAGCCTCAGGTTGAGCAGGAGCTCCTGGAAACCCATGGAATGCTCCGAGTTCTAGTCAGCTACACTGGGAATTAATTAAACTTGAAACAAAACCTGCCTTTCCAATAAAAGCTGCTGTTGTACAAACTGATGCTTCGGGTTTATTTTTAATTCTGGACCTGTATTTAATTCCAGTTGTGTATGTTAAACTATGAAGCTGTAATTTTAGGAGGAAAAGTGATCAGAAAACTTCTCTTTATATTGTGATTCTTCTTCTGCCCTCTGGGCAAACCTTATTTCTCTTCCAGAATTGGTTTTGTGATTATTAGTCAGAGCTGTTTGGGTTTGTTCTATGCTGGAGTTGCTCCTGATATTTTAAATCCGATGAGAATAAGTGTTATTAATTGACTTTAGTACCTTGTTTACTCCCTTAATTCCTGCAATGATTTATAAATCCTGTGTTGAGATTCAAGCCTTGTGTTCAATAAAGAGCTCATTTTGTATCTGAACAGCCTGGGAAGCTGAAATATTTATATCATAATGTAAGTGAAGCCTGCTTTGTGGCTGGGATGTGGAAAGTGTCTCACCAAATACTGAAAAATATGAAATATTTTTCAAGCAATTAAGATACCATTTGGAAAAGCCCCTGGGGAACAGGAAGAGGGATGTTTCCCTCAAATCCAGTGGGTGTGCTTGCAGCGATCCAAGCTAAACTGTGCCTCTCTCTTCTTTGGTTTCTATAGATTTGAGGATGGAAAAACAGGATTTTCAGGGGAAAACACTCATAAAATCTTTTTTGTTGGAGGGAACGCCAAGAGGAGCTTTGGCAAAGAAATACTCACAAGCATTAACACTGTAATATAACCTCAAATGGGGATTTCAGGTGAATTCTTTTGTTTCCTGATGTGCTTTATTAGGCAATTCCGTTTTTTATAAGTCTAACTTTCCCTTGTGTTTAAAAATCAGCCTTTGGTGCCTTCTTGGCTGAACATCAGCATCTTCCCTTGGTACTCAGGCAGTGTAATTATGGAATAATTCAAAGTGGAGAATTTTTACCTTCAGTTTTTACATTAAAAAATACTGTTAAATTACACATTGCCCATTTTTTAGGTAAAGTTTAATTCTGTGAGTAGATTTCAGTTTTCAGTTATTTTTTTTCCCCTTAAAATACCATGTGTTGGATTGTCTCCAAATTAACAATTAGTCTTGATTTTTGCTCTCTAGTTCCTTACTTACCATTTCCTTGGCTGCAGTTTAATTCATGATAAAAATAGGGAGATGAGTAAAATTCATTTTTTTAAGTGGACATCAGTCTCCTGATCAATCCAGCCAATCACTGGAACTGGGATACAGCCACGGAGCCCAAACTGGGAGCAGCTGATGCCAAACCTCACCTTCATTTCAGTGGGACAAAACTCATCTGGAAAAGCAGGAGGAAACTTCTCATGTCCTTGTGGTGCTGAAGGACACAGAGATCCCTGTGTGGATGTCACTGGAAAAATCGGTGTGGGAGTTTTGGGGGGTTTTATGGCTCTTTTGTCTACGTGCATCCAGGATAAAGGATCAAAGGTGGGTTTGCAGGGGAAGGGGGGGAACACATCTGTGCTTTCAGGAAACTGAATGGCTTTGGATGCCCCTGGAATGATGAGGAATGTGCAGTGACTTTTCACAGGGACATCTCCATGGTGTCAGTGCGGGTTGAACCCCTGACTCCCACCCCCACAGGGGCAGAGAGCTCTCTCCTGCCACCACTCCCAGTAAGTGCCCTTGGGCCTCACTGAAGAGTCTCTGAACTTTCAGCATCCCCACTGGACCTCCTGGAGCTCCCTGTCCTTCCCTGGGTGAGTCTCAGACAGTGCCATTTGCTCTGGGGTCTCCAGTAAATGGGAAAATTCTGGGTCAATGATACAGGTCAAAGCCTCTGTAGCAAATTCACTCTGCTCTAGACTTTTTATTCCAGCCAGGTCCGGTTTTACCAATTTCACTCTGATCTAGACTTTTATTCCAGGCAGCTCTGCTTTTACTCATGATCCCACTGAGCCATTTAAAGAATTTTTGTGTTGGCAATATCCGTATTTATTTCAGCACTTATGACTTCTAGTCTGGGGAAACCAGGGGCCTGGTTGTGCCATTCTCACACAGCACAGCTCAGCTGGGAGAGCACGTCAACCACGTCTGCTGCTCCTCAAAACCTCGGCTGCTCACGGGGACTTGGGGAGCTAAAAACCCACAGAACAGCCCAATGAACTGCCTGGCTGGTGTGACGAGGAGAAGGAATTGCAGGATGGATTGTGAACTGGGAACAGCTCGCAGTGTTTTTCTCAAAGGCTCGGGCCCGGATTTGTCTAAAGCCACGGCTCCGCGTTACGCGGCGTTCCCGCTGCTCCTGGAGCTCCATTAGCGCCGCTCGGAACAGGAAACCAACACATGTTCTGGTTTGATCTTTATTGATTTTTTTTGGCTTTTTTTTTTTACAAGTATAGAATCTCATTTAAATCAGCGATTGCGGCATCCAGCAATCTGCCTGCTCCTCCTCCAGAGGCAGAGGACACCAGTGTCTCCTCAGGAATGGTGCTCTCCTGGGCTCCGGTTACGCTCCAAGGAAACCAGTCCCTTCCCGTCTGCTGGGAGGGGAGCGATGGCCAGGAGTCACGGGAAGGCTTCTCCCACGGAAAGGTTGGGGCTGGACTCGCTCCCGGCACACACAGCACAAGGCAAAGCCTCTCTGCCCCGTCCGGGAGGGTGGACAGATCCGTTTGCGTGGAATAATCCCGGAATAATGCAGCATAACCTTGAGGACGGAATGGAGTGATTGGGGAATGGGCTAAGGCAGATCATGACCGGACTCGGAGCGGAAGAATCAAGCGGATTTCCCTGCTTCCAACGGAGTGGTTGCTGGAATGTTCACACACGTGGCCCAGCCCCTCGGGCAGGGGGCCGTGAACGGATTCCTGAACGTCTCTTTGGTTGTCCAGCGGGTTCAACCCTCTTGCTTCTGTCTTGAGCCACATCTGGACAAGATCTGTCAACTTTTCCACCCACAAAACACACCAGCATTTTCCAGTAGTTGAAGTGTATTCCAGGACTATTGCCCTGGCATGGAATGAGTGAAAAAGGATCTTGTATTTCTTTGATTTGAATTGTTCGAATTTTCTTTTCCTTGTGGCTGACACGGACTGATTAAATTTTTTCTTTTTTTTTTTTTATATTTTATTTCTAACTTTGAATACGATTAAGAGCTGACTAAAGATCTCGAACACTATATACTGAGAGTCACTATGGATGTTAAAGAAAACACCAGCACTAGCACCACAGCCCTGTATTCCTGCCTTCCTGGCACTTGGAAAACCTGCTGCCATGGAGCAGGGCCTTGTTTATTCCATACTAGTGCTGCTCCCGAGCCACTACAGGGTTTTGCAAGGAAGCAAACAAGCTATAACAAAATATCCAGGCTACTACCGCATCACAAAGCGCACTTGGCTCATCAACCCTGCCAAATGCCTCTTAGGCCTTTCCTTGGAGGATTCTAATAAACTGACTAAAAAAGGAGGGAGGCTTTATGGAAGGAATAAACTCATAAGGAGACCTGGTTCTGCTAAATGAGAGAGATGCAGATGGGCAATCCCCATAGAGAGAAATGCTTTTGAAGGGAATTGTTGGCCTTGCAGGTTAGTGAAGTGAGAACTGAGGTTCTGCCGTATGGTAAAGAATTAAAGTTGGCTGTAGAAGAAGGGAATGTCTCCAGTTTGGTTGACTCAGAATGGCGCATCCCTTCTGCTGTGCTTCCTGTCTGCAGTCCCATTAAATTCCCCAGTAAGGCATCAGGGGTCTCCTCTCTCTCTCATAAACGTCTGGGATGATGCCGTACGGTGTCTGTACCATTTTAACCGTCGTCTTCCCGAAGAGCTTCCTCTCGTAGTCTATCAGCTGCCTCCAGAAGCCCACGTTGGGCCGGATGACGGGGCGCCGGGACTTGACCCAGTTGTAGGCCTCGAAGAGGGAGACCTTGTGGTACTTCATGAGGAAGGCGATGCAGAGCGTGGCCGACCTGCTGACGCCGGCGGCGCAGTGCACCAGCGTGGCCCCGTGTTTCCGCGCCACGCTGTTGATCTTGTCGGCCACGCTGTCGAAGTACAGGGAGATGGGGGCGTTGGGCATGTCAGCCAAAGGCACTTTGACGTATTCAAACTGGGGCCAGTTGAAGTTGGGGATCTCGATGGTGGCGTTGATGATGCAGGTGATGCCCCGGGAGAGCAGCAGGTGCCGGTTGGAGGCGACGCTGCCCCGGCTCAGGTACAGCGAGGGGGTGATTTGGGCGATGCCCCCCAGGGCACCTTCGGAAAGCATTCGTGGAGCCATCAGAGTTCTCGGTAAGGAGTTGTGGCTTCTGGAGGTCATGGAGGATCTTGGCACTCACGCTTCCATTATGGGAAGAGATCCAACGGGATCTTCAGCCAAGGGAAGGATTGTCTGGCCTGGTGGTGGTAGGACAGCGAGAGCTTCCTCTGCTTAGTCACTGCAAAACACAAGTGAGGCCACATGAGAGGGGCAGCTGTCCCTGAGCCATCTCTGTGCAAGGGAACAGGAAACCCCAACTTGCCCTGCCGTGGCGTGGCAAAGCTCTGTGGGGAACGTGGGTCTGTTTTCACAGTGCCCGTTATCACCAAGCCCCCAGGCATCACCTGGACAGAATGGTAACCAAAAATCTCCCAGCCTAATTAGCTCCAATTACCTGTCAAGGGTTTACCTGCAGGCCCAGACAGCATTTCACCTGGATCAGGATGTGGAAGATGAGCTACACCTTTTCCATGCTCAAACCCAGCAGCTTCACAGCTGGCCAGAGTCCAGCAGGATGGTGAGGAACAGCAGATGCCAGCAGTTTCCAGCACCCTGCCCTCTCCCCACTGCCACCCTTCTCCCTTTTTAGGTGTAGGAAAGGCCCCGCCACAGCACATAAACAGAGGAAAGTCGCTCATTAGGAAAGGCGGTGAGTCACGTCCATCCCCATCAGTCATCGGCTCTCATGGAGGCAGGGGAAGTGTGGAAAGAGTGACCTGGTTATGTCAGAAGCAGAGAGTAAAACCCAAGCAGAGGCTGGGACAGGGGAGGCTCTGCTGCTGTTCTAATGCCTGACTAACACGTTGGAGAGAGATGTGTGCTGGAAAGGCTTGGGATCACCAGCGGGAGCCACGTGGCCCCAGGAGGGAGCCCTGCTCAGCTTCCCCCTGCTCCTTTAGGGTTTCTCTAAAGCCAGTGCGGAAACCACAACCAAGGGGACAAGCCCTAGAACATTAATAATTCCCAGTCTGTGCAGGCTGGAGAGTTCCTGCCCTGCCCAGGTACCTCTGAGCCCACCCGTGTCTCTGGCACTGCTGGGAGGCATCAGGGGGATGCTCAGAACCTTGGGGGAGAGGGATCTGTCCCTCCAGCAGTTCACTCTCAGGTCAGAGAGCCCCCAGCTGTGGCTTCCCCAGCCCTCGGTGCAGCGCCTCCCACATCCCCTGCTCCAGGAAGCACCAGCAGGTTCCAGCAGTGGCTGGTGGGGCTGCCAGCAGATTTTTGGCTCTGTGGTACAGGAACTTAATGAGCATAACGTGGCCTCTTCTGTGGCTCTTGCCTGCTGGCAGCTACTTGAGCAGCTCCTGAAATTGTGGGCCCAAAGTGCTGCAAGAGCTCCTGCCCCAACAAGGTTTTTGTTGCAGCTGTGAGCGTTCGGCTTCCCCCGCAGACACCCCACTGCAGTCACCCAGCTGGAGCAGCAAGGAAAGGGGTGTTTTTTCAAAGGAATAAAGTCCTTTAAGCAGGGGAAGTCCCTGCTCTCAGACAGCTCTTACTGGCATTGCAAAGGATTGGGGCACTTACCCTTGGTCACAAACGGTCCTGCTCCAAATCATGGATCGGCACTGGGACACTGTGGGCTGCTGATGGGATGGCTCATAGGGTGTGTCCAATCCTGAGCTGGGGAGAGAAGAGAACATGGATTTTACTGGGATTTGCACTGGACCTGATGTAGGTGGTTGTCCAAGAACTGGGAGGGAGGACCACAGTTCCCTGCTGGTCACTGGGCACACAGACACCTCGGGAAGGCACTCACTGCCGACATGTAATGTCACCAGTTCCTGCCAACACAGCACTCACCATCACGGCAGGCCCAGAGGAATCTGAGGCTGGCACAAAAGTCATGGCTCAAAATAAAATTAAAGAGTTTAAGTTATTAATTTGTTCTTGTGTCTCCTCTAGCATCTGTCCAAGCCTAGACACGTCTGTGTCCTTCTGATAGTGCCCAAAGCCACCGGGTGGGGAGTTTCTGTTCCCTGAGGCACTGCTGGAAGTAGGGGGTGCATGGGAAGGGGAAAAGTTGGTGCCAGACCCACAGCATTCCACTCCTGAAAAGCAAAGCATGGAGCAACACCCCCCAGAAGCACCACAAGCCCCCAGAGTGGAGGTGAAGCAGCTGGGAAATGCTGCTGGACCTCAGTAGAGCGAGAGCAGCGCCCACCCCAAGCCAGCTCTGTGCAAGGCAGACCCTCCTCCAGCTGCTCCCAGGGAGCACTCCTGGGATGGTTTGGGAAGGGCTCTGCTGCTTTCCATACAGTGCTTCCTGTTTGCAGGCAGCAACTTACCCGGATATTTGCATGTGACAGGCTGGGCTTGCTCTGCAAACTCTGGGGCCACGGGGCTGGCAGTGAAACACCCCCGTGCCACCCACTCCTGGCACAGCACGGCACAGCCACCAGGATGGACGGGCAGCTGGACCAGCAGGGCACTGGCACAGGACACGCTGCTCCCCAGGAACAGGCATCTCTGTCCCACCTCTGCTCACTGGCAGCAGCAATGGGAAAACAGGGTGGATTTTGGGGCCACAGTCCCCCATCACAGAATTCCAGAACAGTTTGGGTTGGAAGGGACCTTAAAGCTCATTTTGTTCCAACCTCTGTGCCATGGGCAGGGACACCTCCCACTATCCCAGGCTGCTCCAAGCCCTGTCCAACCTGGCCTTGGACACTTCCAGGGAAGGGGCAGCCACAGCTTCTCTGGGTAACCTGTTACATCCCAGTTACATCCCTGGGGCTCCGAATGGCCGACACAGGCAGCACAGCCTCTGCTCCATCCTGAGCAACTCCCAGCCAGAATGAGTGAATGCTTTGGAGAGGAGCTCATTATTTGAGCGAGATAAGGCTGCTGTGCTCCCAGCCCACCTGCCTGGCGGCTAAGGATGCTGCCCAGACAGCGGGGAAAGCCACCAAGGGAGAGGGGCAGTGCCAGTGTCCCTCCCTGTGTTCCACGGCGCTCACAGCGGGAGCTGCCTGGGATGCCACTGCCTGTGCTGTGCTGTCTCAGGCATGTGACAGAGCCACGCTCCTGCCCACACACACCAGGCTGAGCAGCTGCTGGCATGCTCCGAGCTGGGAATGAAAGGGGCCTCGTCTGCCGGGGCTGGCAGCAACTCCTGCTGGGTGCGGCGCCTTCGGCTGAGATCCGGAGCTCCCACCAGGCTGTGTGAGCCTTTATCTGGCCCCAGAGCTGCACCTCCTGCCTGGCCCCAGCTCACACAAAGCCCTGCCCAAAGTCTGCTGTTTTGCTCCCACAGAACTCCATTTGCCTTTCTGAGCACACCCGGGTTATCCCAGTGCCATCCAGCACTGTTGCTCTTCACGCTGCAGTTCCCCTCATTGTGCTGGGGCAGAGAGGAAAGGAGTGAAAAGCCTCTTCCCAGCTGCTGCTGAGTGCAAAAAAAAAAAGAGGAAAATAGCTGAAGATCAAACAAGGGACACACACAGCCCAGCCCTGGCTGTGCCACCTGTGGTACCTGGGAAGGCCAGAGGCACAACTGGCTCCTGGCACGGGAAGAGGCACCAGCTGCTTCCTTCAGCCTCTGCTGCAGGACCTGCACTGGTAGAGCCAGTTTGCACCATCTCATGTGAAATAAAAACCCCCATATCCTCTCCCATTTCTCCTCAGCTGGAGTTTCTGAGTGGGGTCACACCAGCCCAAATTGTGTCCTCAGGGTGCTGGGGCTGTCCAGGCTGGCTTGTCCCCACAGGTTCTCCCCAGCACCAGGCAGGGCATCTGAGGGTATCCAGAACTGTCCACTGGAAGTACCTTCCAAAGGAGCTGGAATGTGATTGTGGTTTCCTCCAAAGGGCTGGAATTCCCAGATGGTGCAGCATGGTCCTTTGGGAAAAGACTGGCTAGTGATGGGCTGGTAGCAACCAGGTGTTCTCACCATCACATCCTTGTTTGCTGAGCTGACTCCAATAAATGAACTAATTAATCTTGCAACAGCCTCGACCCACAGCCAAGCCCTTTCCAGACTCTGCCTTGGTCTTGCCCATGCACAGAGAACAGCCAGGTGCTGACCCAGCCAGGGAGGGCTGGGACCCCGGGGTGGCAGGGGGTCCCTGGGGACTCTGGTGCTGCAGGGCCAGGACCGGTGCAGCCTCTTCCCTCCCCAGCAGCCTGGTGGGTTCTGCCATTTCCCTCATCTGCATAACCAGGGGTGGGGGAAGCAAGGGGGTAATCACAGCCTGGAGAACACTCTGCTCTTCAAAGCCTCCAGCTCCTTTCCCAGAGCTCCCGGCCAGCACCATCCTCGGGTGCAGGTTTACAGTGAGGGGACACTTCTCCTGCATCCATCGTGGCCAGGATCTCATCCTGCACCCCCTGGCTCTGCACAGCTCCATGGCTCAGGTGGGTCTGGCTGCTCCTCTCGGGCTCTGCATGTTCTACTGTACCTTCAGGCTGAGCCTTGTGGTTCACCTGTCGCAGGAGAAGGGGCAGGTGCTTTGTCTGTGGTAGCTGCTCCCACGGAAGGCTGGTTGTATCCCACCTGGGCTGCATTTCCTGGCCTCACAGCAGCTCCTCTTCATTAAGGGGCTTTCCAAAGCAATACAGCAATCCCAGTGCCTTGGTGTGTATTTTGGTGGTGCAGCCCCTTGGAAAGGTTGCTGCTGGCAATGCTTGTAGCTCTGCTCTTCCAAATCTTGCAACAGCTGGAGTTTGTTTCTCTTGCTTTCATTCCTGGGAATGCAGTTCTGCTAACAAAGGCTGAATTTCCCATGGGAAAGCATTGTCGGCTCCTGAACCTCCCAAGAAAGGCTTGAAAACACCTCTGGAAGCTCAAAAGGCAGAGGCAAACAGGGTGATGTGAGTTAAGTACTGTGATCTCCAGGATAGGAGGGAGAGCTGGACAGGCTCTAGACAATGAGTTGGCAAGTCTGAGCTTTCTGCCTTCTTGTTCTGGTGCTGCTGGGTGGTTTGCTCTGATTTTGAGTTTTCTTTTTTTGTTTTGAAGTGCTTCTGTGGCTTCTCCCTGAGGGACTTAAACAAGCCTTGCAGTTTGAGTTGGGTTCTGTGTCAGTAACACAGCACTGGAGCTGGTACCTGGCACAGGTGGGAGCTCCCCCCAAACTAGATTTGGGGTGGGGGGAGACCTAGGGTGGTGGTGGGCCCTGCTCTACTGATGGAGCAGAGACACTGAAGCCCCTGGTTTTATTCCCAGAGCATCATCTGGGATTCAAAGCAGGTTTGTGGGCTGGGTGTGTGAAATGTCAGTACTAAGGCAAGCCTTCTCCCCCCTCCCAGGAGAGGAAAAGTTATTCATTTTGGAGATGACAAATGCTCTCTAATCCTGCAGTAAAGAGAAGAGTCAATATGGCAGGCGCTGAATGAACGAGCCTGCTCAGGGCTCTTCCCAGCCAGGCTGAACAGCAAATTGCTTCAGAAATGGTCCTGGAGAGTGGCATTTCAAATAAATTTCAGCAGAGAGCACAAACTGCAGCCATTCTCGGGTCAGGGCTTGCTTGTGCCGAGTCCAGGGGAGGCTGAAGCTGAGCTGGGAGGGGAGAGGATGTGTGGGAGCCGCTGGCTCCTCTTCCCATCCCTCCTGCAGCCGTTTGCTCTGCTGGGTCTTTGCTCCCCTTCCTTTGGTTGTGGTGGAGTGTGCTCCTGAAGCCATTACAGGCTCCTCTCAGAGTGCAGGTCAGAGCCACCAGCACATCCTCGTGATGAAGGGACCAGTGGTTTGGTTTGGAATGGAAAAGGAGGAAGGGGAGCAGGCGGGGACGGTGGGATGATCTGGGCTGAGACAGAGGATGCCGCGACCGAACCCTGATTGATTCTGCTCACAGCCTGCCTTGGCCTCTCGGCGAGCGCAGGATGGGAGCTGTCAGATGTTAAATCAAGATAATAATCTGTCTGCCCGGAGCTCTGAGCAGGCCTGGCTGCCTGTGCAGCTCCCAGCACAGCCGGGTCCCCCACACTTGCCAGAACACACCAGTAACTTCCCAGAGGATTCATGAAAATGGGAATTATGCCCAAAATACACCACAAGACGCCCTGCACAAAGCCCCCTGCTCTCCGGGGAAGCTCAACAACCCTGGATCGAACACGTTTAGTCTGTAAGCACAGTCTTGCCTCTCCCACTCACCTGGGATCAGGGCTGCTCCTGTGACCCGAGCCAGCTCCCTGGACTGCAGGGCTGGTGATCCCTAAGGAGCCTGTCCCAGCTTGCTGCCACCTGCCTTCAGAGGGGTGACAGCCAACGCTCCCGTGTCACGCCTCATCTCCCTCCCACTGGCACCACTGGGGTGCCCGGTGCCCTGGGTGAGGCCAGGGCTTGGCAACCTCACCCGCTGCCTCCTGCATCTGCTCACCAGCCCTCTCCTCAGCCCCTCCTTGCTCTGCGAGCCAAAGCCTCGCTCCCTGATTTGCCATTCTCCCAGCACCAACAGAGCAGGAAAAATGGGCGGTGAGGTTTTCGGAAGGAGCCATCCAAGGATGGTGCCACTTGGCCCGCTGGGCAGGGCCCGTGGCTGCCAGGCAGGGCGGCAGCTCCGCTGGCTCCGGATTCCCGCTGCCACCGTCTCCTCAGCGAGGCGGCGGAGCTGCCCACGGGCACGCTGTGATCCTGCCACACAGCCACCCCCTCCGTGCTGCTCTGGAGTGGGAACAGGCAGAGCTGCTTCCTCTCCACTCGGCAGCTGGATCCTGCCAGCCAAACCTCTGGCCACGGGGAGAGCTCCCGGCCAAAGGGACGGAGCGAGACGGGGAGCGGGTGCAACCTGGAGCAAGCTGGTGTTTATAAAACCCTTCCTCTGTTCTGAGGACAAGCTTCCCTCAGCAAGCAGCAAGAGGATTCGATGCAGGAAAAACAAACCATCTTTCTTTTTAAAACCACGTCTGTTCTTTCGGAGCCACGGGCTCCCGCACACCCTGCTCTGCGTGCCAGTCACTCAGAGAGCACAGCAGGGCTCACCCAGGACAGACCAGTAGTGTGGCCACCTGCATCTTGCTTCAAAATCCTGGGTGGGCCCATGAAAAGCTTTAAAACCCAGAATTAAGCCTTGAGGAGGCACGAATGGGATCTGACAGTTGTGTGCAGCATCAGCTCCACACTCGACTGAACACCCAGGGCTGTTTTCCAGCCCCGAGTGGGGAGGTTGCCTGTTGTGAAGCACTACAGATCATTTTGGTGCCAGCTGATGGCATCTGGACAGCACGTGGAGTTTAGGAAATCTTCCCTGCTCCATCCCATGCTCCCAAGTGTGACCCCGGGGGGGCTGTGGATGGAAAGGGGCACACTCAGGGAGCAGCCCCACGCCTGGCTCCGGCTCCCGGGGTGCTGCAAGATGGAGCCTTGTTTTTTCCGGAGCCGTGCCCTGCGCAGTCACAGCTGACAGGAGGGACACAATCTCTTCCCTGTTAGCTGAACAAAACACAGGGATCTGGTGTGTTTGCTCGTGTGTGACCCTGCTGGGCCCAGGGCTGTGCCTGGGCTGTGTGTGGGGGTGGCCGTGCTGGGCTCTGCCCCTGCCCACCCCAAAACCCCAAACTGAAACAGCCGCAAATTCACTGCAATGTGTCCTGGAAACAGGGTAGTGCTTCCATGCTGGCACTCACCCGGGCGTTTTCCAGGGCCAGTGCCAATGGGTGCACCTTCTGAACAGCCTGGCGTCCCAAAGCCTGGCACCCTGATAAACCTGATGGTGACACAGCCCCCACTAGAGAAATTCCCTGTGTCCAGGGGCTGCACATGCTTTGCCTGCACTTCCCAAGGCCAGGCAGGAGCTGGGCACAGGGCAGTACAGCTGAAGGGAGAACAGCGGGACGTGCCCAGAGCAGCTGTAAGGAATGAGGTCACCTCTGAGCACATCGATGGGGTTGTGTAGGGTAACAGGAAGAGAGGCCAACTTTAATCAATTAGGGGCAAATCAAGTTTACATGAGGCAGAGATTGTTTCCCGTGTAAGCAGCACGGGGCCAGCACCCCTCACCTCCCTGGAGGTCACTCCTGCTGCTCCAGCCTTGGGGGAAATGGCATTTTTCAGGGACACTGCAAATTCACATTTCATCCATGAAGGATTCTATCCTCTGTGAGCTGCTGCTCAGCGTTCTCCAAAAGGAAGGACCTGCAGCCATTCCCTGCTGTGGGGTGGGATGGGATGGTGGAAAGAGGGAGAATTAAAGTCTCATCAGCCCAGACACCCCAACCCACCCGGCTGTGGTGAGTTTGGCAGCACCTGTTGCTCCTTCCTGCTGGGAAACTCAAAACTGCCTGGCTATTACTAGTGTATATCATTTTTAAAGCAGGCAGTAGCCACAGTAGCCATATGCTGCCTGCCCTACAGGTGCCCCATGAAGGGGCTTTATTCCCAAGCATCCAGGGAGCTGGGGCTGCTGTTCAGATTCCTCAGCTATTTCCAAATGCCAGAGCCCTCTCTGCTACATCCTCAGCCTTCTCTTTGTGTTATGCTTGCTCAGAGTGTCTTTTTGGAAGTGATAAATAGGGGGGTGTGGTGAGGGTTGTGTACCTGGAAAGGAGGGACTGGAAGAAGCTCCTGTGCCTGGTTTGAGGCATTACCCCACCTTCCAGGGAAAATCACCCTGGAAGGAAGGTGGTAGCAGGAAGCCTGGAAGGTTTCTCTGGTGAACATATCTGTGTAGATGGCTCTGGTGGGGCCAGTGTGTGCTGAGTGGGAGAGAAGCTGCTCCCTGTACCCAATGCCATGCCCAGGTGCCTTTTCCCTTCTCCTCCTTCCCAACCTCTTTTTACACGCTCAGATGTGCAGGTGGCTGGTTCCCTGAGACAAAGCTGATATTGACTCTCAGAGTAGAGGTCTGAGACTTTCTTGTGCAGGCTCTGCATCCCTTCCCTCCCTCCCCTCTGTCTGGCTCAGACAGAAATTTCCCCCACACCCTGTGCATTTCTAACACTAGAGCAGCATGAGCTCTCTGCCTTTCCAGCTCCGAGATTCCAGCTGGGATCAGGTATTGAATTAAGCCATGCAAATTTCCATCTTGCCCTGACCAACAAGGAAAAGCAGTGCCAGAGCCCAGAGCAGACCCAGCAGCGCAACAAGGGCTCAGATCAAATCCCTGGGATTTCACCTTTGTTCCTGGAGGAAACTGGAATGTCTGTGTCCAAGTCCAGGACCCAGGCAAGCCCTCGAGGGTAGGAAGGACAAGCAGAGCTGCACGTTCACACCTTCCAGGCATAAATCAATTAAAACCTGCTGCCTTATTGCTCCCTTGATGTTCACCAGGGTCACGTCAGCCAAGCCGTGGCAGCAGATTGCCGTCAGAGAGGGGCAGCATGTGTCCCCCAAATCAGGGACCCTTCTTTCTCATTCCCTGGGAACCAGAGTGCCACGTCCCAGCCACCAGGAATACAGCACACACCAAGGGTTACGGCGAGGCCCGGGGGAGGAATCCACTCCCTGCCACAGCAGGGACAGCTGATCTGGTGTATCATAAGGGAAAACACTGTTTTGTCAGTGCTAATCCTCCACCATTCCTGTGGCAGGGGCATTAGGGATAAACTGAACTTGCAACATGATATTAGGGCATCTGCCAGCACTCAAACCTCCAGAATAAAAGGCTCATTTGCTGCCCAGTTGAACAGGTTATAATCCTGCCCCATCTCCCTGCAGCCAAATGCCACTCATTGATTACTGGTGTTGCTCAAAGCAGCTGCTCCGGAGCTGAGTCAAGGGCCGCGCACGCAAACCGGTTTGGATGAGAGGGAGGGAGGCAGGGAGGGCAGGCGGCCGCAGGCACCGCCGGGGTTTGACAGCCCCCCGGGGGAGCCAGGGATGGGTGACCAGGGCAGAGGACTGGGATGGGTGATGAGGGCAGGATCCAGGGATGGGTGATGAGAGGGGGGTGCTGAGGGCAGGAGCCAGGGATGGGTGATGAGAAGGGATGGCAAGACCAGGATCCAGGGATAGGTACTGAGAAGAGGGTGGCAGCCAGGGATGAGTGCTCTGCTCCAGTAGCCCGATGGGCAGGAGCCAGGGATGGGTGCTGAGCCGGGAGTACCCAGGGCACGAGCCAGGGATGGGTGCTGAGCACAGGATCCAAGGATAGCTGCTGAGTCGGGAGTGCCCAGAGCAGGAGCCAGGGATGGGTGCTGAGTCGGGAGCTCCCAGGGCAGGAGCCAGCGACGGGTGCCCCGCTCGGCACAGCCCGCGGTGGGGCTGGGGCTGCCTCCCCGTCGAGGAACCCCCGAGCTCAGCCCGTGGCCGCTCCGA